>VZRQ01009996.1:15380-104859 GCA_013397975.1 Machaerirhynchus nigripectus
CCTATCAATACTATTCCTTGCTCCTGAAAGGACTGAGAAAAACAATACCTCTGCTCCTGATCCCACAACAAATCATCCCAGGCCCCTGAAATCCTTTTTTATTCCCCTTGGACTTCTCTTTGTTATCTCATTATTACCAACTTGAAAAACCAATGCTTCTGGATAATAATCAGAAGGCTTTACTAGACTGGAAAGTTTTCTAGTAATGTACCTTACCTGAATCCCTGGGGGACAGCAGACTTCCCTGTGGATGGGATCCAGTCAGCATATCAGGTCTTCCACTCCCCTTAGAAAGGAGTTACCTATGACAATTACCCTTCTTTTCCTCTTAACACAGGAGATTGCAGTGCAGGGCATAGATTGTGTTGCCCTAGGCAGTTCCTCCATCCCAGCAGGACTTTGGTCCTTGTCATCAGTAGATTGTCCTTCTGGTTCCAGGGCTTCATACCTGTAGCAAAAAGTACCACTCCTACTTGTCACTTGTCAAACTTCTAGGAGGAGGATCCTTCCTCCTAGTATGGGCACTGACCAGCCTCCAGCCTCCCTGTTCAACATGTTCTCAGCTAGCTACCTGGTGGGGTTCTGGGTCCACCTTGTTCTTAACTACAATGAAAGTCAAGACTCCTGGGACTGTGGAGTCTCTGAGAATAACCTGTCAATCTCTTGCATTTTTTCTCAAGTTAGTTCACCCGGTGAAACAGCTATTCCCAGGGTGCAGCTCCGTCACCAAAAGGGCATGGCCTTCTTTCTCTCTCGATCCTCCTTAACAGCATCTAATCTCTCCTGGTCCTGCCTAGCTGCAAGCAGGAAGTGCAGAACTCTTTTTAATATTTTAGTGATATAGAACCAAGTCAGGAACTTTATAGAAACACTGGTATTAGCCCAGGAGTCCTCATACCAGGAGTTATAAAACATGCCTGTTCCTCTTGACTGTCAGTCCATGAAAGAATTAGGTCTTCAGGAAAAGAAAAGAAATCACAACAAAGCTCTGTTCAAGATACCTCAGCTCCCAAAGACTTTATTTTCTGAGACAAGAGTGTAATATGTTGACATGCTTTAAACCTTATCAATTTAGCTATCATTTTCACTAATTAGTAAAATAAATTTTATGTGCTCCGAGTTGTGCATTAGTCAGTCAACATTGAATAAGGCTGCCAGAGAAACCCTTTCAGCTCTTAGACACATTAGTTACACCTTTCCAAACTGCAGTAATTTGAATTCCAGTTTTTTTGAAATTGAAAGTTTCTTCAAAACCAGAATTTCTGAGAGCCTTCTTTGTCTGATAGTCATGAGAATAGTAGAAATCTTGGGTCAGATCCATAGGGCTGCTATTTCATCTCTCTTCAGATATAGACAATAAAGGACTGAATAACGAAAGAAATACTGATCTCAGGGAGATGGTTTGGAAGATACACTGGTGAATAAGCCAACTTTCAAGTATATTAGAGTTTAAACAGGAGTACACGATAAATCAGTTTTTTGGTTCACTGTTCAAGAAAGTAATTACATCTGGCTTGACCCAAAGGATACTTACATATTTTTCCAATGAAATTAACATCTAAAAGAATTATTTCTCCCAGACAAAGCAATTATTTTGATAATGAGCATATTGACATATTTGTGATTTACTTGGACTTTTACAAGTCAACAGGAAGTGCAAATTGGTGTTTCTGTTCTGCTGGAGATGGTTTGTGTCCTGTGGCCCTGCCACTTTTGTGCACAGGAGGCACACAGGCCTCTCCCCTTACTTTTGTTCAGCCAACAGAGCTGATCTTCATTTCCATTTCCAGGTGAACTTGGTGTTTTCACCAGTTTAAGATAATTGCTTTTTAAGGGTAGGAAAGGTCTTAACACTAAGCATGTGCTAATGATGTGAGAGTTGAGCTGGGCAAGGGGGCTTCACCCAGGAGGGTCAACTTTGTGTTCAAGAACACAGAGAAGAAACAAATGGAGACTGAACACCAGAAAAAGATATTCAGGTGATATTATATCAAGCCCTGTCCCATGGGTTACAACGCATTTCGCATAGTACAGGGAATATTTAGGCATTAGCATAAAGATGGGATACAGTACATAGATGCTTGACATTTCACATCTCTATGATGCTAGGAAACCCTTTCCTGAAATAGTTTAATAAGCCAGAACTAATATCTCACTTTCCCATGAAAATGGAAGAAAATCTTCCTGCTAATGTTGTTTGGAAGAGAAATATTCCTGAACAAATCACAGGACATAGCACAACTGGAAACTTTAACCACAACATCGTCAAATTATAAAAGTTAAATAGCTTTTCTAGGGGTTTTTTGCCATGTGTCAAAGATGTTTGAGGCAGTTCCTCAAAATAATTTGCCTGTACACATTGTAACACGTGCTGGAATTTCCCTTCTCCTCCTCCACTCTCATTTCACCCCTATATTCAAACCCTGGTGAGCACAATCTGTACAAGATATCATATTGTGATATTGTACTGTAATATTATAGTACTACATTGGAAATTCTGTTTTGTAGTTAAAAATATGTGTGTTCAAAAGATACTTAAATCAGTGTTGTAGATTTGCAAATCATCTTGCAATTTATGTTGTCTCCATTGTTATAGCATTTAAAGGTTTTTTTAGATAAATACTTATCACAATGGTACAACAGGACAAAGTCATGCTGCTCACAGCATCACCTATTTGTGCATTACTTCAAGGAATGTTTTAAAAGCCCTCTGTTCTTTTACTCAAATGTTAGTTTCTTCAATCCTCTTGGGAACCAATGCCATAAAAACCAACACTGCAAATGTCATGCCTGCCAGAAAATGAGAGCATCTCTGTGATTATAAGCTGGCCTAACAGCTCCTCTGACTTAACAGCTTTTCATTTTAATGGTATCTGTCTTTATAACAATTTGTATTTTATTATTCAGTTCTAAATTTTTCAGAAACCAGAACAAGTAATACCGTGTTTTCCAAGATGTATTGTACATCTGCAAACACTACCTATTAAATCTGAAGTAATTGTCTTCCACTGTCTTTGCCTGAGGTCTTACCCTATTAATTCCAATAGTCACAAGCTTTAGGGGTTTCCTTTATCCAGGCACCTTTTCACTTGATTCTTACTTAATAAACTGCCTAGGGTCATGTGCTATTACCAGTCCCTGTCTAAAAAAAACATCTTTTCCCCTCTAGCTTTTGCCTGGCATAGCAGTTTAATCACAAGTAGAATTAAATAGTTTCAAGGTTTAGCTGCTTTGACAGACCTGTCTACATCTACAAATGACTATCAGGTTTTGAAAGACATAGTTCCCTTAATTGTCACTATCATCTGCACTTTTACTGTCCAGGTACAAGAAATTTTATTATTTTTTCTTTTCTTCCTTGTAAGTGTCACTACCTCTTTTGATGAAGTTGTCCTTGCTCACCGCTGGTGTGGCAGCAGAGATGGGCATGCCACCCTGCTCTCAGTTTCACTCCTTCCCTGCTGTGGGTAACGCCACTGAGCCCCACAGCCCAGCCAGGACAGATGAGCTTCTGGAATGCAGCTACTGCTCTCAACCACCAAACTCTGGGCTGCCATCGTGGCCCAGCCTTCAAGCTGTGCTGTGTATTTAAGAGATAAGGGCTAAGTAGTTCAATGTATTCCCCTAGTTTAAGTCTCTCTGCTTGGAGGATTTGCAGTAAAGCCACCACTTATTACCAATATTGACTGACTGTTTTGATACTGATACTCACTTAAGGTCTGCTGCTGCATAAACATACACTGTCACAAGGCGCCAAGAAGAAGTGTCAGTCTCCATCAACCTGGGCTGGCTGGTAAACAGTAACTAAATGAAGAAAATTTTGTGCCCTGACTACTCAGTCTGTGTGGTGCCCCAGTCTTCAAATAGCATTTAAATGTGCTGGATATGTAAAAATAAAGCATTTTATTTGGGTGTTCAACTGGGCAAGCTGATTTGTGCCAGTTAATTTAGGCACTTGTTTAAAATATCTCATGCAACTTTTAAATGGAAAGTGAGGAGGGGAAAAGGGGGAAAGTCAGTCAAAGCCATGGGGCTGGCAGCCTTATGCCACTCCACTGCTCTGAGGCCAGTAGTCATGTCAGGGTCTGTTTTCTTCTTGCGGTCATCACAAGTTGAATGTCCTGAGAAGACAATGAAAAAAGACAAGCCTTGACTTCCTCCATTTAAAAGAAGGTTTAACTGGTACATATAGATCAGAGGTTAATTTACAGTGTCTTTCCAGGCTAACTGCCTGGCACAGATGCCTTCATGGATTCACCACTATCGTTGTTCAGTTTCTGAAAGAAAAAAAATATTTGTAGTTATATTGCTGGAATGAGGTTTCCAGAAGTATTCAGTCATGAATCCATTCAGTCATGACTCCACATCCCACTGGCTTTTAACTAATTGTAGTGAGAAAAGAAAGCTAAGAGTTCATTGAGGTTCTTTAAATTCCCAAGTAAAACAAACCCTATAGACCAAAACGTAAACATTTATTGCTAAACAGACTGTATTGGGGAACTTATCACCGCTTTTAATGAGATTTCTTCCATCTCCCAGCAGAATTTGAAGGGACACTGATTTTAAGCTACCTTTGGCATGGTTGCATTTTTAGCAGAGTATCTTCCTTAACATGAATAGTCACGTTTACAAAGAAAGGCTGTTTTCATTATAGATACTGGACCTCATGATGTCGCGTCTTAGTCAAAACAGGGGCCACAGAGGAAATCAAGTGGATGAAACACACAGATAAAGCTCTTTCAATACACTTTACAGTGTATGGATCACACTATTTTGTATGTTAGTCATAATATTTCCCTCCACTCCAAATAAGCATACTCTTAAGAAGAAAATAAACACCAGCGTTGCCACATACATCTGTTGCTGTATGCAAATAAAACCAGGGTATGTATTGGATTAAGTTATCTGAGTTTCGAAATGTACCTCTCTAAATCTCCGTCAGATGCTTTGCTGTGTGTCTTATATTCCTTACTAGTTCATTCTTCTACTGTTCTTGTGCATTTAGATTATCATTTGAAGGGATTTAGAAGCCGTCCCTAATAACACATCTGTATTCCTAAATATATTTTGTCCTTGTACCTGCAGTGTTAACAGCCACATACACGTCAAAGGTTTGCATTTGGCAGGAACAACTGTGCAACCAAATGAGTTTCTTAGAAATTTACAATAATAGTAACAGTATTAAATCTGCTGTTATATTTTGGTTTGCAAAAAATTTAAAAGTAGAAACTACTATACAAGAGAGCATTTTCATAAACTTAACCATAACTGCAAACCCAACTTACACAAAAGTTTTGAAAGTAGCTGGTGTGGTCCCACATTGATATAGCTGTTCTCTATTGAAGCCTTCTCCCAGCAAAAAGAAAAATAAAATTGCTAGCTCTTTTGCCTTTTAGAGCATTTTGTATTATTACTATATTATAGTTTGGAATTAATGTGACTCTTAAATCCCCTGGTACGATACAGAGTAATTGCGCTTTCATGACCTTCCCTGGCAATGCCAAGTATCCAAGCTCACAAATCCTGCATGGGAAGACCTTAAGTTCAGACCTCTGCTGTTTGTGAAAATAAGTATTTCCTCATTCTATGCTGCACAGAGAAAACATACGTGTTTCATGCATCAACATAAAATCTCTACATCCTGCTGCACACAGAGACCTTCAGGAATGTTTAACTCAACCTGCTGTTCTTCTTCAGCTGCATTAAATGTGAGCTTAGCTGTGTCTCCTTCAAGGTACTGCACATCTCTCTTACTCCTCCTTTGTCACCTACACAATTTCTTTTTGATTCTCCCCTTGCACATTTTAACCCATGTGACCTTTGGCTATAGCATAAGAGAACCTTCATGGCTACCCTGAAATTTTACCTTACTAGCCTTCTTCTGAACCAAGATGATGTTCCTTTCTCTCAAGACAGTTTATATCAAATAGTGCTTGTTTGCACTTGCCAGTTCAAGTTCTCTGCTTCTATTATTGTTGACTACACTAAGCACCACCAGGCAGGAGGCTCTGTCTAATTTAAGATGCTTTATGTTGTGATCAGTAGACAAAAGAGCCTAAAATTTTTGAAAAGAACACCTAAGCATCTTTTTGTATCTTCTTCTGACCATACTGTATAGAATTAGATGAAACCTTGCAAGAGGAGAAGTAACTGCTTTTGGTGACACAGAAAGCATGTTGCTCTTCACTGGCAGGTGTGTGGGCATAAAGATGCAAAATCTCCAGCCTAATTTTTAATAACACACATACAGCTGAGGTGAAAAACTCACAGTACTGTGATACCAGACACACTGAACTGCACATACCTGTAACAAAAAATGCATCTTCATAAGACTCTACAGAAAGGATGGTGGTACTAGGTCAAAGGTTAGACTTGCAGGTCTTTTCCAACCTTAATGATTCTATGAGTCCATAATCTTTTCCACTCACCTGTCTTCTCCTGCATGCTCAGGAGAGATGATGGGTTTTGCAGACTCTTGAAAGGTCTGCAGTCTGGGACACGCGTGAAGGCATTGAGCCCTAGATCAGGGATGGGATGCAGAGAGGTGCTTGCCAGCACTCCTCCTCTCTTGACTTGAATCTTCAGTTGTATGAACTGTGTATGTCTCTCAGCCAGTCTACACACTTCCTGACCTTTCTGGGGCGCTGGAGGAGCTGGTGCACGTCACCAGGGAGGGAGCCAGAGAGCTACTGAGATACGTGGCCAGACCTGTGACTCTGAAGTGTTTCAGTGCCGATCCATACAGTCACAGGAACATTCGTGTAGGCACAGAGCCTTAAATAACCTGGTCCCCAGGTCACTGAAAGGTTAGTGCATGAACACAGGCCAGCTGGTGCATTCTCAATGAGATTCACTGTGCAGTGAAGCACTGACATGCTGAGAAGCAGCCCCCCGTGTCAGGGTGAACTGCTCTCTGAAGGGACTCTAAATTCCCAAGAAATCTGTGCTTTAACTGGGGCTATTATGAAAGGGACATCAAATTTGCAAAATGAAATCAAAGTAAGGAAGATATGCAGTGCTTTTAGTAATGTATAATTTAAAATAAAAATGTACAGAAAAACATAATCAAATGTAAAGGTTCCTTGTCAGGTTTGCAAAATCCATAAAGTGACAGCAGGTGTTTAACCCTCTGCATGGATGATATAAAGAGGGAGTATTAACAACACATTACATCTGTGCCATGTGGCTGCGTTGAGAGTAATGCTTGGTTCTACCTTTTTGACTCCCAAGCTGCTGTTAGCACTGCAGCTTCTGCACTTCACGGCTGTAGATGTTTGAATTTAACACAGACAAGGGCTGTCAGGGTCGTGCAATGTTTGACAGACTGCACAATTCATGTCAGGATTTTCTTTTTCTGTACAGTAGTTGCTAACAGGAACGTAACAACCTCCTACTGGTTTTGTGCATGTTTAGTCTCTGAACAGCATGAAGACATTGATGAGTGATGAATAGAAGTTCCTTTTCTGTTGCTCTGAAACTCCACTGGTGTACCTGGACTTTAAATCATCATTGTCTCTGGCTGGTACCCTGTGCTTGATGGACCTGCACATGAGTACAATGTAAATGGGAGAAGCTGGACAGGAGCTAGACATAGGCATTTCCTGTGCTATGAGTTCATTAGCAATGTTAAAAATACATGGCATGATTTTACTTTGATTTTCCCCACCACCACCCCCAAAACCGTCAGTCACTGAAAAGTGAGGGGATGGGCATGTTTCACCTACCTAGGGAGCCTGAGTAGTAGAAAATCTGTGCCGTTCTGGTGCCTGTGCAGGCATCATGAGGCCACTCCAGGACACAATGGCAAAGCATCTCTTTAGAAAAGACAAAAGATTTCTCTCGTTAGGAGTGGGGCATCCAGTAACAATCAAATGATGGAGTATAGCCTCTTTTGGAAAGAAAAAAATGCACGTACAAATTTTGACAAGGTAAATCTAACCAGTTGCAATAGGTTGGGTTTGGATTAACGTCATTTCATTTAGGGTTTGCTGTGTGGGCCTGTGGGGTATTTTCCTACTCAAAGCAACTTAGTTCTGATATTCAAATTGAAGAAATTAATTAGTTTCCCCATGCTCTAAATAAATCAAATTAAAGGAAAGCAAAATTGGTTTTTTTTGTCCTTTTTATTTCCACTAGAGAACATAACATAAGCTACAGCTGTTTTGTTTTCAATTTTAATAAACTTGTAAGGGTAATTTGCCAATAACAATTATAAGCTCACTGAAAAATAGCAGTGTCTGAATATTAGCTGTAGGGTCTAAAAGTCTCTTTAGGAATACTCACAATCTTTTAGTTTGTGCATCAAAATTTTGCCGAAGTTTTATGAAATAAAATGATAATCTGGAATTTGGAACCTTTGAAGTTCTTCGATGACTGCAACAGGTGTTATCACAGATCACTACCACTGAAGGCTGCTCTGAAGTTCCTTAAAATCCCTAGGAATATAGTGTCCATAGGCCTTGGCAGTGGTGTTATCTGCTCACAGTGGTGCAGGACAAGGATGCAGAGTCGGAAGAGTTGGACCAAGGAAGACTCTCACTCAAAACCTCTCATCTCTAAGGCTGAGAGTAATATTCGGGCCAGAACTAAGCAGGAAAATGTGGTACTGTTTTGTGAAACAGGTATTTTTCAGCTTCCTCTACAAGAAAATAAGAGCAAAAAGGTTTTGCTTTACTAGTGCAACTTTATTGATTTCCAGCAGTTAGTTAGGAAATGAAAGGAAAAATATGCAAGCGAAGGTGCATCTCCTTTGTGTTACAGTGGTGGCTGGAAATTTGGGGTTTAAGCATTGAAACCTAAAGGGAGATCATCAAAGCTCCTATTCTGGAGAAGAGAGAGAAATGAAATCTCGGCATCTAATCGTTTTTCCTCATCAGTCTTGTCTGTGACTGAGATGACATTTTTAGTATGACAGAAATACATCCTGCTCTTGTTATAAGACTCTCTGCTATAATAGACTTTGATATAAATCTGTGCTATCCTGCTTTCTTGTGCCATTAGAACTCATAACACCCTTGTTACAACAACATCATTTACAATATTCCAAACTAAACTGCAGATATTGCTGTAAAGGGATGTTCTTGCTTGTTTTCAAGTTTTCCCAGACTGCATACATTATATGATTGTGGTTTTTAGATACTCATTTTCAAAAACCAGGTTTCCACTTACAGTGATTGAACATTACCTAATTTTTCAAGTCAGATTCTTTTGCACAATTCCAAGGGCCTACAATATGATCTATAGAATTGTTGAGAGCAAATGGCATGAACAGCCTTATCCACGTCAGAATTTATGAAGCTCAGCCATCTGGATCTGGATTGCACCACTTTTATGTGTGTCCCACATACACGTAACCTAATCTGCAGCACAGCCTCTACTTCCAGGATCACAAGGATGTGTCAGGGCCCCACCTCCATTCCCTTTGAATTACCGTTTGAAAATCAAGCTCTTGCAGTATATCCCACTTGCATGCTTCTCATTCAGCTACAAATCCTAAAGTCTAATTAGCCCTCTTTTATACCTTGTTTATACTTAGCTGAAATAAGATCAAAATGCAAAAATACCAAATGTGTACAAGATCCAGGAGAAAGAAAATAAATATATTTTTGTCTATTTTGAAAACCTTTCCCTAAAAATTTTGTTGGACTGACAAATCTCTTTTTTTTTAAATGCAACCTTTTAAGAATTTAAGGATTTATTATGAATAGGAAAGAAAACAGGTACCCCCAAACCCATTGTGCCTGAGGAGAGAAACAATAATTTTAAAAGGCAGGGGAGAAATATGCTTTCATTACTCCTGCCTTTTCTTCTTGGAGAGAAAATGGGAAAATATTTCTGCTACTTCTCCATTTCCTCCTCCCTTTCTGTAACTGGACACTGAAAAAAGTTTGAGGAGCAGGGAGCAGAATTTCACATGAAAACAAAGTCTAGTTCTTTAAGACGAACATCCTGTGGGACATCTCCTCATGCCAGAGAGTTCAGTATCGGCAGGCTGCAGCACAGATGTGTGAAACAAGCTAGGGAGGAAGCACAGTCACCCTGGATCATTTCTCAGCCCTCTTTGAGCCCAAATAAATAAAAGTAAAAGAGAAAAGAGAAACAAACCGCTGGCCGCCTCATCAGACACTGCTGCATTGATTTTCCTTTACAACTAAATGCAAATTAATTTTGCATTTTGAATGCTGTCACATTCCTCTTTGGTTATCCCCTCTCTTTTAGTGAGAGAGTAATATCTCTGGATTGATTTTGAGCTTTTTTTCCTTTTTGCAATGGTTGTATGAACAGTCTTTTCAAATGCAGATATGACAGATGAGGCATGGCCACCCTTCAGAAGTGCCTCTGCTGTCTAACCCAGCTCACCTCAGCCAGGGGCTTGGAAGCACCTGAAGCTTCACTCCACAGGGAAGGAGTCCGCCCTTGTTTTTCCTTCTTGGAGAAGGCAGCTTCTCACAGAGCAGCCCTGTTTGTCTCCTGTTTCATCTTTCTCACCTGGCTATGACTTTTATTTAAGGGATTAACATAGTTGTGCGGGACTTCACCGAGGTCCAAGCGAGCTCCATGAATTCCTACTATGCAATAGGTCTGGAGAAAGGTAAAAAAGTCTCTTTTAGTCAAAATGTGGAGAGGGCTGTGTACAAATGAAATGCAGTGCTCGCCAAGGCACTTTAAGGGCAGCACCCATGCCAGCTGGTCCCATCAATTTTCAGGCATGCTGTGACCTCTATGCATCATCGACCTCAGCCAGTCCTGCATGGCAATGCTGAACAAGGCAATACAGTATGGAAGTGAGTAACACCTTCTACCTGACCTCATCACTTTGCTCAGGTTGAGGTGCTCTTAGAAAATTCAGGATCTCCCAGATGCTTTCCATAATCTGAGTCCATTTTCGGTGGCTGATTAAATAAAAAATGCAACTGAGCTGTGAATGTCCTTCAGTTTTAGAGGGACTTAATGGAAGGCAAAACTGCAAAGTCCTGTCTTCAGTGCATTTCTTCGGTGTTCAGCTGCAGAAGAGAGGCTTTGGGGCAAAAGGGTGTTTCCAGCTGGCTGCAGCCTGGCAGGCACAGTGGCTGGCCAGCACAACCCACTCTTGCCTGCACTGAGAAGTTCCCCGTGAAAACACAAGGTAGGCAGTGAGCACTACAGAAGAACTGGCATCACTAAACTAGTTTAAAATATGCTGCAAATATTTCATTAAATATCCAAAGGGAGATTTATGCTCACCATCCATTCCAAAGTATGTATAACTATTCATTCAATGTCGTACACTGTAAATTAGCACTTCTTTTTCCTAGCGAAGGAAATCGGTTTGCGTTCACTCATAATATGTGCACTGCTTACAGTCACATAGTATCTCATAAACAACCCATTCCAGTGTGAGTCCTGTATGTTGGAAATTATGTATTAAACCTAATTCACAGAAGACAGAGAAATTTGGTGAGTTTTCGGGCTGATTTTTCAGGTTAGTGGGGCTGAGTCTGCAAAGACACATGCATATATCATACATATGTATATACAATCATCTGAGGTCTTTAAATGTTTAGGAAAGACTCAAAGGCTTGATGGTTCACTTCCAAATCTGCATCATTTTCTTTTTTATTTAAAGGTCGTGTTCTTGATCATTCCCAATCATAATCACTCAACATAAGCCCCAGATAAGGACTGTCTGACAGCTGGATATTAGAAGAAAGCTCTTCTTCATGCATGTCTTAAAAACTTTACCACTAATCTTGCCATGAAATCTCAGTTAAATGATTGTGGAATATTACATCAAAGTTATCCAGTGATCAGCAATGTGACTTATTTTCTGACAAGTACAACTTTGTCATTTTTATCTGATGGTCATCACATCTTCACACAAAAATAGCTCTTCTTTTTTCTTCTCTCCCCTCTTTCCCCCCAGCTTGACTACAGTGCAGATTTGTATTCTTGGCACTCTCATCCCTGTTTGATGAGTTTTAGGAAAGTCCAATTGTCATTTTGTCCCCAGAAGCAAAGCAAACACTGCCTTAAACTGATAGCAACACAATTTAGCTGCCCCATAAACAGTCATTTTAACTCCATGATATGTGGCTGCTCCTTCAACATTCAAGCAATGGAAATGACATCATTATCAGGCAACTCTAGATGATGAAAAATGGCCTACATTAGGGAACACTGTGAACACAAAAAATCTTCAGCTATCAGTCATTGCCATTGTAATGTACTTACCTCTATCTGCAGATTTAGACCTGTGATGAGGCTGAACTTGCAAGGGAAAAAAACACACTCTGCAGAGGATGTTGGTATAATTAAGCTAAAACGTCTCTCCACTTCTGAGGACAACCGTTGTGCAGAGGCCAACTAAAGCCTGAAGGCTAAGAGATTTCAGCCACACCGTAAATTTAAGGATACCCAAGGAATATGGTCTTAGAGAAACTGTGGCTGTTAAAAATAGAAATTTAGGGTGATTTTTTCTCAGGATTAAATTCACTGTTTGGTATCCAAATTCTCCTGTAGGCTTTTTGCCTACTGTAAAGACACCATTAGTTTGCAGAGGTGCTGTCCTGCAGAAACATATTCTCTGCAGTAGCTGTGACTCCAAAGGTAACACCACGGCCTTGCGCAGTATGAGCCCTCTCAAAACCAGAGCTGTAAAGAAGAGGGCTCCCAAAGGCAGGGGCAGTGGAGGTGCCTGCATGAGTCATACTGAGAGGGCACAACAGGGCCCAACCTCTCAAAGAGTTACCATGCAGTGGGGAGAAGAGTTAAACAAGGAACAGGATTTCAAACTGAACCCAAGAGCTGGCTCATCAGGAGATGCTGCAGTTGTTTTGGGAGGAAGGAGTTGACTTCTGAGTAGCCAGAGCTAAGAGAATACAGAAAGCAACACTCTGAGATTCACAAACCTGTCTAAAACTGCTGTGGTACTGCCTGTGGGTGAGAGCTTGTAGTTTTCCAGCTGTGACTAGGTGGGACAGAGGAAGGGAACAGTGAGGAGCAAAGGGAGGGTTGTTCTCAGAGCACCTCCCTGCCCAACGCAGGGAGCCCTGGAAAGACAGCCTTTTCCTAAGAGTTTTAACTTTAGTATCCCCATGTTGGTAAGGATGAACTGAGACTTTGAGGAACTCTGAGTTACTCAAGCTTCCTTGTGCATTACAGAAATATTTTAATTATTGAGTGGCTTAGGGCACAGCAGAGCAAAGGATCCTGGTATCTGCTAGAATACTAATGGGCTGTCAAGTTTCCTTCACCCTGTCCCTCACTGAGAGGCTTCATTTTACATCCTTTTGTCCTGTTTTGGCTCTCCTTCTTCTATTAATTGCATGGGAATGAGATTAAGTCTCCAAAGTGTACCCTTCTATGACATATAGCCTCCTACACAGACCAGGAAAGTTTGAACACTCTTGTCCTGTAAGTGTAACCTCCTGTAATGGGAGGTTGTGTTAACTCTTTTCTCCTTTTCACTACCTTTTACGTCACAACAAAGTGAAGCTTGCAGCCCTGCAGTGCCTAAAACTTGTACCTTAAATAAAAATTAGGAAGTCTTCCTCAGCTGCTCTGTAGCTGTCTGTGAAGGCACATAGTGAAAACTGGGTAATGGAATCCCAGTCTCCTGGAAGGCCAAAATAAAAGGAACTCTGGACACAGTTTTTCAAGCAGGAAGGGTTCTTGAGTCAAAGAGATCATCTTTGTTCAACATGAAAAGGGAAGAGAGACACTTTTTACAAAGATTAGGTGCAATATTTTGTCAACGTTCTGTGCTGTATAAATATGAAGACACTGCTGGCTTTCTTATCAACTTGTTTAGATGCCAGAATATAAGATTTTCACCCTTAGAAATGTGCTAGTAATATCTTCTTAAAAAACCGAAATTTTGAATGCTTCAAACCAAGTTCATTTCAATTGTTTTCTTACAGAAAAAAAAAAAACCCATAGAAATTTCAAAATGTTTCTTCCTTCTGAGTTCCTAATGGCTTGAGTGGGATTGCTCTACACTTACAAAGCCCAAGCAAAACATAATTTCTTTGCCATCTCCAGCTTCCAGAATCTTAGCACATTTTCCTATGTTTTACGTTCTTAGAGTCTCTCTACCCAAGGCAGGAAAATACAGGAGAATTGCAATTGTGATTTGGGTTTTGCTTTGTTTAGTCTTTTCAAGAACATTTCAAGAATGGTTTTTATCCCCATGTTTATTACAGAAAACTTGAGAATGTGACTCATAGAGGCTCAGAAGCTGGAAAGTGAATAAAAGGAAATACAAATTTACAGCTCTGTAATTCCAAAGCCTGTGCTACATGTGGTGAAATGGGACAAGATGAGATTGACACGTGGTTTTTCCATGCAGAGGCTCTAGCTGGGGTATTGCTTCACAGCCCAGGGCAGGGACAATTATGTCCCGAGATCTTTGCCTAGGGCCAGCCCCAGGGCTTGGGCTCCCAAAGCTGAAAGGGACCACAGCTGAGTAAAGCACTTCCAAAGAAACCCTTTTGTATTTCTTTCTCCAGATTACATTTTTCAGTGTCATAAACAAGCAGAAAATTCTGTTCTGTGCTCTGAAAAGCAAAGATTTGTTCCTCCAGTCTTTGTATGATGAGCTTAAAAACTGGCTTTCCCTATTTTTCATTACCACTGCCCTCAGCCATGCTGTAGCCTCACCACTGCAGAGTGAAAACACCTCAGGAAGGGAGCCTCAGGGGCTCAGCCATGTGTCTGGCCAGGGGTAACTCAGGGCTCCTAGGTATTACTGGGTATCCCTTTTTTCTGTCCTTTGGCTGCAAAGGAGACCTTGAGGAAAGACAGACTTGCTTCTCCACCTAAAGATATGAGCTCCTAGTTGTGACACTGCTTGGGAGAAAGATTAAAGGGATGGCTAATTGCAAGCCCAGGAAAGCTTTTTCAGGAACTTGGATCAATCTCAGCCCCAGGGCAGAAGTACCACCTCTTTAGGTGGGGAGGTGAAAAATTCTCTGATGGTTATGGTTTTCAGCAAAGATGAGTAAGTGAGAGAAACCTGGATTCTAACATACACCAGAGTTCAGGAGCAAGGAGATACAGAGCAGTGAGTGCAAACAAGAACTGTCTGTTTAGCAAAAATAATAAGACAATAGCAGATGTTCAGAAAAGGATTCACTGGGGCTGGTAGAGAGGGAGAGAAACCTCTTGGGCTGCATGGTTGCTTCAATAGTTTTATGATTTATTCCATGCTTTGATATTATCTTTGGAAATTTATTGCAAGGAAAACTTTTAATGGCTAAACATCTTAAAACATATTACTTCCTGAAGAGAAGAACTCTTTCTGGCAGTGCCTTTGGTATGCCTGATCTTGTCCTTCTAGAGAAAAGTGACTCAGTCCCTGACCCACCAGTGATGGGTTTGGGCAGTGGGGACACCCAGAATAACAACCCTCAGGCTGCAGCTCTCTGCTTATTTCTCAGTCTGATGTTGAAGAGAATTTGAAATTTTGTCAAGGAACATCATGCTGTTTCACCAGATCAACTTCACATCACGATGGGGGAGCCACTGGTTATTTTGACACCATCTCTTAACCCACACAGTGGTTGCTCCAGACTACTCACTGCCCTGCACCTCTCTGTCAGAGCTCCAGGCAGCTCACAGGCCCCACACTTCTGTGTGTGTTAGAGCTGTCTGGTTATTGACAAGAGAAAAGGCTCCCCGGTCACCCCCCATCATATCTGGTGCAGTTCATCTGAAGTTGTTCAACATTGTCCCCCTTTAATTTTCCCTCTCTGCTGCTTAAGTTCCTGGCTAGCTATCAAAAGAGAAGACCCACAGGCTCTAAATGCTTTGCAGATAACCCAAATGCTCCACTTTTAAGGGCACTGCAAAATAGAAGAATTGATCCACACATACCCAGAAATTTGGGCCCAAACACTTCTAAAGCTGATATTTCCCAGTCCTCTAAGAACTGATATCAGTAAGGTGTTGGCAGTCAAACCCTATTGCATCTCATTCATCAGAAGGAGAAGGGTTTGACTTGTTTCTTGGAGCTATAATCTATGTGGTATTAACAAGAATGAATGATGGAGCACATTTAGGTATGCAGAGAGTTAAACAGAGTTTAAGTAGATTAAATAATTTAAATAGCGTTAAATGCTGGGCTTTAATAGGCAAGAAGATTATTGAAGAGAGGATATTAATATGTACTGGTATATAAGCACTCACGAAGCTGGTGGAAATTCCTGTGAACAAAAATATGAAAACCATTGACCAGACCACTGACCACAATGGGGTTATAACAGAATCCACTAAGTAAAGAAGACCCGTAACTCTGTTTTAAAAAGACCACAGTTTCCTTCTCTGATTTATTCTCAGACCTCCAATTCCTAATAGCAATGATAATTCCTGTCCACGAGAACAATACCACCTAATAGATTTTGTGGTTGGTGTCTTCTGAAAGACAGTTGGAATGACCATATCTTGAATTTTCCACATCCTATCAGTATTCAGAGGGAGCAAGAATCCCTTAACTGTTGAAGCTGTATCATATGCAAGTAAGGGAAGCTAAAATGAAGTGTAGATTTCTTCATCTACAGGCAGGCAGCAAAGATTCAAAGCATAAAACTCTTTGCACAGTATCTAAATGAGTCACAGAAATCCAAAATAACCAAGAAATCATATGAAAGCTTTTTCAAGTTACTTAAAAAAAAAACCCAAATTCATCTGTAGGGAACAATCTCAGGGAAATTATTCCAGGAAAAATTTGTTCACTAGCATACAGCATTGTATGTCACATGGGCTAATTATAGGAATGAAAGCAACATAGGAATTAGATGGTCTTTTCAAGCCTGTAAGGAGTGTGAACAAAGAATATAATTACACATCGAGCCCGTTGATTAACCAATTACTAGTTAAAGCAGATTTAGACTTTAAATTAATTTGGTTCTGTATTCTGGGGATTTTTGGGGTAAGATAAACAGTGTTTGAAGATTAATTATCCTTGTCTAAGATGAAGGAACTCGTTTCAATTTTGTTAGCGTATTGAAAGACTCTGGCTGCTGCATGGGAGAGAGTAGACTGCAAATCTCAGCAGTATTGAACTGGCTGATTAAAGTGTATTCTGAGACTCCTAATCAGTCTAATCCTCACAGAGAGTGGCAGTATTACACACGACATTGTGACAGCCCAAATTAATATTTAAATGAAAAACAGATCAACATTTACCTAGAGGAGAAAGTGCACTGTCTCCAAAGGACCAAGGGAAGTCCAAGCAAGAACTTACAAACTCAATAGTGAGGAAGCACTGCAGCACAGCTTTTCTTGCACCTTTGCCCAAAGGGAAAGTAAAGGTTCTGTTGTGGCACCTGCCATTCGTTCTGTCACACAGCAGCGTCCTGACTGAACTGTGTGGAAGTGCTAATGTGACATTTTACTTCTCTGTAAGTAGTCCCAGGCAAACATTTGGTACAGGAAAGACGTCACAATTCAACAGCCATCCTGGCAGGTGGATGGATTTTCTCAGCAACTTGCCTAGTGAGGTGCTCAGCTGCTTAACAGTCCCTGCCACACAGAGGAGCACAAACGCTGCGGCACTGTTAAGTGTCCTGGGCCAGCACAGCCTGCTGCTGCACCAGAGCTTCCTATCTCACATTAGGCTCTCCATTAAATGTCCCTAGTCTGCCTCCATCATGGGTCAGCCTTTGGGCTTCGTGCTGGAAGTGTGTTGGAAGAGAAGAACACCAACGTGCTACTAGCTTGCTACTTCCGTAGCAGGAAATAGCCTCAACCCTAATAAAAATGCTAGTTTAAGTTTAGGCTGGTAAATACAGTCAACAAATGATATCTTTTGGGAAGACAGAAGCACAAAAAGCACTGCTTTATCACTGCCTGCTGAGCACCCACTCCTCACTAAAACAAAGCATTGGTTTCACCAAACTTTGATGCAGTCCAGTAAGACCTTTCCTTACGGCCTCATTCCTTAGGCAGCTTATTTCCACTGAAGTCAGTAGAAGGCATTTTAGTTTGCAGAAACAAACAAAAGGTACAAACTATGTTTTTGGAATACAAAAGCCCACAAGGTCTGGACCTCTTTGTGGTAGGTGCTGGAACAGCACACGGGGAGACAGCCCGTACTGCAGAGAACATGGCAAAATAGATGCAAGGCTGCAGAAAATGATGAAATAAATGAAGTACTGAAGATTGCCTGCAGAACAAGGCAAGTCCAGTGAGGTTTCCAGAGTCATGAGGGACAAACTAGATCTAGGAAAAGTTAGGACTGCAGGGACCGGGGTCAAATAATAAGGCATCATCCACTACCACTGAACAATATCCCCTCGCATCTCTCTGCTCTCAGGTCGGGTGAGCCTGACATGTTTGTTTGCTTCCTCAGGCCGGCAAGTTTTTATGGGGCACCCAGAGCTACATCAAAGAGTGAGTTGCAAGCTCCAGCCAGGATCACTAAAGGTGAAATACCTGCTCTCAAAAAGACCATGCTGCCCCTCTCTTCCCATTTCCTGAATTAATTGGGTCATGGGAATAATGACAACTACTTCTGCTCATAAAACACTCACTGTGGAGGGTCCCGACCTTTACCCTAAGTAAACAGTATTATTTGTGTATATTCAGTTTCTTCCCCTCAAAACCCTCCCCTTGAAGCATCTGGTGCTCGAAACATCTGGTGCTTCAACTAAATCCCAGCGAGCATGGGATCCTGTCCTGTGAACCCACACTGGGTGCTGGTAAATTCAGAGCCATGGGTTTATTATCATTTGGTTGCTTAATTGGTTTTTGTAGTATTACTACTTCAGCCTGACTTAGAGTCCAGTCCTCATTTTGCTAGGTGCTGGACAAAGACATGGCTACAAGGTTCCTAGTTTATTGCACTGGTGGCCCTAGTTCCCAGATAGGGGAAAATGTACTGATTTATTCCCCATTTCCAGACCCCAGCGGTAGCTGTCTTTTGGTCATGCAGATGTGGCACACATACAAGATATATTATAGGCTTCAGGTGAAATAGAAATTAGGCAGCAGCATGGCGGAGAAATGATTTGTGTTTGGACACCATCTTCAGAAATAGATTTCTGGCCAACTGCTCCTGGATGCACCTCTCCAGCATGATGTCTGACAGTTTCTTAGCACAGAAACTCTAGGGGCAGCACACATCTCTTACATGCAGACATCACTTACAATCATTCTTTTAAAGAAAACAGTTCCTGTAAACCCAGACACTTGGATCCTTACAACTGACCTAAGCAAGCATCTTTATGCAAGTAATTTTCAAAAATAGAGGAGACAGCTTTTCTTCTCTCCGTGCTCTCCTCTTTCAGTCACACTCTCACATTCGCTCTAGTGCTCTCCTGCTTCCACACTGCTCAGTCAAAGGGAAAATTCATCTCCCATGTTTCAAGAAACTGGTCTGCAAGCTGCAGAACTCGCAAGCCCTGGTTTCCCACGGGCAGACATCCGGCAGTAAAGCATCAGCTGTGCTTTTTCCCCTGATTTTAACTCCCTTTCAAAATATCCTCCACTGCTTTCAGTCCATGCCAGTGCCCCACCTCCAGGTGGATTGGCAGAAACCCTCTCTGTGGCTGGGTCTGGGAGATGGATGTATGGCCAGTAGTGGTACACCAACTTCTCACTGCAAGGACAAGGAAAAGGGAAAACAAGGGCAGGAGCATCATCAGCTGGATCAGAGGGATGATGGGGAGGGAGAGGGCATGGGGGGTGGGGTATGCTGGGCCACACTCCCCACCTTTGCTGACGAGCCATGGGCTGGCAGGTTCACTGCAGCTGGAGCTGTGGGAAAACTAGGTCCAGCTGCAGCTCCAGCAAATCCCCACTGAGACCGGTAAACAGGGCTTGCAGCTTGGGCAGCTTTGCACAGACAAGGTGAAATTCCCTGTGCTGATTGCCTGCACGCCCATTCCAGAGTGCACCACACAAAAGCATTGTTAGATTTTCCACGTATATGTATATACATCCAGTTATGTATTGATTTTTAAAAAGTACTTGCCACTCACTTTTAGAAACAGCTGCATTGTTCTGGATTAAATTTAAAGAAAACATCCATTTTAGGCTGATGCACTTGACAAAAAGAAGTGCCACCAGCTCTGTCTGAGGCTATGAATTACTCATTTCAGCCTTTGCATCTCACATGAGCTTCACAGGACTGGCGGAACATGCCTGATGGGGAATGGGCAGGCAGTGGATGTCTCCATGTGGTGTCAAGGCACCTGGCCACCAAGTGGTTCTTTTGGGGGGGAAAGTCTGGGCACCCCTGCTCTGGTGGTGCCACCCAAGGGCTGGCTGCTGCAGCCACCCACCTCTTGCAGCCAGAAACCTCTCTAGCACACAGCAGCACTGAGACACACAGCCTTCCCCAGCTGAAGACATCCAGAGTATTTACTTGTTTATTAACATGCTGCTGAGAGTCATCATACCCTCAGAGGCTCCAGTCTCTGCCAGGTACTCAGAAACACGCGTTTCTCCTTGCTGTTGTACGCTAGGGTTGACACATCTTCTGCTCCACCTGCAGCTGCCTGTGCTGCAGTGTACTGCAGCTGAGGTACGTTCAACTCCTCTGAGCACCTACCAGAAATGTGAAATGACAATGTTGCTTGTTAGATCATTGCTGCAGGACTGGGAACACCTTTTGCTTTGAGAAATTAAAGAGATGCCCAAAGGCATCTTGAGCTGCTTCTGTCACTGAATCCTGCCTGCCCAGCACAGGGTCTCTCAGGAGGCTGTGCTCTGCTCAGTGCTGGTGCTGCTGCCCTCAGCATCATCATCTGTAGCTGCAGCTGTGATTTATTCTTTTCTACAGAGTTGGGGGCAGGTGACTCACACTGTGAAATAGCAGAGAATTGAGAGGCCAGGCCCAAGCTCAGCTATGCCCAGGTATACCCAGGAGAACTCCACTGCTTTCAGGTAGCTCCACCAGCAGCCAGAAGCCACCATTTCAGTGGCCTGCAAGAGTGAATAGGCAACTGTCCCACAGGCAGCCCTCTGCAGGGGCTCTGGGTGCACAGAGTGTTCATGTGTGAATCACTCTTGCCTAAGCAGCAGGAAACTGCAAGCCACTGGGACAATGATAGCAACAGAGACACACGTTGAGTCATGCTGAATTTACAGAGATTCTGCATGCAAGGGCACAGAACTCCCAAGCCTCTCTGTGGTGGCCCTTGAGGGGATTTGCTCTCTGGAAAAGGAAGGCAGGTGGGTTGCACTACTGTTGCAGCGAGTTATGGTCAGGCAGTGTACAGGAGCCAGACAGGCTCCCTGAAGTTCAAAAGTAGGGAGGTTTTCCTGACAGAGCAAGACCCTGAGATCACCTCCTTGCCCCTGTCCACATCATGCCGTGTGTGTGGAGAGGCAGGGAACAGCCTGCTCTTGCACCCCAGTTATCCTTCACCATTCTAAGAGGATACCAATGTCATCTGTTATTTCACTGCTGCCTTGCTCTTAAGACCACCCCAAGATTCAAGAGGTCCTGAGGGAGGAAACCCAAGCACAGGGTGGGATGGCCCAAACTTGAACCTCCAGTTTCCCAGCAGCAGGGACAAGATCTGTTCAAGCTACATGGTGCAGCAAAGTCAACTGCATGCTTGGGCATACCTAACAAAAGACAGTAGAGGTTTCAGCTGCACAATCATTACACTGGAGGCAACTGGAAGCAACTCTTAAGGTGCCTTCAAAATTGTAGCAGAGGGTGTTCTGAGTTCCTTGGGAGCAAAGATGACAGGAATCCCTTTCCTTCCTATCTCACTTGTGTAGAGTCCATGCATTTCACAACTGCTACCTTAGCCAAGAGGATGAGACCTGTCAAGACATTTAGGTACTGATTTCCTACTAAGTTCAATGCCATATTGGATATACAAACAAGGAAGTTCTTGACACATAGATTCCCTTTTGAATCTGACTTACAGCTTTGGAATGTTCTCATTCCAATGTTACTCCATTTGCTTCAGCCTCACATCTCTGGAGATGTTATAAATAAACACACAGAAGAAGAAAAAAATTTGGATATACTCAGCCAGTTCTGCAGTTCTCCCCCACAGGCACACAGGTACCCCAGAGGTAATCAGTTGCAACACTGTAGAATGAAATCCAGCCCTGGATTATTTTAGCACTACATGTAGTAGCCAGTGATGATTAAATTAGCAAACAGTTTTCAAAAATCCATCCACACATGCTTGACAGTAAATGTCTGCATTAGTGAAGACTACAGGCTCTCTATTCAGAGTGCAAAGCAATATCCTTTGTAATTCCTTCTAAATTTATTGCCCTTAATGTCATAGAGACTTACTGTTTTCATACTGTGGGATAGGGTCAGAAGCAGAGAGATGATGAGTGCTCTCTCTGCCCTTCAGAACTGGAAATATCTCACTTGAATGCTTTTTAACCCAGCTCCTTGCTCAGCTAGGGAGAGGCTCTGCTCATGGGTTTGGCAATTTCTCATCCAATGGGACGTGTCCAAGAAGACCAGTTCTTTTTCACAAGTAGATCTCAGTGTACCTTTAAAGCAGGATTATGTGCTTACAGGTCTTACTACCCCTCGAAGTGGAGATGAGATATTCAATAATTGGGCAGCCTTTGAGAGGCAAAAATGAGAGGTTTTAAAGGCATATTAAGTGTTCAGGTAGAAAAACAGGATGGCCAGACAGAGCCTCCAGTTCTCCTCCAGGCAGTCCTGTCAGAAGAACAAGGCCACACAGCACACCTCTGTCTCGCTGGCACAGAAACACTGCGGGTAGCTCAAAGCAAGCCCTGGAACCAGAGGCACCAGGAGTGCTGCTGCACTGTCTGTCCTGAGTTAACTTACCCAAGGCTGGTCAGTTCTCTGCACTAGTGCTGTACTGCTCCAAGGACATATTATTTTCCATCATCTGCTAGCCAAACAGAGATTATTCTCCATCAAAGGTCACAACAGGAGGCAACCCTCCCCATTGTACCATACCAATGCCACGGAAAATTCCCAAGGATCTTTCATAAAGCCAAGGCACTTCTTCATCAGGTGAGATGCTTCACTTAGTACTCAATTTTCACAATGTGGCTGGGTACTGGCCGCCATTGTCTTAGATCTTGCAGCGCCTCCTAAGCCAGTGTAACCTGGCTTAGGTTACACTGGCTTTGGTTGCTGAGTTCAAGTCAGCTGGAACAAGGTGAGTAGGTATCTAAGTGCACATAAATGCAAACTGGAAATGCCAAAATAGGTTACAAATGCTCCAGTCCTTACACAAAAATTAGTCTGCAAGGCACTTTGATTCCTTGCTTCTGGAAGCATGAGAGCTCCCATGTCAGAAAGAAGGTTAAATGACTTGCCCCAACAGTCCCATACAGCAGAGGTGAGGTCAGGTTTAGAGAGCTGGGTCCCCATCTCGCCGGTCCACCAGCAGGCCGTATTAACACCGTAATTATACATTTCCCATCTGCCTCTAGAGCTTTTTGCTCGAGCTGGATAATTAAGCTCTCCTTCTGGCTACATTCTTTTAATGAAATGGTGCATGTAACACAGCTTGGTATTTATTAATGCTAATAAGTTTTCAAAACAATCTGAGACAGCAACTCACCTTTCACTTGTGTGATTGCAGTACATGTCCAGCATCATTCCCAATTTAATGATGCCGTGTGTCGCGGGTCAGTCTCCTTTAGAAGCCAGTCTGTAACGTAAAATATGGCAGTCTCCATCTAAAGTCAGGCTGTTCTGAATGAAAAGCAGGTTGAACTAACAGGAGCAGATGCCAGCTTCCCCCTCCCTTTGAGGTGCTGATGGTGGTTTATTAATTTTTAGAACAAGGTCAGAAGTTCATTTGCCTGCTGAATCTCAGTGAGCAACCTCACATCTCGTAGGCAGGTAAATAGAAGCCTTCAGAATCTGACACTCCTGATGTTTCTTAACACAGACAAGCAAAAATGTAAACCTCAAATTTACAAGACCCAGAAGAGGTTGCATATTAATACCTCAGTTGCTTGAGATGAGATGGTTTGGTAAGCACAGATCAGCTCTCTGTCACAGAGACCATGGTAGTCAAAACCATGCTGACAGCTGCCTGCTGTGGTGGAGGGCTGATGTGCATGAGCTACATCAAGGGTCATTTTTTAAAGATTATGGTTTCCAGTGTAAACACTCCTGAAGTGACTCTGATGCTCAGGATACATCCTTGGAAATATCTCTGTGAATAGATGCAAGGGGCTGCAATATAGTTCTCTTGTCCTGGGAGACAGGTTCTGGCCCAGAGACTCCTGTCCTGACTGGAATAGGGTTCTGAAAAGTCCATGGTCCCTGACCCCACCCCAGGAACTGGATGCACAGCCCTGATGAGGGCTAGTTCTGGAGAACTGGGGTATTTTGAAGGCATGGGAGGTCCAGCTCCAATGACGTGACAATAGTAAGATGAAGGCACACTAAATGGGTATACATTGCCACACTAAAGCTGCAGGGGGATGTGGCCACACAGCTAGCCAAGGCCACATGAGCTGCTGTCATTCCCTCCAATGCCAGGAACTATGGGGTCTTTCTCCTAGCTGCAGACTCAGACTCCTGGCTCTGTCCTGCCCCTGAGAAACAGAGCCAGCCAGGGGCAGCAGCTCCTGCCCTCATCCACAAAAAGGTGAAAAAAGGAGCAGGGCTATGGCCCCAAAGGCAGCTGCATGCCTGGGAATAGTAGTGGTGTCCTTGCTGCAAACCATGAGTGGGCCAACAGGACAGGGACACCTCCAGGACATCAAACTACTTTGTGAGGGGCTGGGTCAGGGGAGCTGTGGGACCCTGGCAGGCTTGCTCAGGGATGCCCTGCTTGGAAATAAGCCCTGCGGCAGTTCCCAGCACTCTGGTCTCCTTAGCTCACACACCACAGGATCACGTTTATTAATAAAAGACAGGAAAACTAACAGTGATGGTTTATAAACTGCATGGGTCTAAATCTGGCTCACCCAGAGGAGAGCAATGCCACCAAGGACTGAGGACTGTCTGAAACCAAAGCTGAGCTTTGCAGAAATACTGCTTAACTTTTATGTGAGACATTACTGAGTCTAATAAATCCCTGCATAACACCTTCATTAAGCAGGATTTACTGTAATATGCTATATACGCTTTATGCCTCACCTGCATAAACAGCCATGTTAATGCTATAAATTACAGTGTTCATATTAATGTATCACAGGCACCTCAACCAAGGTGAAATGCTTAACGGCTTTCAGTAAGCACCTGAATAGCAAGAAAGGGTGGAAGAAGAGAGAAGCTTCTCTAGTAATTGAGACAGACTGCGTGAGTGCTGTAAGCCTTACAAAATCATTCTTACAAATAAAAAGGAAAAAATATCTAAACCCCCAAAGTTTTGCGTACCGCAGTATTAGTGCTAGACTTCAAGGCTTTCTAACGGAAATTGACTCTGATTTGTGAGATACGCATTACATCATAGTCTTCTTTTAGGACATTATGTCATTCCTGCTGAGACGCATTATCTCAGCTTGGCCCAGCATTAGCGATTTTTGCAGGCCTACTGCAGTGTTTCCAAAGCACTGCTGGGAAACACAGATTGAAATCTGAAACGTTTATCTTTTACAAAGCCAAAAAAAGAGGAAAGATGTTAACATCAGGCATCGCTGACTTCCTTAACCCTCTCTTGGCTCTGCTTCTTACTGGCACTTGGATTTGATGTCTTTGGACATGCTGCACAAACGAAGCAACTTCTAAAAGCTCATTAGAGGGGGCATAATACAGTGTTTCTTCCCACTCCCTGAGAATTGCCCTTGCAGCTGCCTGAAAAACACCTCCCCGATCTTTATAAGATGTCAGCATGAATCAGATTGTGCCTACATACACTGACAAGCTAGATTCCACAGACACGTCTAGAGCACATATTAAGAATAAAAGGGGAAGGCAGTGAAAAGCTTTATGTGACTCAGTCTCTTATTAAAATTTTATGTAGAATCCAGCAACTCTAGTATTCTGTTTTTCAGCACCTACAGAGATCATGCACACCCATATGGATCTTCACATCCCAATCCTTTTGAGGACACAAAAGCAGAATACCAGGAAGTTTATATTAGAGAGCAATTTTTACGCAGGGAACTGGGAAGATAGTATCTCTTCTGACTTCACCCATGAAATTAGAAGCCAATTTCATCTCAGTGCATCCAAAACAAAGTTAGAGGCTGTGTCACGAAGGGACCAGACAAATGCTTTCAAGACAAAGCAAGGATATTTCCAAAACCTTGGAGAATTCCAATACCTCTCTGCACAAAAGCACAATTTAGAAAAAGGAGTTGCAAGTGCTAAGAGGAAATGGGAAACATTCAACCATGACTAAATTGCAACTCCCTCCCTTGTTATAAACTAATTCTATTCAGTGGAGAGCTTTAATTTCTCTGCTCAATTTTTACTTATATTGTGTGTTCAGTGTTTGGTGCTTTAAGGCTCTCTGCTACAGCCGTAGCATATTTTCTAGAAAGATTGCAACAGCAACTCTTTCCATCATGAATGCATGTTTAATGGCATAACTAGAACTTGGGAGGGAGGATGTCCCTTAGTCCTTCCAGACATCTCTTTCCCACTTGAAGTAAAAGATCTTTCTTTTTTTCTTTATTCTTTCCTTTTTTTCCTTTTAGGTGGCAGAGCTGGAAAAATTGATCATTAGGAAGAAGAACAAGTTCTCATGTGTACTTGACACCTGCTGTCCCCATCTCCATATTTGCAAGGTGAATTTTCTGGTCCTAGTAGTCTACTTGCACAGGCAGAAGTTTTATGGTTTAGGGTCCAAGGGCTTTTAATTCTTAATATTCCCAAAGAGGTGCATGGAACAAGTCCCCATCCTGCTACGCTGCACTTTGCTGTCACTTTGTGACAAGGTAACACCCTGTTAGATGTAAAACTGCTACCCACAGGAGGGAAAAATCACCTTGTTTTGTTAAAGAGCCATTCATAAGAGCTGCAAAAAAGTGGGTTTCCAGACATTTTCACTGAAAATAAACTCATGGGATTTTGGCAGTGATTCCTTTTACCAAAAAGAGAAGATTATGATCTCTAAATGCCTCACCTGAAGAAAACATGGAGGTCATGACAAGATAGTGAATTACCCACTGACTGAAGTGTCAGCAAGGCAGCCCACAAACAGGTGAGCTGACTGGCTGCTGAGTCCTTTGGAAGGTCGGGAGTAATGTGCTGTATAACATGGTAAGAGCTGCTAGATTCACTGAGGTGAAATGCTGTTATAGAGTGGTGCTTTATGGGTCCTGCATGGCTCAGGACATTAGGTCGCAATTCACAGACAGAGTAGAATATATTGATCTGAGAGATCAACACTTCTGGAAGGTGATTCATTTAAGGTATCACAGCAAAATGCACTTAGACCAAATAAATACAAATACATTTGCTCTTCCCCCCCACCAAGAACTTGTAAAACTGAAGTCATAGCATTATAAAACAATAGGATCAAACTCTTTCAGATTAGCAGAGTATAAACCCACATTATTTGTTGGACTCTAGTGGAGTTTTTGTGCAGGTTTAAATGAGAGTATAATTTGGCCAGTGATGCCAAGCAGTGGAGTAATAACAAACTGAGCTCCTTAGGAAGGATTTGTGTAGGTTTCATGCATTCTCCAGCCTGCACAAAGAAACCCCCTTCTAGCAGAAGCTGCTGGATGAAGGCTGTTACCAGAGGGCATCACCCCAGCAGGAAAATGACACCTGTGTGCGGGGGGGGACACAGGAAGGGATGCTGTATCCCACACCTTCCCTGCAAATGGAGGTTCCTTCCATCCTGCAGGTTCCCCTGCAGGTGGAGGTTCCCATTCCTCTTTCCAGCAGTTCTCTCTGCCCTCATTCCCTGCCAGCTGTGCGATCCCTCCCTGCAGCAGGTGTTGGTCTGATTTCACATCCTATGAACCCCTCATGGCTTTCCATCTCCAGCTCCCCGTGCCTGTGTGAACAGTGTTCTGCAGCACTTTCCTCCTCATGTGCCTCTGGACACCCAGAGGGCCTGAGAGGCCAGCTTGGGGCTTTCCCTTTGTCAGTAGGTTGTCAGACACTGAGGGCAGCAAGGAACATTCAGGAACCCAGCCCCAGGCAATGCAGAGACTCAGCTGGAACTGCCTGAGGTCAGGGTCCAAGGGCTCCAGACCCTGCCTGCATCCTGGGAGCAAACCCTGAATGAGTAAGTCTCCTCAGCTTCAAGAAAAACAGTGAGGCCAAAGGTGAGCCTTACCATATTCTGCCAGAGCTGGTTCAGTTCCCTTGTATGGGAGGCCTTAAATATTCCTTCGCGTTCTATCCTTTTCACTCCAACATACTCAGACATAATTTAGAGGGATTCTTTAATTTTAATTAACTTTAAACTCCTTTTCCCCACTGGTGGAAATTAGCAGCCTGTGCCTGATTCCCCACTGCACGGCTGTGGTTTTACAGCCGTGTAGCTCAACCGATTTTGTACTTCCCTGAGTTATGAGGCTCACTGGTGAATTTATGTCAAGAGAACACAACAGCCTTCTCCAGCCTGCTCCAGACCCAGTGAAAGAACCTTAACTTGTGGGGCTGCAACTCACAGCTTTAACTCTAAGTTAGATGGGGAAGGAGTCTTTTTGTCAACAAGTGAAATGCTTGAATGTGTATTTTTGAAAGAATTGGGTCAAACTTGATAAGTTTCCAAGGGGAAAAAAATGGCACAATTCTATCAAAGCTCAACATTTTTGTGGGTTTTAACATCTGGGAATTTGTTTTAGAAATGCTGCGCCATTTGCAGATGACACAAAGTTGAGTGCTGCAGCTGACACACCTGAAGGACAGGATGCCATCCAGAGGGACTTGAGCAAGCTCTAGGACTCATGGAAGTCTCATGAGGTTTAGCAAGACCAAGTGCAAGGTGCTGCACCTGGGTCAGAGCAACCCTGGTATCAGCACAGGCTGGGGATGGACAGATGAGAGCAGCCCTGCCCAGAAGGACGTGGGGGTGCTGGTGGGTGAGAGGCTGGACATGACCCAGCCATGGGCACTCACAGCCCAGAAAGCCAAACGTGTCCTGGGCTGCATCCAAAGCAGCGCGGCCAGCAGGGCCAGGGAGGGGATTCTGCCCCTCTGCTCTGCCCTGGTNGAAGGGTTGTAAGGCATTGGCACAAGTTGCCCTGAGAAGCTGTGGATGCCCCAGTCCTGGAAGTGTTCAAGGCCAGGTTGAAAGGAACTCAGAGCAATCTGACCTAGTAAAAGGTGTCCCTCCTTTCAGCGGGGGAGTTGGAATGAGATGATCTTTAATATCCCATCAAATCCAGGCCATTCTACAAGTTTATGATTTTCATTTGATGTTGAAGAACAAAACTTTTTTACTTCCACTTTGGTAACACTGTGCTCCAATGCAAAACTGATCCAGGTGTCTCCTCCTCTAAAATTAAAAAAAAAATGGTTTTCAGAATATTAAGTAATGTTAAAATGAAACTGGAATGTATTTTACAGGTCAGCCAGCACTTGGGCATTATTTCAATTAAATTCCATAAATTTTCTTGTCTTTTATCTCATGATTTATCCCATAATCTTTTGTTTTGATTAGCCACATAATTACAAGGCCTGTTTTTCACTCAGCTGTACTGCACAGGTCACAGCCAAGCAGGCATTGGTTCAGCACATTCAGCACACCCACTCTGGGCAGAAAATGGTGGGACATGACAAAAGTCCAAGCCCTGATAGTGGACACCTGACCTTGCCATTAACTCCAAGGTCAACACAGAAATCCCTTTTTAATGTACCCAAGGCTTTTGATTTCTCTTGCAGCTTCCTGAACATGCCATGCCCTGTATCCTGAGGATTCTGCATGTTCATTCATCCTCTGCCTAGTGTAGGTAGTCAAGTAAAATTGTCTCTGACTACTGAACTGTTCTCATCTACTGAACATACATGTATTTAGCTAATTCTTTAAATTTTCTGCCATGTACCAGCATTGCAGTTCTATCTAGTTCCTATGTCCACTGACTTGCGGGATGTCCTCTCAGCCCATTAACTTATTTTCAAAGAACTCTGTTTATAGGAGAAATTCTGCCTCCATGTAGTTCGCCCTGATTTTATAGAGGAGCTGTGTAAAGTCACTGTGGTCATCCCTGGAGAAAACTTCCTTGTGTCTTATTCACATGTGAATCAATATGGGCCTGACTTAAACCCGACTGCAGCCTTTTTGCTGGACTCAGCCAGCAGGCTCTCATCTGCCCTGCTGAAGCATTACTGGAGACAGGAGTTTTGGCAGAGGACTCCTTTTTGATAGGTTTTTCGACTCTTGGTGAGGGTGATTTTTAAATTGGCTTTATGTGAACAAAACAGAACATTTTATGTGTACCTGTAATATACTACCTCTGTCACTCTGTTTTATAACCTGGCAACTTGAAAGACTTTTAACTTTCAAACTCTTCAGGAAAATTCACTCCACCTATGTGTCAATGGTATCCAGTCATCCAGACTAACCTTTCAAATCCCAGTATGAGGTTCTGAGTGGCACTGCTCTCTGTACAACATGAGTGTCCGAGCAAGGGTGTGCTGGTATTTCTGTGGCCATCCTGGAGACAAATGTTGATGCAATATCACATTTCACTGTAATAGTTACTGTTAAGTAGACACGTGCTCCTTGTTGCGTCAGCTTGCCATTGGCACAGGGTGGGAAGCCAGGCTTGCAGGGGAAGGTGAATTTGAGTGACACCCTGAAGGATAGCATCTGGGAGCTAGGGATGCAAGGCTTAGTCATTGGGAGCCTTGCTCTCTTCATTAGAAACTCAATAACGCACAGTCAGAAAGAGCAGTCTATGGCCAGCAGCAAATTATATCAAATACTCTCCACTTTTCCCTATCTGGGTTACAAGGAAGTGCAAGGGGATGTTGGGTGATACCACAAATAGGTCCAAACAGGGACAGGCTCACACCTGAGAGAGAGAATAGTTCAGGCCATCCTCATGATATGCAGAAATAGCTACCAAAGCACTCTGCTGCTGCCAGTAAATCTGTGAACTTGGAGGGCATCCAGTGTTTTGTATGCACAGTCTTCTTGGGGCTGCAACAGGGGCGTAGAGGTAGCAGAAGGAATCCCCAGCTGCATTCTATCCCAAAAAGGGTGACAGATTTGAAGCAGGTGCTGAGGCTTTGGGGTGATATGTCAGCTTTCAAAATGCTGCTTGGCACCACCTTGTCCTAATGCCGGGGCCCACACGTCTGCCCTGGAGGTTGCCAAAACACGGGAGGTCCGCTGCTGGCTGCATTGCCCCAAGGCTCCTCGGGGTCAAGGACTGCTCCATTGGTGTCCCCAGGAACACAGAGAAATGAATTTCAAACATGCTGGAGAGCCAAAATAACGTGCTGTGGCTTCTATCCTCATTTGCTGCCGGAACTTCCTTCTCCCTCCAACCCATGTTGCAAAGGCTCAGAAGTGCTTTCTCTTCCTCTTTACAGTCAACAACTTGTCCACCCTTGCTCTGGCACCTCCCACAGCAAGACAGGTTCTAGGTCTATATCTGGATGATAGTGGGAGAAGAGGTTTTCCAGATTCAGTGGCATGGGGATATGGCTTGCGGGAGGGAATAACATCTCTCAGCCAGGAAGTAAGTGTCGGTCAAAGCCTGGCTTCTATAAGATAGTGCAAGCAAGAGCCACATACAGCAGTTGTTGGAGATTTGTACCTTCTTCTTGAGCATGAATGGCAGCTTTTGAAGAAGGATCAAAGAAAATTTCCCTCATTTTGCCCTCTCTCTGTGCACTTGGTGGCCATAGCACCCCTCCCCGGCAGAGCTGCAGGCTGGCTGTACAGAGCCAAGTGAGCTCAGCTGACACAGTTTTAAAAATGAACTCAGTGAGGTGAAAAGATCATTTTTCTCTCCTGACATTTTCAACTACTTAGTTGCTTAATTATCTGTTACCAGAATATCTCCTATAAGCACCAGTAATTTTGCCCATTAGCAATTAGTGAGAACAGTTATTCCACTGAACTTTGTGCAGTTGAATAATAGATTAATATCCATCCCTCTGAGTATGACTAGACGGAGCAGATTCGCAGCTGGAGCAGGCTGACTTAGCATCACTCAGATCAACATTTTACTTTCATATTTAAAAAACAATTTTAAAAGGCTATGGCTTTATTTTTCAAGAACAATGACTGTATCTCCTCTTGTTTGGGTATCTGAGCAATCACGTGCCCTTTTGTCATGCAAATAATTTCAGTAGTGATCCAGTGAACAGATAAATTTCTGCCTTGCCCATAACCTGGTTATTGATATGCTCATTTTTAGAAACAGCAGCCAATAGAAATCCCCTCAAAGATGCAGGGTTAGAGTAAGGTTTAATGAAACCACCTTCACATTACACCTTCCAGCTCCATAATATCCCAAATATTTTAAAGAAAAAAACTTTTAATGGAGTTATATCACAAGCAATAACTAGAGAAGACCATTAAAACTTGGAATGGAAAATTCATACCCTAAATGTGATACTACAATTAGATCCATTCTGTCATCTACAGATAAAATAGCCATCTCTCTCCAGAAATTAAGCAATCAGGTCCTGTCTTTCAAAGACTTTGCAATATAGCAAATTCAGTATTTGTAAGTTAGGAGTTCCTGTATGAAGAGCAGACTATAAATAGGGCTGAAATATACTTTGAAAGATCTGTAGTATTCTTCAGACACTTCTACAGACAAAAAAAATTGGACAAGTCCTCTTCTCAGGGTTTTCCCTCGCAGTTTTGATGAGGCGTTTATAATTACATCTCCAAGAACTGATCTGTGCTATTTTAAAACTCTTTCATCTTTTGCAAGCACCCATGGATTCTGCAACTAATTAACAAGGTTTTCATTTTGAAGAACAGTTACAGGAACATTGTCCCCTTTTTTTTCACTTTAAAGAAAAGAAAAACGTATATATATATTTTTTAAAAGCATCCTTAGAGTTGCAGAGAGCTACATGTGGTTTTGATTAAAGCCAGGAGCTAGAGAAATCAGCTGCATCTGTGTTTGTGTCTGTGATTACAGAGCAACTCCTCTATGCTGCTGGCCATCAGGCAGCATGGGTGAGACCAAGTCTGGAGTGCGTGNTCCCACAGCCCGAGGTGTAAGCCAGCCCAAGACACTTCTGCCATTAGCTGACCCTGTTCAGCGGCTGAGGGTGGCTGAGGGCAGCTGCTGGGTGCCTGACACCTGTAAGACATTCAATCCCTGTGCTGCCAGGGGTCACCTGCCACCCCACCACACACCACACAGGCCTGGCCATCCCAGCACGGATCCCATGTGGCTCCGAGCGGTCTGGACACCCTCTCTACCCTGGGCCATCTCCCAGGGCTGTCTGGGCTGTCCCATCTCTGCAGCCAGTGGAGGCACTGAGGGCAAATGGAGATGTCACTGTTGAATTTAGGCAGATACGAAAGTTGACTTGATATTCTCCACCACACTCTCCATGAGATGTTTCACAGGAGGTACGTGCCCACCCTGCTGCCTTTGGGCCAAGAGGTGGAGTAGCTCAGCCTCCACCCAAAGATGGCTTCTTCTTCACATGTGAGGAAACAAAGTCAGGGGAGGCCATGGGCACTTGGAAAGGCTAAGTTTAAAGCCTGGTAAGGGAAGTGGTAAGTGTGGGTCTACAACCTGGTCTCCTCAAGAAGCTGCCAGAGAAAGGTTCAGTAGGAGAGGCAGTGGCACGACTGACCAGCTCCAGGTATCCTGGCATGTACCAAGAGACCCACATTATGCCAGGTTCTCTTCTCAAGTTGCCTCTAAGAAGAATGTTTACTAAAAGCTACTCACTGAAGGGTATTTATTTGCAAGAAGCCCATACTATTCTGTGTGTGTGTCCTGCTTCTCCTCAGTGTGACCACAAAAGCGAGTGTAACACAAAAGCAAACTATGCATTTCCATGGATAAAAGCTTTCAACAGAAAGCATTTGCTCCAAAGCATTTGCTCAGCAGTGAAGCATGGTGCATGTGCAATGTGGCCTTCTTCACTTCTGAGGGAAGTCACCTTTTCCTGAGGGTTGTGCAAGTCCATGTACAAGAACTGTGAAAAGCAGATCACTGGAGGAGTAGCTGCCTGCAGAAACTGGCCTGCTGCAGCCAGAAGGGAGGGAGGGAGGAGAGGGAGGAGAGGAAGAAAAAGAGCATCCGCTCTCCTTGAGGCCAAGGAGGGATTAGAGAGGCAGGATGCTGTTATTGGGGAATTTGGCCTTCTAGGAACAGGCGGCAGGAGAATGGTACACCGTTTGCTCCTGTCACTGACTCCTCTCTCACATCAGAGACTCCCATGGGACGTGCTCCAAAAGCAAATGCAATTCCCACATTACCACTGCCGTTGAGTGCACAACTTTCTGAGGAGCAAGCCTTGCCTCCACACAAACATCCTGCAGAGCAGGTCATGCCAGTAGCAACACCTGGGGACACCTGCATGGCATCCAGGGATCTTACCACACTGGCTCTCTAGAGAGCCTGATAATTTCTCCATATCCCATAACTGACCATGGCAGTGCAGTACACTGCATTTTGCCATAACAGCTCTAAGTCCCTTTTCCCTGTCAGCTTGTTCAATATATGCCAACAAGTGCTGGTTTGCCGTACTATCTTTCTAAATAGCTTTTCCAAATTGTGCCCATCCCTTCTACCATCATTAAAGTTTCTGGCTGTCCCAGGAGAAGGTCCCTATCGTGAGAGAAAGCACATAACTGTGCCATGCTGACTCAGGCCCCAGCTCCTTCACTCCTCAGGCCACAGGCGTGAACAACAGGCTACAACTTTGCTACAACTCTTTCTGCCATGTGTCCATGTGGCTAAACCTTCCTTTGGTCTTTTTCCCTTTCCAAACTGAAATGCCTCCCCACAGAGCTGCTGAGACAAGATTTCTGGAAGTGCTGTGTTTCATCAGCTCTAACGCATGAGTAAGGCATGAACCATATGTTCAGAACGTATTTAGGAAAATCTGGGGAAAACCTGTCCCTGAGTAAGTGTTCCTTCCCTTGGTGTAACCACTGCAACATACCCAAAGTTGGTTTGAATCCCTCCACGCCTTGAAGCTGAGCGTGTCCTCAAGGGCACCAGCAGAGGTTGCCATGGTGTCACCAGGTGAGCAATGGTTGTGTGCAGCACGCACCAAGAGCTGTGCACGGCTCTTCTTCCTGGTGTGTCACCAGGACACAGGGACCCCAGCCACAGCTTGTCTGTGGTCCTGCCCAACCTGAATTGGACCCCAAGACTAAGGAAGTCCCCATACAGAGGCAGAGGAAGGACCTGGCATGGACAACCCATGTAGAAAGGAACAGCAGCCAGCTTTTCTGAGACTGGTGTGGCAGAATTAAAGAAGAATAACTGAGGTCAGGATCGCTCATGGCTTCTCAGCCATGTCCCTGACAACCTCTGATAACAGGCCAAACACTCTGAAGCAATGATAACCTTCAGAAGCAACCTGATGAGCTCTTTGGAGGCCAAGAGGACCTCTGTCCCTCTCGAACTCAGTGTTTGTCCCAGCTCACTCCCTACCTGGGGCAGTTCATTTGGGTTTGGTTCTTTCAAACATGAATTCCAGTGGAAGACCAGGGAAGTAAAATGAAAGGGCAAATGAAGCCTTGTTATGAAAAGCTTAGAGTGCTGAAGTGATGGAGGTAAAGTGAGCACACATGCAGACAAAAGACGTGTTACTGACCATGTTTGTGTTAGCCATTCTGCATCAGAGACTTGAGAACCTGCAGCCAGGTCCATAAGATAGTCCTTGGATACACTGGACAATGTTATTAGAGTTCATTTTTGCAGAGTGAAAAAGGGGATGCCCTTATGTCATTTGGTAGCAGCCTTTACAATATTCCTCCTATTTTGTATACAAAAAATGTTGCCCGTGATTGATCACCATATCTCTTTAGGTACTACCTCTTAAAGGCCACTATGCCCTTACAGGCACACAGTTTTCCTTATCTTGTGTTACTTAGCTACTTAGGTTATTATGGAGTCTGAATTTATCTTAAAATCTCTTCCAAAATTTAAAAATTTGTTGTTCCATTAATGCAAGGAGCTTTGCTCACAGTGCAATTCTGTCCACCCTTGGCATCCTCGTTTCTAAAAGTACACTGAAAAGTTGCAGATATTGAAGGTAAAAGTTATATAAATGAGTTCAGGACTGGAAGAAGAGCAGCACAGAGAAAGGCGCAGGAGTTTGATTAGCACACTTAGCAAGGCCAAGTGCTTTGCTGTGGCTCCTTTAGGCAGTGAAGATGCTCAGTCCTGGAGCCCCTATTATGCTCAAGATAAAAGCAGAGGTAAGACTAGCAGATGGAAATTTAAGATGGAAATGTAGCTAAGGAACAGGGCACCATTTTTAAATAGTGTGGGGGACACTTTCAGACAAGCTTCCAAGGAATGTGATAGCTTCTTCTGATCGAGAGCAGCAAATCTTTAGAAATCTTTAGCAGAGTTAGAAGAACATGCAGATAGTGTGCAATGTCCTCCAGTGCAGAGCAAATAGAGGAGTCTGGAGCAAATAGCCTTTTCTTTTCAGTGATTAAGAAGTGACTTTTCTGCAGATGTGAAAAGAAAATTTGGACCTTCCCATGCTCACTGTGAAGCATTGGGAAAATTCCTCTGGTGACTCCTTTGATACACTGAAAATCATCAGGTTTTGCACCAGAAAGAAAGGTAGATGACTTTATAAAGGTCAAATACTCCTATCTGAATGCCATGGGCAGCCTTGTCTACTCATCTTACTACAAGAATTAATAAAACCATTACCTCATCAAGCCTACTCCAGCCAGATGTTATCTTGCTAAATAGATGGCTTTACACAGTAGATCAGCTTCATGCTGAGACAGAAGTCCAGAACACGTTTGATCTGTCATCTAGAAGATGCCGCAACCACTTTCCCTCCCTTCTAAGAACAGTAGGGGTTTTCTGTTCAGGCAGGTAGTGATGGAAAAGATTGCCAACAGAAGCAGGCACTTGGTTCATGAATAACAAGGACATTAGCTACTTTTGCAGCAAAAATTAGTAGCTACCAGAACAAATCTGTGATTTAGGGCTCCCAAGAGGAGATGGTTTTTTTTTTCCTTTGTTTTTATAGCACTTTAATGATCACAGGCAAATAAAGTTACAACTATTTTCTGATGCTGCATCTCGGAACTATTATTTATAGCCTATATAATTCATCTCCAAATCCTGATTTTCTGGCAATGCAAAGCAGTATCTAGGCCAGGAGTTAATGATTATGAGCTAAGCATTTATCTCACTTGGTGCCATGTCGGCTTGCTCTACTTTCAAATATTATTTGCTCTTATGCATGCTGCTCTTCTGCCAAAGCTGGAGACAAATTGCTATTTTTTCCAAGAAATAAAGCACTGTGACTCGATTCCAATTAACAGTGTAGGTTTTAAGTGTAATCTTTGTATTGCTCCTTTTCTTTTTCACTCCTATTTATCACTATTGAGTACATGTCATCTGTTACACTCTACCCTTCCGATGCTTTTCCTCTTTTCTTATGTCTGAAGTTATACTTGAAGTAGAGACATATTGAGCAAAAAGTGAATTTTCAGGCTCCGGTCTGAAAAGACAGGGGCCCCAGAGGTCATATAATTTTTCTAGCATGTTTATGCATGTTCAAGAACTGTCTCACTTACAAATATTTGCTAAGTAGCTTTCTCCTGCACTGTGCCCTGCATTCCCTTTGAATTTGTCCTTACCTTTCATTTTTCATTCTGCATGATGGAGCCCCAGGTTACTGTCTGGATAGGCCTGTTTAATGCTCCCCAAGTGTTGCTGCTTCCTGTGCAATTGAAGATGGCAACAGTGTGCAGGAGTTCAAAAAACCAAACCAAACCAAAACAAACCTAATCATTTTATTCTTTATCTGGGGATTGTTTCTTTGCATCTTGTCTTCTCAGTGTCGGTGAATTGATCCAAAGATCAAAATGGAAGGTATTTTTCTCTATGGACTATGTTCCACTCTAAGAGTATATTTCTCTCTAAAGTTAGAATTTGGCCACAAAACCTCTGTCATATTGTAAGTTGTTATGGAGATAAACAACAGACAGTATATTTTATAATCCACCTGTGATTACTCTTTAATTTTGATTGAAAATTAGAGGTTTTGTAAAACTCAAGACATTTAAATTATTCAGTCTTTTAATATATGGAATATGCACTGAGAAATGCAGAATACAGGAAGGTAGTACTCCCTGTGAAGATATTTACTTGTAAACCTAGTAAAAATTTAAGCCAATCAGCATATCTTCGTGCTCTGACTTCCCTGATCATTGCCATCCAGAATGGAAACCTCTGCTTGGTTTTCACAAGTAGAGGGACCTTAGCTTATATCCTTTTCATATTTCATTGACCTATTGTATCTATAAGATTAATTCTGGATTCTAGTCTACTTTTTGTTTTGTCATAGTTTTTTACTGACCCAGTAAAAAAAAAATTAAAATTTAAAAAATAGTTTTTGCTATAATAAGTTTTGATTCACAGTTATTTCAATATATTTTAAAGACATCAACTAACTGGTATTCCTGTAAGATAAGTATAGTTTTTTATTTTTCCCTTGGTATTTAGCATTTTGTACAATCTAAACTGAAAAGTAGTTTATGGTTTCAGGTTTTTAGTAGCTAATGGATTTTACACAGATTCACTCACTCCACCAACCTCAAACAAATACTGTCTAAAACTTCTTTGTCAGGGTTTCAATTTGGTTGTCAGGTGACATGAAACATACGGAAAAGTCTGCTAGTGACTTTATTCATTATGTAGTCATCAGCAGTATCTACAAATACATTAAAAAGCACAGTTAAATTAAGTGTTGTGATTCATAAAAGGGGAAAACATTCAGAAAATTAAGTAGATGTTTAAGTTCATACATGAATTTGTGAATCCATGAATTTTCAAAACTGGACAATAAATAGGATGTGCTTTGACTTTTTTAGTAAGAGAGATTCAGAATGAAAAATAAATGATAGTATTTCTAGCGATTAATGCCTAACATTAGAAACCACAGCAGATAAGACCATTTTACTGAGAGGCTATCTGCTAAGTGATAGTCCCTAAATGTATTTTTTTCCCTTTTTAATTTCCTCTGAAAAACAACAGTAGGACCAAGGAAATAATTTAAAGTTCATTACACAATTGATAAAAAATATGCTTTAGCCTGTTTTCTACCTTGAGGCACAATATAATCAAGACTAAAAAACACATCATAAAATCTTTGCAAGAATAGCAGAAATAAGCAAATCTCACTGCTATTTATACCTGCTTTTTCATCACCTCTTATTCATATTGGTGTGATGATTTCTAAAATAAGAAAATCAGTTGGCTAGAAATTTCAACTTATTCTTACTCTTTAGGATTAAATAAAACCTGAGCAGCTAGCATTCTGCCAGTCATACTTGGCAGTCGTACTTGGAGCCACGCAAGTGTGCACAGCCTTCTTTTTATTGAATAAACTTTGTGGTGAGTCAAGACATTGAAGGCTTCCTTACTCCCCAGCAAAGGCATATCTTTGTGAGAGGTGATAGGAAAATTGCCTGTAATGAAAGAGCACATTTCAGCCGAACCCACCAGCAGTGCCTTCAGCAGTGCACGCACCTGTGCTGAGGCACTCCTCCGAGCACGCTGCAGCCACGCACACGCAGTCCTGCCCATCAACTGCTAGTCTGCAAAACAATGTTTGAACTAAGAGAGCAGCACCCAAATCCCCTAACCTACCAGCCCCTCAACTGTAAGGTGCCTAAGAAAGCAGAATCAAGTAGTAAAGACCCCTGCTCTGTGGAGCAAACAAATCACATCTTCTGAAAGCCTCCAGGAGTACCCTGTCTGACAAGGTACAGACTCCTGCCTCTGCCCGCTCAGTAGGCACACAGCACAGACACTTCGGCAAGACTGCTCCATATGAGGCCTAAAATCTAAGTGCAAGTTAGGTGGCAAAGCTAGACTCCTGAGTTAGGCTGGCCAGCCCCAAGCCCAAGAAGTCAGCAGTCTGAAACACCCACCCTTCCAAGAGCACAGGGCCCTGTGGCACACCGTGCTCCGGCGGCTGCAGGCAGCACACTGCGGGGCACAGAGCAGCACAGCCCCTTCACGCCCGGCACTTTTTCTTTAAAGGCATTTGGGAGATGTAGAGGCTTCATGGCCCATTCAAGACTGTTGATGCCTTGATTTTTTGCCTTTTTTATATACCACTTTCATTTACTCCTTTTATATACCCTTTTATACAGCTTTTATGTATCCTTAGTGCTTATAGCCCACATACTTTTAATTCCCCAAGTCTGATAACAGCTTAGGCCAAAGTTCCATTAAGCCAAGAGACCAAACACCTTGGAAGCCTCGCAGCTGGGGGTCAGAAAGCCCCAGACACCAAGGTCCTCTCCAGAACACATTCTGTAAACCAAGAGAGGCCCATCCAGGCGGAAGGTTCCTCAGGACAGGGGCTTCTCTTGATCCTCTCACTGGGGAATCTTTGATAGATATGCTAATTTGCAAGGCATGTAACTGTATACATGAATCATCATGTGGGTGCATTTTTGGTGTGTATTCTGGGGTGCATTTCGGTGCATTCTACCTGGATGTGGTGCACCTGAGAATCCTTAAATAAATTCCCAGGTGTAACCTTTTTTTCCCGTCTCACCATGTTTGGTTCTTAATTTTAAGGCAAGGAAAAGGCAACACTGTGTCCCAAGAACAGAAGAGCACAGAGTCACTTTGCATATGTGGATTCCAGCCATCCGAGCCTCAAGCTGAAGGTGTATTAGTGTGTCTGTGATGCTATACCGATGGTATGCAGAGTGTCATATTCTGCTCCAAATTGGCTCTAACACTTCTCTGATACATGGGCTGATGAGCTTTCGAGGTAGACGCTCTTGCCATTCTCCTTTTAAAAAACTTCCATGAAATGTCATATGATCCTTGCAGTTTCCCCGGGGACAACAGACTCTGCTCCATGAGGGAGGCTGTGCTACATCTGTCCGTAGCTTGAAAGCTGGCATGGACATGGCAGACAGTGACATCACCCATCCACTCAGACCTAGCACAATGCCAGCTGGTGGAATTCTGCATTGTCTCACCAAGGCTTCCTTTCCCCCTGCACAGCGCTTCTCCTCTGTGGAAGCCACAGCCCAAGGCAAGAGATGACAACTGCACTGACAGCACAGGACAGCCCATGTGGGCATCACTGCTGCATTTCAGCCAGCTCAGAATCACCACAGATTTTAGGTCTGAGGACAGCAACCATTCCTTGTGCCTGAAGCTGACAGGGCATGCAGGAGGACACAGGAATGTGGCCAACACTGTTAGTGCAGCCATCTGTTAAGAGCTCCTACTTTCATGCAATGTGCTGGACCCTCCCTCTTGACCTCCTGCTAATTTAATTTAAATTGACAAACTAGTTCAAAAGTCATCAGAGTGACTGACAGAGGCTGAGGCTGCATAAAAAATGAGACGTGAAAATGAGGAATGAGACAAAGAGAGAGAGAGGAGAAAGGTTTTTCTAGGATATTGTAGATAAAATACATGTAGCATCTAGTAACCATACAACTAAGCAACATGAGTGATCATCAATCAACTGGCAGTAAACGGATTCTGACTTCTATAATGCAGAAAAAATAAATAAGAAATACTTAAATACTTAAGAAATCCTAAAAAACTAAAGCATACCCCCAAAAAATCACATTTAACGTCAGCTCTGAGACAATAAAATGGAGAAAACAATACTGTGTTATGTGGCAAAAAGAATGACAAACATACTTCTCTTTGGAAAATAAATTTGGGCTGCTCCTGAAGTCTCTTTCCATTTTGCAGATCCAGAAATTAACAGAAGGAAAAATATGCACAGTCTGGGAGAACATTTATTTTAAATAATGCCTATTTGCTGGAACCTCAGAGAATTGAATAGCTAAATACTGTGTACCAATCAAAAAAAAGAAATTACAAATAAGCCAAAGTTACATTGGGGAGCAACTACGTCTATAAACAACAATAAAAAAAAAGACCTGTAATACCAAAAATAGAGCTTATTGTGTTTTACCTTCTGACCCCAATCAGGAAAGCAGTTCTGTTTCCTATCTGCTTAGTTAGCCCCACCTGCCACATAAATAGGTGACAGATCAAGCTGCAACCATTATACCATTGTCTGGGAAGGATTATTGTCACTATAATCTGCAGAAAAAATGTAATAAAATAAATCCTGAGAAATGGAGATGAGGTTTTCCAAAAAAAGCATAATTATTTGTATGCTTTTTGTCAGCAATCAGACATTTTCCTGTGCAACTGACCAGCTTCCCTAACCATGTACAAACCAAACCCCGTAACACGCTTGTCTACTGGCTCCACTCTGCACTTTCTCCCCTCCACTCTCTCCAGGGTATGGCTTAAATTACCAAGAACAGCTCACAGTAAAGACAGAACATGATTAACTTGTTTTTCCAAGGAGTGAAGGCATCAGTCTACCTGGCAAATTCATGACCCCATTCCACAGCTTTCGGTTTGAAACTCTCTATGATGGCATTAGAAGAAGGACTGCACTGCTATCTCACTCCAGCACAGTGTCTGAGCTTTCTCTCTCTTGTGCCAATAGTCTCTGTCTAACATATCCTCCCACCTTCTTCTGTTTCTCTTCCAGACAATATGAAAACCTGCAAGACGGTCTGAAGTCTCAAGAACACAGTGGTTTATGTCAATGTACATGTCCTATTCTATGTTCAGGTAACACTCTGAACAAAGTGTTTCAGTATGCCCTTTGGGAAAATGTTTCATCCTTAATTTACTGTTTATTTTCTTTCTTAAAAAACAAACATAAATCATCTGCTGCAAGGATACCATCACCTGGGGTTTTCTTAATCTTCACCTTTTTATGCCTGACACGGATCATTACTCATGGTAATGGGGTAAAAAATATGTCAGTTTCTGAGCCAATACCGCATCTGACACGGTAGCCTTTAGGGGTTTTTATACATTTCTGCCAAAATTATCTTTGATTATTTGACATTTATCTAGAACTTGGCTACCTAATATCTCTATTGCTAGAGAAAGATCAAGGGATACTGCCTCATTACTTTATCTCTGTTTTTACTTCCCCAAAATCATTATAAACTGCCATTTCCCTCCAGAAGGAATCACACTGCAAAGGTTTCCATCACAGTGTAAAGAGAAACTTGAAACTGTGTGTTGTTCATCTAAGTACTCCAGGCAAGACAAGGAGTACTATGAGGTATGTCTGTATAAATAAATCTTCTATTCTGTGTCATCACCTATGTATGTGAGTTGAACAAAATCACGTCACTCTTCAGTTCCCCCAACTAGGCGGAATAAAGCATTACCACAAGGTCAGGTCCTTAACTGGTATAAACCACCACCACTCTGTTGTCTTCCATGTTTTCCCATCATCCCCATCCTATGCTCCTTTAGTCCAGAGGAAGAAATCTATAAAGTGTCTACTACCCATTGCAGAAGCCCCATATTCCTTTCTCATGGAAGCCCCTTCTTTAGGGTTCTCTAATTCTTTAGGATTTCTCATTCTCTCCTACCCAACACTCCTGTTTTGACCATATACAGAAGGCTTTCTTTCAGGATGAGATAGGATTAAAGGGAAAGAGAGAGATGCCTGCATGCATGTAATTAATAGAAACCTCCAAAAGAGGGTCTGGTGGTTTGCTGTGCTCGGTAACATACAATTAGCATTAATAAGAAAGAGAAAATAAATTGGAGGACAACTTATTCAGACTAACTGATTATCCTGTGGAATGTGAAACTATGAAACATATTTAGTCTCAGATAAGATGGAATTTTCTAACAGCAAGGTTGCTTGCCTATGAAACAATTTTTCAAAGACTGATGTATCTTTATGTATTCTTTATCACTTGAGGTCTTTAAAATCGGACATTCTTCTCAGGGTCATGCTCTAGCCAAGCATAAACTGCATCACGCAAAAAGCACATTCCAGTTATCTGTATTGGATATCTGTGAGTGTTCTGGCCTGAAGATCAATCATGGTTCCATCTAGATTAAGGTTTAGATGGGAGACTCAGGTAGAATACCCCAAAACTGATTCAGTGCCAATAAAGACTTACAGCAGTAGACACTCTGACCCAAAGAGTGAATGAAATATATCCATGTCCATGATATAGTTAAGATGCATGGAAATGCTCTTTTTGAAGTCTGTAAGTTTTGGATAACAGCCTTAGAGGGTGGCTGCAGTGCAGACAGTTTGCAGTGACCAGGCATACCACTTCCAGCAAATATTAGGTGACACTGCCCTCAGACGGTCAAGGCAGAGTAGGTAAATACTTCTTAATTCTTAAAATAAACTTAGCAACTGGCTATATACATTTCAAGCAATGCACTGCAAACAAATCTCCATCACAATTAACTCTTGAGAAAATGGTCATTTCTTTGTCTAAAGCTATCAATAGCCTGGAGGGAGAATATTCCAGAGAACAATGTGCACTACGGAATAGACCTCCTGCTGGCAAGGGAGAACAGGAAGAAATTAAAAAGAAAAATCCTTCTCAATATAAAACCTTTGTACCATAGCTAAATTTGTCTAGAAAGTTAACATTAGGGAAATTAAATGGGCACTGCAAAATCCTCCACTAGCTGAAAGAATATGATATTAACATCAGATATAGAATATACTTACATTTTTAAGTCATCTTTTGTGCCCAGGTTATGAGAATGCTCTGCACAGTGTGAAACTGGAGATGCTGTCATCAGTTATACCACATCTCAACAAGAAAGAGGGGCACTGGGGAAGCAATTTAAACAGACAGGCCTACAGGAGGAGATTCAGGTTCCTTCTTCAGATTAGGTATTTACAGGTTTTCTGTATTGGCATATCATCCCAGTAACACAACCCTTCTGAGGTGCAGCAGCTCAGGCATCTCTTCTCTGGCTGTCCTGACAGCTACAGTCTTGGAGTCAAGCTCCTGAAACCACCCTGAGGAAGGCTGGCAGTACTGGCTGCAGGAGAAAGAGGAGTTCTCATCACTGCAGCTCAGCCACTGGCTGTACTGTCAGGACACCAGCACCTGACCACAGGATGAGCCATGACACTGATCCTCTTCCAGCTCCTAACAGGCACAGTTGCCAGTCCATGTGTCCCCAACCCCTGCTCTCACCAGAGGAGATGGCTGGAACCCCTTCCTCACCCTCACCCAGTGGCTGAAATGCTGTCCTGGGCTGTGCGTAATGGGCAGACCCCGGGTGCAGGTCCCCAGGGACATCAGGACTGTGAACAGCCTCCGAGGACTTCTGTGCTGTGACACCAACATCTGGACCAAACAGTTGAAGTCACCAGTGTGACACCAGTCTCTCCAAGCAGAGACTCAAGCTGTGAGTCATCTGAGCTAATCTATGCTTGTGCTTCAAGACATAATGAATCACATTCCTGGGAGTCCCACTCGCCTCCTCTGGTCATGCATGAGCTGCAAGTGAGCCACACAGACAGGGGCATCTGCACTGGGGTGTCCAAGTTTGGGAAACCATACACAGATAAGTTGCCAACTCTCTATTCAGTTTAGGACAAACTGAGTTAGAAAGATAATTCACAATTTTTAAGATGGAGCAAGAAACTCCTTCACACACAAAAAAATTCAAAGCGACTCTTCTGAAGACCTTGGGTGATTAATCTGGAGTGGGAGAGGTCAGAAACCAGCTCAGAGGGCACATTTTGATATAGCAAGAAACTGCCATTTTCCCTTCCTTTTTGGTAAAGTTGCTACCTTCCTGCTCACTCAGGCTAAGCCAAAAAAGGTGTTTCTGTCCAATATTCTAAATTTCTATTGAAGGTTCTAATAAAAACTCAAGGAGAACCACGTTCTAAAATCCTTTCCATGTATCTTCTGAGAAACAAGTAAATAAAATCTTATCTTGTATTTAAGCATATTAATGGTGAAAAACATGGCTGTTCGCAGGAAAAAAAGTGCCTCTGTCAAATGCTCGGTATAAGATCATTCTCATAACCAAAAGAAAACTAAACCTATTCCACTAGATAACAAGCTTGGCTAGCCAGTGATTTTACTACCTCAGACAAAAGTTCTCTGAATTCAAAGATGAAAAGTGCCAGAGATTTCAAAATGTTTGATATGCATACAGCAAAAGTACTTAGGTGAAAAAAAATCAACCAACTTTCTCTCTTGGATGTTTTTTTTGTTAAAGAAAGAAAGAAAGTAGGGGAGAAGGACACTTTTACGCCTAGACTTCCTTTATCATCTGTCGCACTGTATTCTGTCAGTTGGGGATTGAACCAGGCCTTGTCAACAGCCACCAGACAAGTGTTACAAAGGTGCAGTGATGCCAAAGGTGCTGTGCAGGGTATAAACTGGTCATTTTCACATTTCTGCTGCAGGGGTACCTGCCTTGGCCGTAGTGTATTGAAGTAATTCTGGTTTACGCTGCAGAAACTTCCAAATTTGCCCAAAATTAGGCAGATGCCTACAAGTTTTCCTGCAGAGGCTTTTCACACCTTTTAATTGACCAAGAAATATAAAGGATGAGCAGCCTTCTCATTAAAAAGACAAAATTAAAGATTTGATTAATTAAAAGATTAAAATTAAATTAACTCAAAATTAAAGATTTGAGTTGATTAAACTAAAGATGCAACTCTGAGTAATTTCAGCTGAGTTCCTCTGTTACCTCTGAAACAAAAAGTTCAAAACTGAAAGAACCTAATGCAGATTTAGGACAGAAATATATTTTCCAATGATTGAAAATTGTAGTCTTGGTAAGTCTGTTCTTCAGCATCTCTGTGAAATTTTGGTAAGAGTCTCTGTACCATAGAAGGATTATGGTAATGAAACAGTATAGAATCACAGAATCACTGAAGTTGAAAATGATCTCCAAGATCATTGAATACAAGCTTTGACTGATCACCACCACATCCACTAAGTGCCATACCCAGTCACTTCTTGAACCCTTCCACGTCTCTGGGCAGCCTGCTCCAACGCTTAACCACCCTTTCTGTGAAGAACTGCTTTCAGGCATTTGTAGAGAGCAATAAGGTCTACTCTGAGCCTCCTTTTCTCCAAGATAAACTAGCCCAGCTTCCTCAGCTGTTCCTCATAGGACTCGGGTTCCACGTCCTTCATCAGCTCCATTGTCCTTCTCTGGACTCACTCTGGCACTTTAATGTCCTGCTTGTCATGAGGTACATAAACAATGTTGAGGAATACATTCAGTGCAGGTAGCTGAGGGTGCAGCTGCAGTGGGAGCTGCAGGTTGAGCTCTGGGTTGAGCTCTGGCAGGAGCCCCAGGCAAGAGGCCATGAACTGCCAACTCTTTGCAGAACAAAGGGCCCAGGGACCTGTGGCCCTGCCAGGTGAGGGGACACTGAGACATGGCAGGTGTCAATAACACCTGGATTTCCCTGCGTTTACGTGGTGAGGATATAAAAGCCCAGGGGTTCCTTTGTTCTGGGTCCCTCCTGAGAGGCAACCAGCTTGAGCTGTTACTTTGTTATAATGCCATGATTAAATTATTTTAAGGATTTGGACATCTGAGACTCTGCCAAAAGAAACCTGGAGTTGAGCGGGTAAGGAAATCTGATCTGGCTCTGTGAGTGTGGGGTGTGTAGCTGAGACTGGGCTTCAGTCCCAGCTCAGGTGGTTCGAGACAGAGTGGCTCCTGGATGGCTGGGCAGGGAAGTTTCCTTAACAACTGGACACAGGATTCGAGGTGCGGCCTCACCAGTGCTGAGTGCAGGGGGACAATCCCTGTCCTGGTCCTGCTGGCCACACCATTGCTGATCCAGGCCAGGATACCACTGACCTTCCTGGGCACACCCTGGCTCATGTTCAGTCACTGTCACCAGCACCTCCTTTTCCTGTGGGCAGCTTTCCAGCCACTCTGCCCCAGCCTGTGGAGCTGCCTGGGGTTGTTGTGACCCAAGGGCAGGACCCAGCACTGGGCCTTGTTGAACTTTATGTCAGTGTCCTTGGCCCACCAGTGTCCAGATCCCTCTGCAGAGCCCTCCTGGCTGAAAGTGTGCTCAAATCCCTCATCCAGATCACTGATAAAGATATTAAAAAGAACTTGGCCTCAATGCTGAGCCCTGGGGAACACCACTGGTAACTGATCACCAGCTGGATGTAACTCCACTCACCCCCACTGTGTGGGCCCAGACACCTAGGCAGTTTTTTACCCAGTGAACAGTGCAGCTAAGCCATCACCTGACAGCTTTTCCAGATGAATGCCATAGGAGGCAGTATCAAAGGCTTTATCAAGTCCTGGCAGACAATATCCACAGCCTTTCCCTCATCCACCAGGCAGGTCACCTGGTCATAAATGGAGATCAGGTTGGTCAGGCAGGACCTGCCTTTCACTCACCCATGCTGGCTAGGCCTGATCCCCTGGCTCTCCTCTACATGCCTTGAGTGTGATGACACTCAAGATGATGGTTTCCATAACCTTCCCCAGCACCAAGGTCAGCTTGACAGCCTGTAGTTCTCCAGATCCTCCTTCTGATCCTTCTTGTAGATGGGCATTATATTGGCCAATCTCCAGTCACCTGGGATGTCCCCAGTTACAAAGGACTGATAATAAATGATGGAGAGCAGCTTGGTGAGCTTTTCTGCCACCTCCCTCAGTACCCTTGGATCCCATCTGGTCCCAGAGACTTGTGAGCATCTAAGTAAAACAGAAGGTCATTAACTGCTTCCTCCTGGATTTCAAGTGGACTTTTCTGCTCCCTGTCCCTGTCTACAGCTCGTGGGACTGATTACCCTGAGGATATCAGGTTTTTCTGTAAAAGACTGAGGCAAAGAAGGAATCAAGCATCTCAGCTTTTTCCTCATCCTTGGTGACAATGCTTCTCCCATGTCTAATAAAGGATGGAGATCTTCCTTGGACCTTCTTTAGCTGCTGAAGTACTTTGTAAAAACACTTTTTAGTGTGTTTCAAAGCAGTGACCAGATTGAGTTCTATCTGAGCTTTCACCTTTCTAAATTTCTATCTACGTGACCTAATGACATACTTGTACTCTTCTGGAGTTGCCTGGCCCTACTTCCAAACGTCAAAAATTCTTTTTATTTCCCTAAATTCATGCAAAAACTCTCTGTTCAGCCGGGCCAGTCTTCTTCCTCACTGGCTCATCTTTCAGTACACAGGGATGGCCTGCTCCTGCACCTTTAAGATTTCCTCCTTAAAACACGTCTAGCTTTCATGGGGCCCTTTGTTACTAAGGATTGTTTCTCAGGAGATTTGCTGATCCAGTGTGTGTGAACAGGCCACTGCTCACTTCCCAGTGTAAGTACAGCTTTCTGTACTGGCTGTATGTTGCTTTTCACTACTTGCCCAGCTATCTTTGTACTGTGACTATGAAATGTGGAGCCAGACTGCAGTTCTTGCCTGCCCAGTGACTGTGAACCAGTGACACTTACACAACATCACAAAGATTAATGACATTATACCAGATCCATGGTATGAAGATTAATGCAGAATCTGGCCTGTATTAACTGTTTCTTATAAAGTATATTATTCCCAATTTTGGGAATAATATGTTACACTGACTCCAGCTCTAAGAGAGGCTAGGATCAGTGCCTAGAACTCCTTTCTTGCACACTCATCCAATTCTATTCAGAAAGCTATTATGCAATGTGTTAATTTTTTTTTCTTCTCTTTTCTTACACTGATGAGAAATTAGAATGTTTTCTCACTCTCCTATTTTTTATAAGTTAACAGCCAGCAATATGGTTTTGTATAGATAGAACACCCAGTATATAGGCAATAAATTATTCTGAAGCAAATGTTAAAATGTGGTAAGCCAGTGAAATACATCACAGTTTAGCTTGTAAATTAGTTGAAGCTCTTTTATTTAACCTGCGACAAAATTTGCACTTTGTTGGACTGTGGTTAAAGCATGGTTATGCAGCCCATAGGCTGACAGATGTGAAGGAGGAACCTGACTCCAAAATCTTGATATGCAAACTGCATCCAGGGGAAGGAATTGTGTTTTCCACTATATCCATGCATTTCTATAAAATATCCTTCTACCGTATGCTAGTTAGGCCTTTTTAATTTTTTGTCTTTTCTTTTTTCACTCAGCTAAGATGTAACAATGATGTGGAAAGGAAAATTTCTTGCATTTTGAAAAGGGGCCAGCTGGCAATTAAAAAACCACAGATCCTGATAGAGATTTATTGAACAAGCTCTTTAAAACAAACCTGCATCAGTGAAATCTTGCCACCTAGCAGGGGGCCTGGTATTGAATTTATGATTAATGATAGGTAGGTGAACGGGTAGTTGAACACAGATGTGAGGAAAGAGTGAAGGAAGAAGATAAAATAGCAGCTCGTTCCTTGGCTTGGCTAAGACCACAGCGCTGACTAGCAAAAGTGATTGAATCACAGGTTGTACCTTTCTGCTGAAGCCTTAAACAAGAGGATACCTTCACAGTGGCTCCTATAAAAACCTATCATAATATCTCAAGGTTGTCTGGGAGCAGAGTCTCTAGACTCTAAAATACAGGTTGTTAATTAGGTCTGCTATAGCTAATATTCATGAGCTCCCTTGGTGACTTACAAACTGACTTTTGGATGGCTGTTTCCTGCTATGGATACAGTTTTAAAGCAATTTCCTAAATATTTCTGCTGGATACCACAGCCAACAGTGGCAGCTCTAGACAGCAGCAGCTGGGGTAGACATCTACGACCACAGGCTAACTCTCCACCAGATTGTGTAATCCATGTACCCCTGTCTGAGAAGACTGACTCTAAAATAAACTCGTAAGTTTTAATCAACAGCTTTAATTTTTCATTATGTTCGCAATGAAGGCTGCTGTCAAAGTAGCTGGTCTCCCTAAGGCTGTGTTGGGACATCTGATCTTCACTGAACACAAGAAGTACAACTGACAGAGAAAGACAGTCCTAAGCTAAGACCTTTGAGTAGCTTCACCCAACCTCAGCTGGATCTTTGATCAGGATTTTTGCCCTTGACAAATGTAGTGTATTGGCAAGGGCAGGGCAAGGTATTGTGGCTGCTCAAGTGAGAGGGCTGCCAAACAAGGGCTGAGTTTTTCATTCTTCCCTAATTAGGGAAGGTGAGCAGAGAAATCATCAAAATATGTTGCTCAACCCCTTACCTTCCTGCATCACCCAGAAAGGTCTTATCCACAGGAAAGTATAGCCATGAGCCTTCCCTAACACTTCTGTGGCATCCAGGGGTTCCCTTACACTTAAAGCCTGGTAAGACTTAGCTGTCAGGCTGTACTCAGCTGGGCTTAAAGCTCGCACCTGATGTTCTTGTAATTACCTTCTTGTAGTGCTTGCCTCTGGGGACTTCAGTCAGGCTTGTCAGAAATTTGCCCCAAATGTCCAGACAACTGTTATGTGCTATGGCTCTGGAGACACATTCATCACTTCATTGCAGTGATATGTGCTTTCTCTAACCGAAGGAAGGACCTTGAAGACCAGGGATGTTTTTTTTTTAGGGAAGGAATGGGGGCTTTTTCTGAATAGATATGCTTAATTTCTTAGTTGAGTGACTGGCTTTCCTTCAGAATTGCAGGCACGACTGAAGCCCTAGTACATGGGCAAACAGACCAGTAGTTCAGCAGACATTTGCCTAAAATGGGACTATTAGCGTTTGTAGTTTTCAAAGGGAACTTCCCTATTTCAAAGTGACAAGGTTCAAGCTCTACAAATGCTTGTAGTCTGATCTTTGCCTCCAAGCAGAACACCACTAACTCTCACTGGTTTGCAACACTTGGCAGCACACTGATGGGCAGTATAACATGCATGAAAATGAGAGAACAAAATATATGGAAGGCTTCAGTGGTGGTGCAAAGGGCTGGAAAATACCTTGTATAGTAGATCATTTTACAGAAATTTCTGATTTTCAGAACGTTGGTTCTAATAATAATGCAGTCATAATGTTTAATATCTCTACAGTGGAATTCCAACATTAACAAAAATCTAGCTTCTAGCTAGGAAAGTATACCTCACTGCTTTTGACCATGCTGACTCTGACTGTTATAGGAGCTACACCCACCTGTCCCCAGGACAGAGCCTGCAGGCTCCAGTATGGCAAGTACCTGGTAAGAAAACCTATCATAAGCAAGAGCCCTCTCCATACAAATTCACACTTAGGAAGGATACTACAGATAACAAAAATACTGTCGAGGGGCAGCACGTATTATTTTAAAATTTTGCCTCCATGCTTTCCCCTTTTTGTATTTGGCTACTGTGAGGTTGTGATGTCTGCAGAAAGGAGACTATATATTTTTTCGTGAAAGGCAGACTTCTTGGTAGATCATTTCTGTTTGTTTAGGGCCATCTCTGCTTGTGCTGTTTCTTTATGCAGTTCCTTATCTGGCCAGTATTAACTGATGCTGCTCTGTTGTGCTAAGGCTGGTGCTATACATCTGTCAAATAAAATAAAAATTTGATAGGGGAACACTTAGAAAATATTCAAATGACACACTTACTCTGATTATAATATTTCCGCCATTGTAAATGGCCTCTCTGGAAAACTGGGCACCATTATTCACTCTACAGAGGACACCATTTCCCCAGTCACTCCTTAAACTGTACAGACCATTACAAAGGTTTTGTGAGCCTGATGGGACAAGGCAGTGCAAACTGAAAAGCAGAAATAACTCTTCATGAGGATTCCTATGGATGTCTCTCCCCTCTCCTCATGAATGCATCAGGAGGCAGCAAGGAAATACACGGATGGGCATTTCAGCTCCACCAGTAAACAGTCGATTGTGTGAAATAAAAGGTTTTTCTCCAAGTTCCAGTGGTCCCGTGTGCTTACCTCAGACCTGCTGCTGTGTATTTGCAGTTTATGAGTGTGTATCAGCCAGGGATGATTCCTGTTCAGAAGATGCCTAGCAGAGCTATGGAGCTACTGCCAGATTCTTAGAGAAGCTCACAACGTTAGTGTGATGGGCAGGCTAGCAGGACATTTGAGATTTCTCCCCCGATTTTCCTCTCTCTGAACTTGAGAACTGCCTTCATATGAATAAAATTATCCTGTTGAAAGGACATAACGCAGCTTTGGTCTGCCTTGTGGTGCCAGTTAACAGATGCTGAGGAAGTGAGGCAACAAGTCCAGAATATGGTAGAGGTGTACCTAGTCTACTCCTAGTTTTTCCTCTCTGCTGGGGACACCCTTTACTGTGTGGTAAACTTACTGGAGGAGCAAAGATGACTGTGGTGCCACTGCCAGCACTGCCTAACACAGCAGGCAGTTTGGGCTCTGGAACACTGTCAGACTGCTGGGCAGACCCACCCCAAAAACTTCTGCAGAGAAGACATCTGCATCCTTCCCTGCCATCCTTCTGCCTGCCATCTCTTGTGCTAAAGAAACCTTTGTGTGTTTGCTCAAGTTTTTAAGCCACCTTCCAGAGCTGGTTTGAAAGCTTACATGTGACTTAAGCAGCCTCTATTTTTGTCATTGCCTGTAAAACCCTTCTGTATAACTTGAGCCTGACCAGGGACATCTTCTCCTAAGCAAAATACAGGGATCCCTAGAGGCTCATCCTGCTCATATGATAACCAGTTCTTCCAAGGAGAGTTCTTCCAAGGAGAGTTCCTCCTTATACTTTTTGAAGTTCTAAAATACAGAGAACTGCTTTACCTATTCATAAGGCTCATGAAAAATCTATACCACCTGGAGTAAAATTCTCCTTTATCTGGTGGACTGAAGAAACAATGTCATGAGATGCAGTAAATATTCAGATAACAAAATATTCCACGAAATGCCTTAGGTTTGGTTGGGTTTTTTTTGTTTTGTTGTTTTTTTTTGTTTTTTTTTTTGCAATATGCTTTAAATCATTTAAGAGAACAATCACTTTGACACAAAATACCTCAGTTTTTTGGTAGTATCAGTATTTATCATATTCAGCTTGTATTCATCTTCACATAAACCAGAGAAGCCCAGGCAGCTACAGAAGTGAAATACTTAGGATCAGAAGCATTTCAGGAAAGTGGGCATTAAGCATTTAAGTATCTTTGGTCTGAGCCTCAAAATGTCAGTGTCAATTTCTGGAATAAAAAAATGCCACGCATCCTGCTGGAGCAGGTAAAGGAAGGAGTCACAGGCTTATGCTGGGTGTAATGACAGGCATTTGTGCACCTGCACAGAGCTCAGCCATGCCCCATGCAGCCCCAGAGCAGGCTGCAAGAGGAAGCCTTTGCAAACCAACAACTCCTCAGACACAAAAGCCAACCCAGGGCTTTCTTATCCCAAGGTCACTATTGTGCCTATTATCACCAAATGATGGGAGGTGTGGATCTGTGCAGGAAAGGATCAGTGCAGACTTTAAGCCAATTAATTTTAGAATTGATTCTCTCTTTTGCCAGCATCTTCTACCACCAGCAGGGCTCTTTGCTGCAATCCAGTGCAATGCACACACCTTTGAAAAATGATGCTTTCAAGCTTGCCCTGTGGTGCAGTAAATTGGAAAGTGCTCTTAATAATAATAAGGATCAACATTGACTTTAATGGTCTTCAAACCCTTCACGTAATTTCATTAGCTACCCAACACAGATGCAGGCAGGGATGATGTCATACTTTTTACTTTGCTCTGAAACCTGAGTCAGGCGCCAGAGATAGAAAACAGTTCTATTGTTGTAATCAGATTAACGTTTCTGTCAGTTGGTGATAGATAGGTGATTGCCAGAAATACAGGAGGTTCCTGTGAAGATACAGCTCAGATTGGGGTGAGGGTCTTATGGATTGCATGCAGTGCAGAGTTGTGGGTGCTGTCAGATGGCTGTGAGCACTATGAATCAGCATGAGCAATTTGTCATTTAACAACATTTCTGCCAATGCAAGCACCAGAAGACAGTGCAGTTTCACAGCATGAAGAAACCTCTGTTTTCACACCAGTAGTGCCTACCAGAACTCCCATTTTCATTGCAAAACCCATTGGCATAACACTTCATGCAGGTAGCACACCACTTCACATGTGTGCAAGTTCTCTCCAGAGCTAAACTCCTGTTGTCTGCCTCTGACATGGTGAGCACCACAGACGGTCCACATTGTCAGTACCTTACTACAGACTGGCATCTTTCCCAACAAAAGGAAGCAATAGTGGTAAACTTGTGATATTTATGGACACAGAGTAACATCATGACCTCTATCCCACCTTCCAGAACTCAGATGCAATGGATCAAAAGAAAAAAAAAAAAAAAAAGAAAATGCAGAACAGAAACTAAGAGAAATCAGGAAGCTAGATTAAGTCCATGACCATTCATTGACTGCTTTACAAGACTTTTTCAATAAGCTGATAAGATGCAATTACCTCATCATCTGAATATTGCAGCAGTAAAATCAATGCTACTTGAGGAGTCTGACAATCAGTTAGGCACTCTCTCGATATTTGTGACAGTCAAGGCAATTCTGTGTAAAACATTGATAGCATTAAAGCACCACAATATCAGTCCTCTAATGGGTACTGAGAAAATTAACTTATTCCAGCTATGGAGGTATGATAAATTGAGACCTCTGAATCTTCATTTTCAGCTGGATAAAGGGGTTTTTTCCTGGGTGAGGGTTCTTCAGCAATGTCATCGGTGTTGTGTAAGAGGCATTCACACAAGACCCAGCACATACCTGCCTAAAAAGGAGTTAGAATACAGAACAACCCTCTGGAGGGACTTGTCATATATTAACATCATAATGTCGTTATCCAGAGTGTAATGCTAGACAATCTGATTTTAGTTTTATCTCAATGTATCTGATTAGTAAATAGACCTACAAACATGTAACAAATAAAAATCAAGGTCACAAATACCCAAATCATCAAAATTATCTAAGTAATGTATTTTGATTGTTAGAAGAGGCAGGCATCTGGCTGCCTTTCAGCATCTCTGAATGTCCTCTGATTCATGTACACTACAGATGTCAAGCAGGGGAATAGATTGCCGTGAAAGGTTGTGGAATCTCTATCATTCAAGATTTCCTCAGAGCAGATTAAACAAATATCTGCCAGGAATAGCCTGGGCAAAGTTGCTCCTGTGTTCCAGCAAGAAACGGGCTGCACAACCTCTTGAGCCATCCAGCTCTACAACTCTAAAAAAGACCCTGATACTCATTTCATGGTTTTTTGATTGTATGGGATGTCTGTCTGGGCTTTCATCAGATATTTAAATAGTAAACCAGCATTAATTTAGTCATAACAATCATACCGAGAATAATATGGATCAATTTTATTTCTGGCATGATGTGACTTCCCTGGAATTATATAAGGGACTAATTTAGTTCAGCATTTGGATAATTAATAATCTATCAATGTGTTACATTAATGTGCATATTGAGTTATTCTGCCATCATTTAAAATGGTTACATCACTAATGAGACTATTAACTATAGAGATCATCAAGTCACATTGGATTCATGTTTTCATCATTTCTATCTAAGGCCAGTTTTTAGCTCAGCCAGTTAATAAATGCCAGGGTAGCGCTGGCACAGGAAACATGCATCTCTTAATTTTCATTAAGATGTCATGGAGAATGCTAGTAAAGACAGATGTGACTGTTTTGTATCTCAAGATCCTGCTAGAGAGAGAAAACTTAAAGGTGTATTCTCATTTAGAACACGATACACAGATGCTTTTTGCTTATTATGTCTGGAATTATTTGAACTGTACCAAATTCAGAAGCTAATTAGCATCTAGTTCTGGAAAACTCATCAGCTCCTGCTGAACTTCAAATACCCAAGTAGGTTCACTGAAAAGAGCAGCTAAATTTAAGCTCCTGAGCATTTGCAGGATACATTACCACGGCTCCTCAAGTGTAATTACAACCAGAAATCTTATCCCAGTTACCTGACAAATTGACAGAGCTGTACCACCTTTTCAAGTTGAATTGGGTAGTGAGTGAGTCTGAGGTCAGACAGAAGAGTCCCCACTGCAAGCTCCATTTCAGATTAGTTGAACAACAGATCAAAACATTAAAATGCTTCTTAACATTCTACTTCTTAAAACTCAAACTTTAGGACTGACAGTGTGAGCTGCAATGCAGAAAAAAATAATATTGTAAGAGTCTCAGTAAAGTGGAACTTTCAGGGCAAGTTTTAGAAATTATATTGTTTGGGGATGTGTCGGCTATTATGTCTCTAGCAAAAATGAAGTACACTTTGAAAGATGAAAATGTCACTTGGGTGCATTGTATTGTGTGCCAGATTGGCCATGTAGATTCAGATTATAACTATCTGGGCACCAGGCCCATTCTTCATTGACACTCATAACAAATAAATATTAAGAGATCAAGAACACAGCAGCAGTCAAGATGAAGAACACTCCGATCCCTGTTGCACAGGGTGATTCTTTAAATGTTCAGAATATATCCCAGCGGTGATATCAGCCAGGCAAAATTGTGTATTTCCTTGGGTCCACAAAGAAAGAAAAAATTTCAACTGCAGTTGAACACATATCCCAAAATAACATGGCTGTAGCAGTAGCTACAGGTGTATGGTCATTGGTAGTCATGCCTAAGTTCAGAGCCAGAGTCCATCAAGTGGTTTGCACTAGTTGTAGTCATATTTTAGGCCTGGACTTATCTCTGGCTCATGCCTTGTCCTTCCTCACTGTCCTTGGTTCTTTACCTTCCCACTACTTCACTCTGTACTGAAAAGGCCACCCATCCAGCACATGTGCTCCCAAGTTTCCATGCCCCACAGAATGTTGTGTGTTCTACTGTAGAACGAGAAATGCTAGGGAAGAAATAGAATTTTTACTTCTATTCTTGTTTTTCCATTCTCATTCCCTTTCCATGACCTCCACTGGTAATGAATCAGCATGAGCTCTTAGTGACTCACACCAGACACATAGGTAGAGACTGTGGAAAGAATCACATTTTCTCTTTTTCCTTGCCCTGTCATAACTTCTTAGAGCAAGGCACAAGTCTTTTGTTTCCCCCAGAGACATTTCTCACTAATATGAAGCAAAAGCCGAAAAGTCACATGAAAAACCATGCAAATTCCTTACCGTTTTTTTCTCTGTGCTGCACCTTAGGTCTACATGGAGCTTCTCAGACCAGTAAAAACAAGAGATGAACACCCTTTTTCTAATATTTCCCATGCAGTTTTATAGATGTGGAAGAAGCTGTACCCAGGGGAGCTGACACAGGAAACATGCACCCTCACAGTCCTGCTCCCAAAAGCAGAACAAGGTGTGGGCTAAGCAGCCCTCATCTGGTGCTTGTGACATGGGAAGAACCCTATATAACCCAGACCAGAAGAGGTTCGCCTTCACCAGTAGCACTGCAGGAACAGGACTTAGGTGTACAATGCATATTTCTGTTGCTGCACATGTTTAAAAGTATTTTCAGTAAGGCATTGGGAACAGCCCACTTGCAGGCCAAGAGAGAATCACGTGCTCATACCCCAAGGATTTCCCACTCTCCACTGGTCTCTGTTGCAGCTTCCTCAGCAACTGGAAACAAAACACCTTTCAGGGAATGCTCTATGGGCTAAGTTCTTCTGTTTAGCATTACATGCTGGAATAAATGAGGCTGTACATGAAATCTCACTTTTTTCAAATGTCATTGACTTTATAATTCTATAGGTCCTGACTTGGCATGGTTTTAAATCTTGTTCTTAACTGTGTAATAACACAAAAGTGGGGACAGAAAGGAGAGGGAAGAGATAAATTTATATGCAACAGATCATTCTTGTCTTTTGCTGTAAAAGACTTTGCTGTAAAATACACTTCAGGTTGTCTTGCGAACCTGATTAATTTTTAGGCCTAATTTAAGGGTGCAGAAAGCAACCGTGTTACTAGTTACACTGTTTACACATCGATTGGCTCGTTAACCTAAAAAAAAATAAAATAAAAGGACTTAGGTGCATACACTTTCCCCAATTTTTGTTCCTGCAGAAAATCACTCTTGTTGACATTTGGGAGAGTTCTAAGAAAAAAGAAAAGGTAAATGATGAAAGAAGAATATCAGTAAGTAAAGCCAAGTGAGAAAACATGAGAAAGGGCAAGGACTGTGTTAAGGATGGCAAACTGAGTCCCCAGTGGTGCTACTGGGGATGATGAGGGCAGTCCAAACACCACGCTCTGTTACTCTAAAGCAGGTGCAGATAAGCCTTAGCAAATCCTTCCAGGGAAAGTCCTCACCCGGTTGAAATCACAGCAATTTGTTATCTCTCATGGTACCTGGATCTCACTTTCAAACCTCAGGATATTTATTAGAGCCTGTAGGAGCTCAAGATCCCTTTTCTTGTGCTTTTCTTGAAGACAATAGATAGTAAAGCTGAAAAGCTAAGGCAGAAATGTGAAGTCACTCTTCATTCTTAGTGGCTTTAAGAATAAGGTAGTAGGGATATATCCAGACATACTTTTTATGCCAGGATCTTCCCCACATATAACACAAATATTGTTATGAAATCTGTCAGCAGGTCTGTGATCCCACTGCCCATGGAGTTATTCCTGAGTTCATCTCCTGGTCCCATCAGTAGGGTGAAAGCAATTGGCTCATACTGTTAGTGTAAGCAATTTCAGCTATGGAACAAAGAAGCACTTAAAAATCTGATATTTAAATAAGGAATCATTGTAATGAGGTCATCTGTGTGTTGATGATTCCGAAACTTCATCCTGGTGCTTTTAAGTGCACGCAAGGTGGCCTGACTGCTTTCAGCACACTCTGTAACAGTGCTGATTTCTTCTGGCTGTGGGCAGAAAAAACTGTCACATCTCGCACCATATGAGAGAAAATATAAGGCAAGAATGAAAAAAACCCTGTATTTTAATTCCTGGGCAAATGGGAATTCAAAATGCCAATAGCTGACCCTCAGTAGTAACTGTAAGGTCCAACAGGGAATGATACCTAGACCATAAATAAGCATTTTGGACAGGATTAGCAACCGTGTGTCCAGATAATGGGAAAGAGGACAATTGCAGGCTTGCGTGGGCTGCTGGTTGGGCGGCAGTACAAAGAGCCACACTTAGCATGATGACAGCAGCCCAGACAGGTTCATAGTCCTTCTCATCCATGCAAGGAAAAGACAGGCTCTGTGCCAAGGGGGCTTTCCTTTCCTGATATTTCACAGCATGTGCCATCAGACAGCTCAGGGCCAAGAGTGGGAAGTTTATTAGCAGCAGCTGGAAGAGTTTAGACAGCTGTTGCTTTCCACTGTCTTCTGAAAGCCTTGAGGACCCACACTCATAGAGAATGTTATCTCCAAAGCACTGATAAAGAATGCGTCCACAGGGAATTCAACTTTGAATACATAAAAGGTTCCAGCAAAGAGGAAATAAACCAGCTGCCCCAATGCCCATGGTGGAACAGACCAGACTGAGTGGGCCTACTGCAGCAGGCTAGCTAGATACAAGCTAGACATCATGAGAAGCTCCCCAGGAGCAAGCATAGTGAAGCCCTGGAACAACTCACCTGCAAGGCTGCCTGCAAAGCCTGGTGCGGAGGAATGGTAACAACAGTAATCCATTTAGTCACAATGGAAGGAGATGCTCAGGGAGTGCTCTTGAGGGTCTTTCCAGACTTTCAAGTTTTCACATTTCACAGGCAGTAAAGCCCTACAGATACTAGAATGGTACTATGTTGATAGTTACACACATCTTTAAGTCAAATCAGAAACAAAAATTTCACCTCAGAGAAGTTTCCCAGAATGTGCGTGCTTGACTTCCACATACCTTGAATGGCTGCATACTTGGAAGGATTGTGCTCTATTTGTACCTGCTCACAATGTGCTGAAATAATCCTTTTCTCTGTGGAGTTACCAGGTCTCTCCTATCTGCTCTTCTTTGTCCACAAAGTCTTCAGCTAGTTTGCACTCCCAGGGTGAGTAACTTCAAAACTTCGGCAAGTGTTGAAGATAACTGGCACATGTTTTGCCTGGACTCTTTACTCCTCTACAGTTTAGCAGAGACACCTCAAAACCGTACCAGCATCTCTTTTTGGTGAGAGATTTTCAACTTTTGATGAAGAGTCGTTATCAAAGTAGATCAAGTTGAAAGTCTTTGGAAAGTACACAGCAATCTTTTTTGACTTTAGAAGTAACTAATGACAAGTAAAGAGTCTGAAGGAAATGCTGTGCCCTACCATAAGCAGGAGAAAATGAGAAGTTTAAAGCAAGAAGAACTTTAGGGAAAGACCAGAAACATTGCTAATAGGAATTCCCAAAGGGGTCAGGACCAGCATATGGCACAGCAGCCTTGCTGAGTTTATCACATGCATTTAAGTTTCCCTGAAAAGTTGAAATTATCCTTGACCAGATTTTTCTTTTTAAGTCTTTTAAATTGAGGCAGTTTTTCCAAGTGCTAATGAAAATCCCTTCATGATTAATTCAATATCCTGATATTTGAAGAGCACTGCTGTTGTGGTATTATACAGCTATCACAGAAAATTACCTCTTCAGGACAGATGGTGCAGTGGTGTTGATGAGTAACAATTAAGCCCAATCATTAAGGGCTCTTCTGATCAGTGAAGTCGTCCACTAAAGACATGCATATGAAAAGTCAGTATAACTTTTCTGCAGAAAGATCTTCATAGAGTTTCTAGGAGACCATTTTTATCTTTGGAAGTCTTAATTAAAAGGGCTGTATATGAATTACGACTTTTGATTCTCTTTCCAAAGTGTTAAACAGTTTTAGAAAAAGTTTCCTGTCTTAACCTAGAGTTACAAAGTACTTTTAATCATTGAAGGCTGTTCCGTTATATCTCAGTATTAAGCTTCTAACTTTGAATAACTAGACAAACCAGGTCTTTAAAACTTTGTATTCTAGGAACTCCACAAAGTCACAAAAAAAAGTGTCCCAACTCCATCCTCAAAATGTACAAATGTGTTGCTATTTCAGCACAAAATAGTTTTGGGTAAACTGTGGAGAAAAGGTGACTAGCATGGATGGTTTCATGAAGAAGGTTGTTTGGTATTTTCTCAATAGAAGAAGAGAAGGATGACTGAAACATCACATGAAACAAATAACAGTGATTTGATATACAGTTAAATACGCTAAGATCTATCAGATTCCAAGAGTGATTAGTTGATAAGCCTCCTTACCTCCTCACCTTCCTCCTTACCAAGAGGAATCTAGCTGGTGGTAAGTTTGACCTTATCCTGGTGAAATGGTTGCCTGCACGATGCAACTTCACTTACCTTCTGTAACACATTTCTCAGGTTCTACCCTAAACCTGATATAGAGGATCAATAGACCATCCCATTTTCAGTCTGTAGTCTGCAAGAAGCCAGATAGTTGGGAGTACAGCCACGGCAGTAATCTTAGCATTTATATCCAGAATTTTTTTTAATATAACAGAGAGAGAAAAATCACTGAATTTGTTGTGGTACTAGTCTTGAGTTCCAATACGTGAGCTGAGCCTGGAGGCCTTTGGAGACAGAGTCTTCAAACAAGACACAGCCAGGAGTCCCCCTGCAAGCCAAAAGCTGCGATGTAGTGGCAACATGCTAAACGGACATGCTTAAAAAAATCTGCATCAGAGACATGACCTGCTCACACTGTGTCAAATGAGGAAAAGCAGAGCACTGCTTGTAGCTGCTTGCACTGGGCTTGAAGGCAAGAGCACAGCCTGGAGGTCTTGAGCAGAGATGAGGATGCTAAGACCAGGTTCAATTGCAGGCTCTCTGCCACCAGGCCCCTTGATGAATAAGGAAAATTTAAACTGGGATTCTTCTGTGCCGGGATATACAAAATACGGCTGGATGAAGACATGTAAGTACAAAGCTGGACGAAATATCCATTCAGATATTTACAGAGAGCAGAATAGCAATTGCTTCGTAGATATTAGTAACTATTTATCCTAATTTTCTACTGAAAGCCTATCATCTACAACAGGGTCATGCTAACCCATCGCCCTCTTCTCCCCAAATAAAAGAATGCAGGATACCAAGAGAATAGAAAGCACATGTTAAGTATCTGACTTGTGCCTAGCTATTATCCTCCTTCTTCCTACATAATAACCTCTTCTTCTCTATTTATATTCACATCTATATTTAATGCTTACTGAAGACTATGGACTTGTGTTTGATGTTCATCTGAAGACATGATTCATCACAATCCTCATTTTTAGTAATGGAAAAAGGCTGTGGTAGAAAAAAGACCAGATGAGCGCTTTTCATCTTGGTAGCCATGTAACCTTTATGTGAACTTGAAAAGTCATACAAAAAATGGCAGTCTCAGCCTATTGTGGTTGATTCACAAAGTTTTCTGAATGCTGCAAGATCCTCCCTAGCAGTATCTGATCTCTCCTTCTTCAAAGAACACTCGTTAAAAAGAGACAGCAAATCACTCATTCCTTGACCTACCATGCCTGTTGTTTTTAACGTGAGATGTAAAAACATTCTATTCGTTATAAGAAGTTTTTGAAAAAACAGATGTTATCATTTCTATGTCTGTAGTCCCGAGAATGAAAAACAAGGACAATAGGTTAATTATTAACTTGTTTTTCATGCTCTACCCTGCAGTCAGAGCCACCCGTGCTGACTCCCAAGCAAGTGGTCAGAGGAGAGCAGGGCACCCCCTTCCCTGCTATCAGCACCAACCCTCTAAGAACAACCTACTGCAGGGTCACTGAATACAAACAATTGAAGAGCCTCTAATATCAGCTCACCACAAAAATAATCTACTGCACTTCCTTACCAGAATAAAAGGAGCACCAGACTACTTTGTGTCACGGAACCTATATGCTATAGGTCCTCACAGGGCACATGGAGAATGCCAGTGTACATGGGGTAAAAATATTCCTACACACAGAGCTAGTTGCTGTCTATTACTTACCATGACTTTTATACATCTCTTTGCACAAAAAATAGGTTTACCCCATCTTTTCCAAACTAGCTAGTTTTCCTTAAATAACTAACATCAGCCTGTTAGACACCAGACATACCTGGGTTAGATGACACTACAATTTAAGAATATAATTTATTTTGAACTTCCTAGTTCCAATGTGAAAGATTGGAATTCCATTGGAAAGTGTGAATTCATTAAATGGAAGATATTTTCATTCATCATAGTATGTTCTTCACAGATGTAAGAATGTGACCTCCAAATTTACAGTCACTGTTAGGGATATTGCAGTTTTGTCTGAATTAAAAACCCTTAATTCCTGGAAAAGGAAAAAAAAAAAGTATGCACCTTCACCTCTCTCATCCTACTTTCCCCAAAGGAGCATCAGTCAAAGGAGAAAGCAAGGAACCAAAATACCTGGCTGAAACTGCATCTGCATGGTGGTGAAGCCAAATCAGAAGGTGTGGTCTGGATGCCTGAAGCACTAGCCCTGAAAGGGGCAGGTGGCTGAGACAGGTTCATCTGATAACCTCAAACCACACTCCAGCACCTTTTGTTTGCTCAAAATGGCTCCTCAGGTCTGAAACATCCTGGAGTTTCTCTCATGCCAAGGAACTGACATCAAATTTTCAAATGCAGCTCTTCCTGGGAGAGGAACAGAGCAGAACCTCAGCCCCAAGTGCCTGATGCAGTGACGGGCAGGGCAGGAAGCGGGAATCACACACAGGCACATTGTCCTGCCTCAGGGAAGGTTTTCACACAATCCCTTCAGCTGCACTATGCCATCTGGCTGGAATGGGTGCAACTGGATTGTGGGACCAACCTGAGTTAAGCTGGATAGTCCTCCTGGGTTGGGGTTTGGGGAACTGGATTTGTGACTCCTTGCTGGCCAAGGGAGCCAGACTGATAAGAGCAGGAGGCCAGTGCTGCTGTCTCTGGCTCTGTTGCCAGAAGAAAGCCCTGTCTAAGTCTAGCCCCAGTCACATCATGAACTGAGACGTCTGGGACCAGGTGCCTCATGCAACATTTGAACCTTCTCTGTCACTTCACACAGATGCTTATGCAACATGGCAGAGGGAGGCAGGCATGGTGTCCCACTTGTATGCATACGCTGTACCTCTGGACTTCTCTACAAAGAGCATGCCATTTCCAACACACTTTCTCCTCATTCCAGCAGACTTACCTCTTCCCTTTCTCTTGCCATTACTACCTGCATGCCTGACTTGGGGACCCAGTATCCAAATACTGCAGAAGGGCTCAGGTGACATAGCATGACACTGCAATGGCTGTGCTAGAAATCAAGGAGGTCACAGGCTCTTCCTTCCATCAGCATGGGTATAACAGCACCACATAAGGGAAAATCTGACCCATGCAACCTAGAAAATATTCCCACAGATGCATGAAGAGACTAAAACCAGAAGGGCAGATCAGGTGCTGCTCCATTTTTCTGCTATCACCAGTCTTCCCCACATCCCTATTAAAAGCAATGATTGAAACACATTTCCCTTCTTGCTATTCCTGCAATATAATTGTTTGCAAATGCAGTTTTTTCTTTAATTACCCTTTCCTACATATGCATGACAATGATAGGATAAAGAATACAACATTGCAATTGAATTACAAAAGCATTGCAAAAGCATCGTCCTATTAACTTCATAGCAGTGATGTGTTATAAAATGCAAAGTAAAGAAAATGGGAGAGTAATTTGTTTATAAATATGTTAGTTAGGTGGAGCAAATGCCATATTGCCTGATTGCAACTGATTGCAAAGTGTGCCTTCTTGCATGGATTTCATGGAGCAAAATGTAGTTAATAAAACTAGTTTTATGATTTTTATTACAGCCTTTTAAGATAAATACCTAATAACCAGTTTACATGAATAGTATTGGCACAAATGTAAATTAGTGTCTTTTTGTTTGTATTGCTGAAGTGCAATTCTATTGCCAGATGATTGTATTTGGCCTTTCCATTAACTGGAAAGATCTAAGAAACAGATACAGTCCCAGAGCTTGCTCAAGGAATATTAATTCAGAAAAGAGATTGTACTGCATACCTCCTTACCAGCTGGGGCCTCACAAAGAGCACATCTGCTTTTTGCACCCAAGCCTGTTCCTCCATCAGACACTGGCATAGAGACAACACCTCAAGCAGGCTGGTGCTGCTTCAAATCATGTTTAGAAACCAGGTTTCCAGCCTCACACAGCATTTCAAGATTTCATCTGGTTTTGTGTTCTAAGTCACAAGCACCAACGTCTTAGGAAACTGGCTGCTACCCACCCTAACAAAGAGACCTCAGTAGTCAGGTCATTCTCTTAGAAGGGGGACTAGCTCTTGCAGAGGCACGGCAGCTTCACTGGGGAGGACACCACGCAACACTCAAAAAAGGGGCTGTCCCCTCCCTACACTCTGCTGGTCCAGTTCCCTTCTGCTGGTCAACACTCTCCCACTCCTGACTGCTTAGGACACCTTCCCCCTCTGCATGGTGAAATGGCTGTCCTGCCGTCAAGAGACACAGCTCATGCTTTCTTCAGTGTAGTAAATTATGTGGAACCTTGCACAGGATTTACACCACCACTTCTCCCCTTTTCCGAGGTGACGGCTTTCCTGCTTGACACCTAGAAAAAGGGATGGTTGTAACATAATAACTTCTATTGATGCAAATGCCAGGTGGGGAAAGGGGCCTTTACAGCCTACTAAATCAATGCTTCTGTAAGCCAAAGATCAAATGTAAACATTGGCAAATTACTGGCAAGGCACGTGAAAGCCACACTATCCTGCCTGCTGTAGAAATAGAAGGTTTCCCTTTCAGGTCTCATTCATCTGGGACCTTTTATATTCACAGGGTCTTTCTTTAGTCATGCTATATAAGCAGCTACTGTATACACTGAAAGCCAATTTTCCCATATACCTAAGAGTGCTGCTGGAAGAACAATAAATCATTAATCTATTTCCAATTTCATTACCCTTTATGTGATATTGATACAAAAGCATCCTTTCATCTGCTTGTTTCTTAGATGAATAGAAGAAAAGCTTCTTCTCTTCAAACTGGCAGTAAGCTCTTTTCCTTTTATCAGTACAGAAGGTGACAGACATTTTCTACGGCACGAGGGTTTTGGACAAGAGATGCATATACGGGTTGTGTGTCACTTTGCTTCCAAGCATAAACAGAGTGGGCTAAATTTTGCTGCTGTTAACACTAGTCTAATATCTCCAGAAAATCCCCGGTGAACAAGGAATACGTTTTTTTTTTCCTTTTGAACATGAACAGCCATTTTAAAGAATCATTGTATAAATATATGTATATACATGTCAACTACAATTCCCTCTTACCCTCAGCATGAGTAATGCCATTCTAGCAGATCAACAGAATTACAGTAGACCTCAGATTTGTACTTGTGCTGTGCTACTATACACCAAGAATAATTTCCTTGAAGTTCATCAAATTCTGTTGATGCATCTCCAGTGTAAATGAGATCAGAAACAAGGCTTTGTGCCCTCTGGGTCCTCTTGCCCACTACATGCACAGAACACAATGAACTAAGCAAACATAGTACACAAGATAACACTATCATTGTAGCATATTAAATACTAATGCAATTAATGACATCAACATTATGAGATGAGTGTTATGAATGGCCAAGACTCAGGAGAATTAAAAGAGGAGAAGCACTTCACTGGAGACCTGGCATCAGAAGACAGAACCCATGATACGAGGTCAGGGCTCAAGCTTGTTCTGATTTGGTAATTACTTAGGTACCATCTGATTTAAATCAGATGGACTAAGGGAAACACTTCATGGTTTCACTTCCATTCCTAAGCAACAAGATCAATGCTCCAGCTGGCTCATGTGCTTCTCTTGCATATTATGAGCCATAAAAATACAAAATTGAGCTAATTATGATTCATGTTAAACTTATACCATCCAATCCAAATCCCATTATCTGAATATAAAGATTCCCAAGAGGTTCTGCAGAGTTTGGATTAGATCTACAATGACAAATGCCAAGTTTGTAAGGCCAAAATGAGCTGACTACACCAGTGTAATTTTGGCATGACTCTATTAAACTCTGTGAGGCTACTCTGATTTATGTGGGTCTGAAAGAAGAATTTAACCATTAGTGATTTGCACTAGAATACAGTTTGCTTGCTATTTTATACCAGCCCTAAAGGTTTCAGTTTCCTTTTTGTTTTCTTTTTAAACCCTAATTAATTTGTCTTTCAACTCCATCTGTTATGTGTTCTCCTGATAATTTTTCAGAGGTAAGATTCTGTGCAGTTCATGATTTCTTCTACTAAAAATATTGGATACAACCTGTAATAGGAGAGGAAAGCTTTTTGCATTGCATAGTCTTTGAGCCAAATTCAGGTCTTACACTTCAGGGGTATTCTGTTCTCACTTTACATCAATTATGTAGCCTAAAAGGACATGAGAGAGGGATTTGGTCAACTATACAAGCGCAATTTTTACAAAACCAGCTTGAAAGTGACAGAAAAAATCATTAATGAAGATTAATGGGAAGATTCTGGGGTACAGAAATAATTATTTACTATTTCAGTTCAGAGGCATGAATGGGAGGACAAAAAATGAATGAACACAAGAGTTACAAGCTGGTATGGAGCTGTGTGTTTAGGAGTATATGGCTATTAATAAACTCTTTTGCCTGTATTTCAGTATGAATAATATCTCAAAGCTTCCTGCAGCTGCCACAACCTTGGCTCGGATTTATTTGGAAAGCACCACCTGCTGCTCTGCAGCACTGATCGGGTTAAAAAGCTGGTAAATTGGTATTTATTTCTCCTGAGGCTGGCTGGTTGAGGCAGCTCCCATAACTGGGCAGCTGTCCTGTGCTCCCTGCTGCTCGTGTACACATCCCCACTGGCCACCAATGCAGAAGAACCAGTGGCACCTGCATGACTCACACACACACAGGAGGCCCAGTATTTTACAGGTAAATAAATATATTTACAAGGAACGAGAGTTATCCTTTATTTTCAAAAGTTACCTCCTGCAAGGAAAAAGGCCCTTTTTTTAATCCCTGGGAATAGAACTTTTTACAACAAAAGGACACCAAATCAGAACAGTCTTTCCTACAGATAGACAACTCAGCAGAGTTCATATGCTGATTTTCTGCTTCTTACAATCCCGTTGAATTTTGAATGCCTTGGCATTGCAATTGGGGGATAAAACTGTGTATACCACAAACCTACCTTAATCTGGCAACTTTTACAAGTGCTAAATATCCTTTTTACAAGGTGTTTTAAAGATGAACTGAGGCACAGATTTAATAGCTTGGATTTAGTTAGTCAAAATCAAGGACAGGTATGGAATAGCTATTAAAAAAGATCAAAAGGCATGCACATCACATCCAGCGGAGGTGGGTGCCATGATATATGGTGCAGTTCAGACTGCCCCATTTGCCCAGAGTCACTGCATTACCAGCACTACATCCTAACTTAACTGGTCTTTAAAAGTGCCTTGGAATGTGGAAGAGCGAAAGAACCCATATAAAACCAATTTCTCTTCTATTTAAAATTTAAAGGCACTAGTAAAAAGAGAATAAATACCACTCCTTGCTTTATGCAGATGGGAATATCCATCATGGAGTGATTGATAAGCCTTATTCAAAAGGTAGACAGCCCTCAGGGTGCTGCTCTGTGCTGCCCCACAAAGAGATGTTGTGCCATATCCATGGGCCACAGCTGTAAAGCTGATGGGACGCCCCCTGCCAGCCTCTCAGTGCCCTGGGCAGGAGCAGGCACTTTTTGGGTGGCCTGCAGAGATGGCAAACCTGCTGTCATGCTTTGGCCAGGGGCCTGGGCAGAAGCCCTTGCATGTGGCCCATGGGTGGTCCTGCACTATGTACCACTACACCATACCTCTTGTCACACCTGGACTGTTCCATTTCAGAGCAGGAAGCAGGAATGCTCCAGGCTATCCATTGTATCAGAAAGGATGTGCCAGTAACTGCCCCGTCTGAGTGTATCATTCATTGGACAACTTCTCTAGGAAAGAATAAATTCTCCAGAAGGTGTGTAGGAACAAATTGTCTACAGCAATTTCAGATGCCTGGAGACCTCTTCAGGGTCCATTTGCAATACCTGTTGGGAGGAGTGAGATGAACATTCAGCAGACAGCAGTCACTGACAAAGCCAAATTCACCTCAGAAAGAGAGCAGGACAAGATTTACACAGAAAGGTGAGCAAGAGAGTGAAGCTGTCACACAAACACAAATTTAAATACTATCTTGTGATCCAGAACAACTGCCTGCACCAGATGTCATTAAAACTTCAGGGGAAGGGATAACTAAATGAAACTTCTCACCAGGGAAATATTACCCCCAGGAGAAAGAAGCTTCGGGAGTACAGGAACCTACTCCTGGCACTCAGCTGGCGACCCTCCCAATCTGCTGACAGGGCAGCAGGGCAGGGTGCTTTGACCAGCCCCATCAGTGCTCCCCACAGCCATCACAGCTGTGAGTCCTGCACCCTGAGAGCCCATGGCACCTCCTGCTCACCTACTCGGACAGCTCTGCTTTTACCTCCCAGCACCTCTGGCCTGCAGTCAAAACACAAAAATTCAGATGTCTCAGGACTGTAACATCATCAGCCTCAGACATGGCCCCAAGTGACCAAGAGCATAGGGCATAATTGCAAAAAGCAAATTACTTATGTAAATACCAGGCTAAAATTGTGTTGAATTATGTGCTTGTCTTGTCTCTAGCTCCTGCCAAATGCCTCAACAGCCCATGTTGCCATATACTGGCAACCAGCCTCCTCACAGACATCAGTGAGCCTATCAGACCTGCACACCGAGCCATCTCACACCTGCACAGAGCCATCTGCCCTCACTAGAGCTTCCATTCACATTTCCAGTTGTTCCCTTTAAGAAGAAGTTTCTAGGTCTCACTGATCACCAGCTCATGGACTGCCCCTACCACATGCTTAGAAATCTCCTTTAATTGCTGGGAAGTGGAACATTTAAAACAACTCCTTTTGTGACTGTTTTTTTACCTGCAGTGTAAATTTTTTTTCGCATGGTCTATATAGGGATGCTTATTTCTAAACTTCATTGTTTTCCACCCATCCATGTATAAAGGCAGGTGTTAAAGAACATTATTTGGTGTTATTTGTTATTACTTACGGGTATGTCTTTTAGAAATATAAACAAGCTAAGAAATTGACCTCATACATGTCAGTCTCAAAATAGGCTTCATTAAATCAGAAATGTAAGTGTAATTGGTACAGATACAAAATTATTTCTAAATAAAAACCACATTGAAGGCTCCCTTCAAAGCTGGAAGTGGTGCAGCAGCCCCAGCAGACCAGCATGATGGACTTGCTGAAGGGAGGGACTGGAAAGCAGGTCTCTACAGGGCACCCAGCTGTCTGTGGCTACCATATCTGGAGGAGGGGGTGTTCAAGTAGTTAGTGAGGAGCACGTGGAGCTGTGGTCCATCAGACAATGTCTCTGCGTAGCATCAGGGACAGTTCAGTTTATCAATTCAGTTTATAAAATCATTGCACCACTTACCTTGGACCATCTTTTCTATTGAGGATGTTGGGCAGGACTGTTTTCATTACCTAATGAGTGCCTGAGATGCCCAGGGTAGACAGATCCCGCACTTGCATCTGACCCAAAACCAGCTGGTTTTGGCCTGACTGAGATGTTTTAGTTTGTCTGAACCTCCAGTCTTGTTATGAGAACGTAAGGAAATAGAAACTCTGTCTTCTGCTCCCATGGTTTACCCCAGAAATATTACCCTCCCTGCACTACAGCTTCAGCCAGTTATGCCTTTCTCAGCTACATTAAATTCTCTTTTAATAGCTATTACTCTCTACCCATAGAAGAATTTCTCACCACAAGTAAATCACCTCTCTGATAGATAACAAGAGGGCAAATGCTTTGATCCCATACTCTAGACACACTGAAGTGAGGTGAGCTTAGTGGGAGCAGCTTTTCCATAACATCCTTTTGAGAGGATGAAGCCCCTTGGATGGGAGTCACCACCTTAAGTTTACTCAGGTCAAAGCTGGTGTCCAAGGTGTCCTGTTTGGTAGAGAAAAGAAAGCCGTCAGCTATCTTTGGGCTATGACTTACTTTTCATACACTAAATCTTACTTGGTTTAGGTAGATGTCCTTCTGAGGGTGCTGACCCAGCAAAAATTACTAATCAGTGTGGTAGCCCTCAGTAATCCTTGGGGTGGCATAAATTATAAACAGAAACTCTTTTATCTCTGCAAAAAGGATTCTGATAACAGTGCTGAATAATATGAGGTTTACGACTGATCTCAGCATTACAGTCACCCCAACCCTGTAATGCCTCCCTGTGACCAACCATTCTTCCAGACCTCTCAGTAGAACCCCATCCATGGACTTTACTTTTTTTTTTTTTTTTTTTTTTTTTTTTTTTTAAAAAGACAGATGGATTAGAAGACTTCGATAAAGTGTGAAGTCAGCAACCTACATACGCATCTTCAGTGCCAGGCCATACAGAAATACATCTCCTTTCATTCAAAGAGACTCTCAGAAAATCCTGATTAGATATATGTTAATCTGAAGCCATCTCTGGAAATTGTCTGTGACCATTTGAATGACCACTTTCTCTGCTTCCCAACAAGAGAGAGGTGAACAAGTGCATCTTTCTTTGCTGTTTCAGGTTCATCAGACAATAAGTCTACCCAGAAATTAGGATGCAATGCACAGAAAATGCCTACATCCCACTCCTATGTCTCCAAATAATCTGGTAAAAATACACTGAAGATCTTCTTGCTGTATGTTGCCTCAATCCACGTTTCCTCAGCAGCAGAACCCAGAAGAAAATACAAGTTCCCTTCCACCACATGGCTCTCTTTGAGAGCAAAGTTTCCAGCAACAAAAGTCCTCACACACTTCCAGCTGGAAGGGCTCTGACAACTCACACTAGACCCACAAGGCAAAAACATTCATGTGTTATCAGCCTGTTGGTAAGACTGTCCCCTATGACTAGAAAGTGTCCCTTCACACAGTTGGGGAGGGAAATGGTATAATTTACCTTATGAATTTACCTTATGAGGATTTAGGATTTCCTGGCCCACAAAAGCTCTGTGATCTCCTCAAGCCACTTATAAATTTCCTGGCAATTTTTCACTCTTTAAAAAATGTAAGGATAAACATGCTGCTTTAGTCACGGCATGTTGTAAGCTCAGATGCTTCAGCTCAGATGCTGAAGTGCTGAGATTCTACAACAGCATATGTGCCATGAAAAGGAAATGTCTCATGAACACACTGAAGAAGAGAGAGGACAGGTAAAGCTACAAGGAACAACATATGTCAGTCTAGTAATGTACAGTCAGACATTTCTTCAGTTTATTCTGAAGAGTACTAAATCCATGGCCCACTCACATCACCTGCTTGCCATCAGAGCAACAGTGCCCAGGCAATAGCATCAAGAGCTTCAGACAAGATCTTAACTAAAAATCAGTAGCAAAACCTGCCTGGTGGTGTAGACTGTTACACAGAAACAGTGGTGGACAGGGAATTATTTATCACAGAACTAGCTGTATATCATGACCTCTGATGAAACCTCAAAGTCAGGAGGGGGCCTTTGTTGTAGAGGAGAGGATTACCAAGACATGCCACTAAGGTAAGTCTTTCTGGCAAGTCATATCTGCTTACCATAATGGCTGGGTCCGTGTTTGCCTTAGCAACACCTAAAGGTTTAGGGCTTGTTTTGAAAGACAAGAGATGTTGGAAAGCCATGGCATTCCTAGCAGCCTATATGATACTCAAGTAAAATTGGTAATGTTGGTGAATGCAACCTCAGGTGCATCACCTTGGACCTTTGTGTCCAAAAATTACATCTGGGTTTAGTTCGTTACTCATTGACTTAGGTTATTCTGAGTCCTTGCAGTGCTGTACAATGTTCACCCAGTGCAGTGTCCATCGGTTTGACCTTCACAGTGGAGCTACTCCACAACTTCCCAGATTGTCCTATTTGCTCTGACACTCATAGGATTTTAATACTCATAGCAAAATTGTTGTCATGTTTGGGGATAGGAGTCATGTTCTCAAACAAAACAGCCTGTGACAGCACGTACTACCAAAAGAGAAATGAAAAATCTATTAATAAGGAAAAGCAAAATTCTGTAGCAGAACTTGACACAAAGTGGCTTGTAAAATTTTCAGTGGGGCTACAGAAAATAAGTTCTTAAAAGTTCCTGGTATAAGCCCATGAAAATAGACAAAAATAATTTTGAGATAAACATGATGACAAAGTTTGAAGACTTTAATATGCAAACAGTACTAAAAGAAAAGTGTATGACTGAAGAAGAAAGAGGTAAAAAGCAAGACCATAACTGGTACTCCACTGGTACAAAAATGGCCTTGCAGGAACAACATTAAGCTGTCAGAATTTGTGGAGTAAATTTGTATATCGATTGTCATGAAAAAGAAAATGAAAACAAATACAATGAAGAACAGCACAGAATATTTTACTTAACCATAGTCAGACACGAACATATACACGTAGACTATTCTTGCACCTTGAGGCTCCTTGGAATACACTAGCCCCATGCTACAGATTGTGTACAGAAATACTTTTGCTCATCTTCTGTTTTTATCAGAAAAATGCAAGAAAGTATCAGACAAACAACAACACTTATGGGAAAAACAAAAGTTTTACTTCTGATTTTCTACTCTGCACACAAAAGACATATTCTCTTGGGAAGCATATATATTTGAATCACATTTTTTCTTTTTTTTTTGAGAAAAGGGATGTTTTTAGCACCATTTTAGAATATATTTGTCAACTGTTTTTCCAGTTTCCTTTAGTCTTTTTTATTTGTGAAGCTATGAGCATGGGAGGGGTGTTCTGTCCTGTGTAAAGAAAAGTGCCTCTTCAGGGGCCCAGGCATGGCCACCTCACCTGTCCCTGCCTCAAGATCATGGCTTCTCCCTGTCAGAGCACTTCAAAAACAGTCTGGACTGCCTTTGTCCCTTAATTTTTACAATGGCTGATAAATGCAAATAAATAACCCCCAATCCTCATTCACAGAATGGTCTATTCACATTCCTTTGTTATTTTAAAGGATCTTTCAAGTGGGTTGGTATTTAACATTTGCTGCCTTTCCAGCACACATTGCTATCTGGGGCCTTAAAAGGACTTGCTATTTCTCCATAAACATGTCTTTCTAGATGAGCTTTCTGATCTTGTTTGTGTTGGTGATTGAAAGTGTAATGTCCCCACATTGCCAGTGTAAATCATTGAAGTTTAATTATCAAAACTGTTTTCTCCTCCTCATAATCTTTGGCTAAACAAGTCTATGTGACAGGTGAAGAAGACCGGAGTTTGTACAGAGAGATTATACATACCCAGGTAATGGGGACAGCAAGGACACGTGTAAGATTTTTATTTCAGGAAGGCTTGCAGGATCAGATTCTCCATACTGGAACAGGCAAAGCATGGTGCACAAGTTCAAGCACAGCTCCTCTGTTTTCAGATGGCTGTCACAATACCAAAATGCATCTGCATGAGGAAACTGGTCTGTGGCTCCACTGGGGCCAGATGCAGATCTCCCTGTCCATGTTGGAACTGACGACAACAAACTTAGCACTGTATGCATGTCATTCAAAAGTTAATGTGGCCCTGTGAGAAAACCAGGAGTATGCATCTGCCACCCTGATAGCCTCAAGTGCTGAATCTCTCCATTCAGGCAGTCCAAGGGCAAAAACATGTACGTTTGCTAGAACTCTCAGAATACTTTCAGTTAATAGGTTGCATTAATGTCTAAAAGTTAAATTACAGTCTTTACACATTCTCTGCCTTTCCTCAGAATACTTAGCTCCATTTGTGCATGTACAGACAAGAGATATTTTGAATTAATAAATGTGGTATTATGGCATGATCCTTTAAGCAACTGAGAAATGAAAGGCTGATTTTTGCTTTATTCCTAAGCACACTGACATCAGGGGTAAATTTGGAGCTTGATGCAAGAGATTCAGCTGTACAACTGACATTAAGGCTAATAGCAGCCACAAGAAAAACAAAATGACATCCTCTTCCTTGGACAAGAAATTAAATACAGATTGCAACTTATTCGAAGAGTTCAAAGTCAATTACTTTTCCCAGTGAAATCAATGAGAAGGACTTTCCATTTCAGTTCATCAGACTTTCTGCCTGCTGAGAAAAGTGACTTTATCTGGGACCTTTATCACCATTTGCCTTCTTGAGTTGTTGGGTTTTCTTTCTTTCTTTGCCTGATTGATGATTGGTCTCATAAATACAACATTCTGGGGTTTTTTCAAAGGCAATTCAACTGCTTTCAATAACTGCTAGAATTTTGAAAAATCACTAGAATTTTCCTTTAAGACACAGTAAATGCCACAACAAAGACCAATATTAGCTGGACGAAACATCCAAAACCCACATTCTGTTCCCCCAAACAGGCCTGTGAACTGTCGCTGAGGATCCATGCAGACACTCTGACCAGGATAAACACTCATCCGTGACGTCTCTAAAAATGGTGTGATTTGGTCTTCATTTGTCACTGTTTGTTTAAGGCAGGTGTCACTTGAAAGGTCTTAATCTTTTCCCATCAACAGTATCAGTATGCAAGGGCAGATAGTCACTTACAAAACCACTACAGAACATAGAGTAGATGTGCCTGAGGGAGATTAAGGTGATGTCTGTGTCCACCATTCAAAGATGTCAACGCAATCAGCTTACATGTACTGATCCCAAATTTTGTTCTAGGAAATTTGGTTTTGGCATTGCCACCTCCAAGATCTGGGCTGGTTCCCACACTGACAACTGTCATTCATTCTTAAAACCAAATGTCCACACAACACAACCAGGACTAGTACAGAATTAGTTACTTCCCATCTTACGTACAGCTACACCAGACAGGCTGAGGATTCTGCAGCCAAATCCCAGGACCCAATTTCAAATATTATTTAATAATCATCATAACATTTAGCTGCTAAGTAGGCACAGTAATCACATTGTTCTCAGACTCCCATGCCCTGCTGTTATCCCGCTCCCAGCTGTCATTGCTCCACAGCCCACAGTGGCTCTGCCACCTTGTATCACCCTCTAATCATCTGCACCCAAAGCTTGTGCTTGTAAAGATAGACGTTCAAGATGCAGATGGGATGCATGTCCTGGTGGGGCAGGGGTGGGAGCAGGAGCTGATGGTGCAGATAACACTGCTGGAGCTGTTGTGGCAGCATGTAGCTTGATGCACTGTCCTTCAGGGGAAGGGACATGGGAAAAAGGGAGCATATAAGAAGTCTATTCATGTACACATGCCTGTGAGCAAAAGTTTCTTTCACTATATACACTATTAGCAAATAGAAATTATTAAGTTAAAAAAGGACAACAGCTGGATTGCAACAGGATCCCAGGGGCCACTAACTCATGAGATTTTTATAGTGTACCATTAGAGCAAAATCACCTGAAATGCTTTATACACCATAAATAGCATATGCCAACAGCAGAAGAGAGTATGAAGGGTAGTTGTGGGAAACAGAGGAGTAAAAACTTCTACAGGCACTAATAAGTTTAATTTACAACCCTGGAAAGACCTGGGGCTGATGTAGCAATGAAGGTGTATAAGCAGAAGAATTATAAACCCATGCTTCTACAGACCTTAAGCAGAAGAATTACAAACCCATGCTTCTATAGTTATAAGTAGGAAAATGTATTGGTTGATATGGTGGAGGGTTTTTAAGTATAGTAATGTGATTTTATAATTTAAGCTAAGAATTTAGATGTTATAATAGAAGTATATGTGTCTACGTGAGCTGGCAAATAATGGGTTGAAAGACGCATTGCAGTAAAAAGTACCAAAGGTGGTAGGTTATCAAGTCAAAACAAAGTTTCATGTTAATTGGTTATTTGACCAAATGGTTATAAATTGCCATGTAACCTTGAAACTCATGGCTATCTTAAGTTATGACAACTTGTTACTAAATTTCACAACCTATGAGGCTGATGCCTTGTTTGTTATTTTAAGTAATAAATCGTGAATAACTGTGATAGTCCCATGTCTTTAATAAGGCGCTGACAGGTAGTCAGAAACAGGTAAGCGCAAGGAAAACAAACTTCCCACCACACCAGCAAAGGGCAAAAATACAATTATTCCAGTAATAAAATGTAACATAGCATTCCCCTGTGACAGTATGTAGTATTTGCTGTAACAGTGCAAGTGTGGTATCCAAGCTATATCCATTGAAGGGCTGGAGGCACCACGTGTTGGGTTTCCAGGGTGGGAAAGACAGAGAAGACCCCATGCCAACTTCAGTGCCCTGCCAGTTGTGAAGAGGGAGGGTGAGGAGCACTAGGGTTGAGGCTCAGGGGCTTCAGGGGACATTCCTGCTCCCACTACCCTTGCTGCTCACTGAATCACTAGGCTCCAGTGGATGAGCCACTGGCAGCAGCCACCTCTCTCTGTCATCCTTCCTTCAATGTCCAAGGCACTTGGGCTTTCTCCTCAGTATGCTGGCTGGAGCCCAGGTCAGTTTTGGAAACATTTCTCCCACAGCAGGTTTTCCAAAATCCTGCTGTCTATCCCAACAGCAATCTCAAAACCTGTTCATCCCAGTCAGGCAAAGCACCAAGAGAGCACAGGTCCCACGACCAAGCACAGCCCCCTGCCTCCCTGAGCTTCCCAACACAGAAAACAAGATCCACACACACTCAGAGAGGAAAAACCCACTTCAAGCCCACATCTACCCTAAGCTCTGGGGTCCTGCACATCTTGATACCTTTTCTATCCTTTATTTTCAACCTCATAATAACATTGGTACAGGAAAACACCCAACCATAATCAATGAGGGAGCCCCCTGCCAGTAAATTAATTTCTGGCTGAAGAAAAAGAAACAGCAAAATTTGACTAGGGTTTCTTCTATACCCAGTCAGCAGATCTGTAAGGTCATACAAAACTGCACCCTTTCATAACCGCATTAAGGGAACAATGACATCTGAAAATCTATGTGCTGGGAAGACAGCAGAAAATGAGGTCCCCAGGTTAGGAAAATCAAGTTAGGACAGTTTGCTACTGATTTCCTGTGGCAGATTTAACTGTTGAGTTAAAACCCACTGACATCAGAGGTGACATTACAATGTAAGTCACATGAAGGTGCTGCAAGAGGCTGGGGAGCAGAGGAGAGGACAAGTTTCCCATTCCCTGCTCACACACTGATTCTCCAGGTGAATTGTGTATGTGATGAATAGCAAATTCACACACAAGACATGAATCTGAGCTGCCGTTTGTGCCACACAGATTGTCACCCAAGTGTTGGGTATGAACACTGCTTTCCCCAGTCTCTGCATTTTGCTCATCTTTCAGTACATGTAGCAGTGTGCAAATTCCATTCAGACAATAATACCACCATATAAAATTCAGGATTGAAATAAACCCAGGGGAAAACAGACAGATGTAGTTTGACAATGGCGTGTGGCTGGAAGGCAAATAGTATGGTGTTCCTCTGTGAGGAAGGAGGATCATACTCTAGAGCAGGAAAGCAATCCTTCCTTCCCAACACAGCTTTATCATAACCCTCTCTAGGATTTTGCCGTCAATCTGGCCATTCAGTTATCCATGACATACGACACAGAAAGGGAAAAGCATGAAAAAGGGTGAGGTATACTGCACTTCAGGAATTTCTATTATCTTTCTCTAACAAGACCATTTGAATGAAACAAAAAACACATAGAGAAACACTAAATTGTTGATACATGGCAAGTGGAAATACACGTGGGACATACTGACAATTTGTTGCAGTTTGAAACTGTGACAAAATGTGATTAACAAAAATATGTTACTAATCATTTAGTAAGAGGCAAGAGGTCATGCACTGTAATGCTTCATGGCTCCCTTGCAATGTGCAACAATAAAAAGCAAGAACAAACTGTGTGAAGATGGTTTTTCTCACTAAGACCAGATTTTTATGTTCATATATTGAATTTTGAAACAGGTAATTTGGAGAGGGAGCCTTTATAAATTGACCTAATCTCTGCAGTGCTGGTTTCCTATTTTTCATCTTTCCTAATATAATCAATAGTAAAGGACTGTAAGTAAAATTGCTCATGTGGGCAGTCAATAGACTGAGAGGATGTTTTAAACATCTTGGTACCAGCTAACATCTTAGAGAGGGTGTTGCAGCCATCAGTGGGGCTGGTTTAATGCAGTGTTAGCAGGAACTGCATCAGGTAGGCCACACACTGCTGCAACACCACAAACTTCTTGGTTTTTCAGAAAATGCAGTACACTGGGTACGAATTCAGCAGTGGTTATCTTCCTTTTGCCCGGTGCTTATTCCAGAGAGAGGAGCTAAGCTGCACTGTAGAGAGGATAGGGCAAAAGGGGCAAAAGTATCAGTGGACCCCAAACCACTCATGTCATGAATATTCATTGCCAACAGGACCCAGACTGAGTACCTTTCCTGACCATCCTCCATTAACCACACCTTCCCCTTCAGTGGATTTGTGAAGAGATCACCAAACCATCAGAAATTATCCCCTTACCACCAAAAATCCCAGCTACAGACCAGCACACAAATTTCTTTGATCCTTCAACTGGGTCCAAGGTTATTTTCATGTCTTCCAGGAAAGCCTGCTGCACCTGATAGGATCTGTGTTGCTGGAGAATACCATGAACCTCCTTTTAACTGTCTATACTGGGAGCCCAGATGTTCATCTAAGTGCCATTTGCAAGCAGTGGACTACCTTTTTTAAGTAATCCTATTCCTGGAATTGCAGTAGAGACCTCAAAATGGGTTTTTTCACTGTAATTTTATTTATATATTAAAATCTAGTTTGCACTTAAAACAGAGAATGGTCTCCAGCTGTCAGCTATCTTCTGCCAATTTATTATTCATAATCTGATACTAATTTTTTAGATGTTACACTGTTGTCCAATAGTTGATTGTGATATTTTGGGAGGGTGGGGAATGGAAAATAATGCTTTTGAAACAGGCTTAGACTCATGGCACAGGAATTGCAATTGCAAGGACCCTCACTGCTCCACTGCCGGCTTACTCCTCTTCTGCAATGTGATTTATTGGACCCAGTCATGTACCCCAAGAACCTCCCTTGCACCCATTTGTCTATCAGTGCATGTGAAAGAGAGAGAACTTATGAAAGGATTACTTGGCCTCTGCTGTGGAAGGTGAGAAGAGTTACCAAAAGACACCAGACTGGAATCGGTTACTTCCACAACTTTTCAGCAGTGCCCTAAAGCATCCAGCTCTGATGGGATTTTCACCATCTCAGTGAAATCGCAGTAACATGCGAGGAATTAGCAGAGCTCTGGTTTAACTATGCCTCAAGCACTGAGAAGCTGGGAGGGTTTCACACGTGCTCCCTGGCAACTGGAGGTATCATGGTCCTGTTCATACAAAGGGTTGTTGCACTGACATACCTCTCCATCCCCCACCTCGGGGAACTCACTTCTGTGCCTGAACCAATTTCATCTGAGCTTTCTTTTTCCCTTTCACTATATGTTCTTGGCCTTATTTTAGCCAGCTTGTTCCAAATTACCCACTGCCTGTGTGACCAAGAATTATCACTGAAATAACCACACAAGAACAAGGGAGGAGATATTCAGAAGCACAGATGAGCATGAGAATCTTGTTTGTGTTTTTGAAAACTCCCCTCATTAGTATTACAAGCATATCTTGAGAAGGATGCCTGACAGTGTCAGACCACATGGTGAAAAGAAAGACAACATTCAAATAACAAGAGACATATTTGCCAAAAGCCAGTGCAGAGGCATCACATTATATCCCAGGTGTTAAGTGCATTGCCCCAGGTACTCCCTGCCCATACATTTTTGCTGTATGTCAGATCCTTACTCAGCACCTTCTTCAAAGAGCAGAAGTGAAACCTTTTAGAAAGCCTTGTGAGACACCCAGGATCAGTGTTGCAACACAGCATCCCCCTTTTGCAGAGCCTCCAAATCCACCCAGAAAATGCAATATTCCTCTTGCTTACTCATTCCACTTTCTACTTGTTCCATGAAACCAAAATCTCATTTCTACACGTGCTTTGCTCTATAATTCACTCTCCAGTCTGTTTAAAACATGCCAGATTCTAGCTATAAACTGCTTTAAATATCCTGAGAACTTCTGCAAAGCACAATGCAAATTTGAAAAGTTCAAGCCTGGTGCTAATGCAATAAAAGAAGGCAAATATGATTCCAGATATACAGTTGGTGTAATGCCTCTAGGAAGCGCTCCATCAGTTTGATTTAGAAAATGATTGCATTATGTTAAAACAACTAAATTGCATAAGAGGAAGAGGGATTTGTTGACATAAATCTTGTCTCTGGGCTTCAAATCCCTCCAAGTAAATACAAATAAGAAAATACATACACAGAGAACTGCCAATTTCCCCTGAGAAGATCTGTTTTCAAGGAAGTAAAAGTCTATATTGGAAATCAATCCAGTTGTTTATAAAGCAAGAAACCTCTATTGGAAATCAGCAGGAAGGAACATTGGAAGCAAACCATCAAATAGCAGAGAACAAAGTGAAAAAATAACCAAACCATATAACCCAAACTTATTGTTTTTAAATAATTGTATGATTCTAACCTCATCTGCAATAAATTTGGAATAACTTGGCATGTGTACACCACCAGCTCAAAGGAAACAAAACACAGTGTAAGAGCAATCATGAACGGCCCAGTAGTTTTAATAAAGGTTGCCCTGAGTCACCAGCACGGGGAAGAAAAAAGGCAGAAACAATCTTATGCAGCAGAAATTCTCTGAATATTTTGCATGGACCTAACATGGTGTACTGGTGGTAATCTTTAGCCTAACAACTGATCAAGATAGCCATTCACTTCCGTACTTCTCCTGCCAGAAGAGTCCTATCAACCTAGTGGGAACAGCATGGGCACAGGCCAGGGTAGGAGCGGAAGGATTTGCCTCCCTTCTGCTTTCCCCTGTCCCTACAGCTCCACAAAATCTTGAGGAAGGGAAGCAGGGAGCAGAGCCTGATGGAGGCACCTTTCCATAGTCAGCTGTGACAATCAATTCTTCTTCCAGCCCAGTCTTGTTTGTCCACAGTATGCTTTTAAATAGGTAACTGAATATTGCTTGGCTGAATTAAATAGAAGATCTGGGAAATAAGTACAGCCTCATTATGTAGAAATGATGGGAAAAATTATCAATATGTGCATCTGTGAAATGCTAAACAGCTGTCAAGAAGTGAAAAGAAACAAATCTGAAATGCCACTGTTATGCATCCTCACACAAATTTCATTCCTTGTAACCATTACTGCTCCTTTATCTGTTACACCAGCAGGAAAAGATTTGCTAGGTGGTGGATTAACTCAGTAAGATTATTCAAAGCTTTGATTGCTAAGCAATGGTCAAAGGCTCATTGGTTACTATCCCCGATCCCACAGGCTGGTGTGGCCACAGTGATTACTGACAGCCCTTCGTCCAGGCGTAGAGCAGTGGCAGTGGTGGTGGACAGCTGCCTGTGCTCAGTGAAGGTGTGGGGACAGGTGAGGGGAACCTCAAGCCATGCCCTGGCCTTCAGAGAGTGGGATCCATTTTAAGGGTTGCCAGCCTGGAGGTGCCTGGATCCTAGCATCGACTCACCCTTAATTTGAACCAAGTCATCACACAAGCAAACAGGAATAAGGTAGTCATATGTCCCAACAAGTGGCACGGCTGCAAAGTTATTACAGACAGAGGCTGAGAGAAATGGAAAACCCCATGCTTTATCTCCTCATATACTGAGTGAAATCGCAAGGGCATCTTGCCCTTGCTGTGAAGTCACAGGACATTAGGGATTGTGGGGAATGGGGTCCCTCAGCCAGCAGCAGTAGTGAACCAATTCTGGCACCTCTGGCCACCCAGGCACCATTTCAGCCTTCTTCCCCACTGAGTGACTGCTTTCACTTCTCCAGAATTGCTCTCATCTTCTTAGCAGACTGGGCATTCTCATCTTCTTCTCCCAGTGGTGTGTATTAGCACCTGCCCTAGCGCTTGACTAAATCTTGAACACATTACTGGTCCATTAAAGAGTAAAATCCTCTCTCCTGCTTGGCACTGTAACGGACTGCCCGAAAGCCTTGCCATACACTGAATTAGAATAATTTGACCATGTAGGCTAGTGCCCACATACTGTTTTGGTGGGTAAGGCAATCCCTTTGCAGGAGGCAGACCCAACACTGACTTTTGAGGAAAGCAATTATAGCAACAGCTCCTCACCAGCTCCTGTCCTTGCCATGGGCAAAGTAAAGAACAGCAAGAGAGAGGGTCTCTTCTTCCTCTTTTACTAACATACTGCTCAGTCTTAGACATGGAGGCACACCTTTACACTGGGGCTCTGATCGCATGAAGACAGGGATGAAGCTAAGGACCAAGGTCCCTGTTGATCAAATCACTAGAAGAATATATGGAAGAGAAAGCAAGCTGCCTGCCTGCCTTTCCTGGGAATTCTCAGGCCAGGAGAGGTCTGAGGTTTCTTCACAGATGAGGCTGCAGAAACTGAAGCAACCTAAGATAAAAAAAATCACCTTCCATTCAGAAGGTGATATTTTATCAAATATTTTATCAAAGGACTCTTCTCCTTGAAATCCAATTCTCAATGATGCTCCTAGATATACTTGCATTGACAATGCATCCTTCCCAGGGGACTGAGACAACCTTACCATCATTAGATAATTTAGTCCTCTATTAACCTGTTCAAATTGTGGCCGTTACACAGCATGAGGGGCACAGGTAGAAACTGCAAATGCAAAGTCAATGGAGGTCTCACTTGGTGTCTCACAGAAAGTCCTGTGGGAAGACATCACTTCACTGCGCAGGTCTGTCATTCAAACGACAGCAATTTATTTTTCATTACAGAGGAGGGAGTTGGTTGATATGACATCATCACAACTCAACTTTCACCTCTAGATGGTCTTAGCATCCACCAGCATTTGTTCTCTAACCTTGCACCACCCCTGCTCAGTAAACTGATGTGACAGTCTGCTTCCGCTCTTAGAATGTCCAGGATCAAAAATATCATGGATATGCCTCTGAGATGTAAAAATGTTTCTTCTCACCCTTTGAAATCCATAGGTCATTGGTACATTGCCATGACACTTCTTTAAGGGAAAAACATGTTTATCCAAAATCCTCAGGGGAAAAGAAAAAAGAAATCCTCAGCTAGAAAGAGGGGTTTCCATCCTAGACCATCCTGCTGTCTCCTCAGCTGACAAAAAGAGTCATTGTAGCCCTACACATGGCCAGCTTTCACCCTTGATAGTGATTTATTTCCCAAAGTCACCTGCTGGAAAATCAGAAATAGGAATTAGACATCCTGACTCTGCATCTTATGCTTCAATTATATGGCCATTGTTTCCCTCTTCTGCCTTTGCCAGCTTTATATAGTCCTACTTGCAATGATATTCATGCTCTTCAGCACCTCTCTCCTCCAAATGAAATCAACAGAAGTCAATGTTAGTTTAAAAAATTAAGGAAACAGTATTTTCAGTAACTAACAATTGTTCAGAAGAAAATAAAAGCATTCCAGACACCAGCACCTCATCGGGTTTTTAGTAACTGCTGTTTTGGGACCACTCCTCTTCCCTTTGCCTTTTCTGCCATCAGAAAACAAACTCAAATATAACATTTTACTTGACATGTATCAAGATCTACCATTCTGTACCAGCCTTGGGAAAATACGGAGGGGAAGTAAAATAGCTCTAGCAACTAGCTGTATGTATGTAGCAACTAGCTCTATGTATGTATGTATGTATAGTCCTATACTGCTGTATATACCAGTCCTATGCTACTGGATAAATATACCATATGAAAATCCCTGGGAGATGAGAGAATGCAGCAATGGTGCCTTATCTGTGTGGTATTTGATTAACAAAAAGGAACTAAATAAACAGTGATTTCTTTTTGACAATCTGTTTGATTCCTTCCTAGTACTGAAAAAAATAAGGAAAAAGCCTATTTTTAGATACAGCAAGTTCTTGTCAATGTCCCAGCTCTGCACTCTGGGCAGCTGCCACTCACCAACAGTTTGGGGAAGGAGAGGCTGAGAGGGCTGGCATCCCTGCAGCACCCTCACAGCACCAGCACCACCACACCAGGACCTCCCAAAGACTTCAGAGGCAAGAGGCACAAGGCAAGAGCCAAGAAACCTAGAAAGTAATGGCAAGATTTGTACTGACTTCAGACAGGTGAGTGTGTCATCTAGACACTTTTGCAGCAGACACTCATATTTCTTATTTCATCTATTTCAACAGCCAATTAAACACATTTCAACTAATCCTCACCCCACCAGCACATCATGTTGTCCTGCCTGGCACCACAGGTGAATAGGGCAGAGTGATCCAGCCTAGGGATGAAGAACACTCTACTGGCAGCCTAGGATGGAAGAATACACACTGAAGTAGTACCCACATGTCTGCATAAGACAAGATCAGAAGTCCACAATAAAGACAATTCAATTCTCCTTTGAAAAAAACATGAAGTGGAAAACACTCAAGTACATAGAATTCACACCTGCAATTTTTTCTGCTCCAAGTCTGGTTCCAAGGTATGTATAATGATGTAAATTAGAAAAACTCTTATTTGGCTAAATAATCTGAAGAATTCCCCTTCATATTAAAAATATGTTTCTCTTATAAAACTGAAGAAGTCCTCTAGGATGCTAACTATTTTGTATGCATCTCAGTCATTATATTATTTGCATCCAATTGGAGATGGCAGAACTTCTCAGGGGCAAACTGACATGGGTATTTTAAGGGTTGTTTTTCTTCTTTCCTTTTTTTTTTACAGTTTTCTATGTGCAAAACCTAGAGGCTTGTTTTTCTCTTTTATCAGAGAGAAAAAAATGATCCTGATTCAAAGCAGCACTGAAATACGAGGCTCTGCCAGATGTTACATAAACGATGATGTAATGCTGAAGTATTTCATTACACATGCAGGTCTGTTCTTCAGCCCAGCAGTGATTTATTACATTTTGTCAATCCCATTTTATGTACCCACATCATTTTTACATCGTTTTTCTTCATGACATTGTTACATTCTCACAGAAGCACATAGAGATAACATCATAACAGTGCAGCCAATGAAGTTAGCATTTTAGAAATAATGTTACTAATACATAAATATACCAGAGCGGATAAAATGGTCTTTCTGAGAGAGTGAAAAGCAAATTTACCTTTGAATAATCTGATGGGGGGTAGAGGCCACAAGTCCAATAGGAAAATTGAGTTTGCATCCTCTCAGAGCAGCTTCTGCCTTCATGCAGAACAGTGAGGAAATGCTGTTCTTGCCTCTTTTTGGTTTAATCTCACATTCTCTTTGTTCTTCTAATGTGTTCTGTGTGTTGCTGCCTGGATCTTATGCACCAGCTGCTTGATCAAACAGATGCATCAGCAAGTGAAAGAAGATCAACACATAAAATCTGTTTTGACCCTGAAATTATCAAGCCACTGGACATACCAGCTTTTTTTTTTCCTGATCATCCATCAAGGTTTATTAGAAAAAGCACACCCAGCAACATTGCTTCTTATTGGGAGAAAAAGAATTCCAGAAACTGTAAGTTCAAAAGATATGAAGGTCATGTCAAAATAACATAGCAGGCTATTTAGAAGGTGCATTCCTACAGCAATATTGTTAAAGAAAAAATCCTTCTAACAAGCAGGTTGCCAAAAATCCCATTAGACAACTGAAAGAGAGAAGTCCTCTTTTTTAGCTGTCAGCCACTAACCTGCATCAAGCAAAATGTTCCAGTGAGAAGCCGCAGTTGAAAATAATTTAAAATTTTCTTTTTCCTTACAACACAGGGTGAGATTTTGCATTTGCTGTGTCACTAGAAAACCAAAAAACGTGATTTTTTTTCTTGACATTTTAAATGGTATCTCCCCCTTGGACATATAAAAGGCAAATCCCCAGTGACTAGGTGACTCCGTTCTGAGGGAAACTGAGGCTGCCATGTGCCAATAGGACCCATTCTACAGGGAAATCTGCCTCCCTGGGGCTTGGATGAGAGATATTACTAGAAGACTCCCTGAACTGAGTCAGCACTCTGATTATGATTCACTGTTGTTGCCCAGGTTGGCAGTACTGACACTGAGGAGAGAAGTCCTAGGGCAATCAAAAAGGACTTCAGGGCACTGGGATGACCAGTTGTAAGGACAGGAGAATAGGTGTTGTTTTCCTCAATTCCTTTGGTAGCAGGGAAGAATGCCAAAAGGAACAGCCACCTGAACAACATGTGGCTTAAAGACTGGTGCCACCAGTGGAATTTTGGCTTTTTTGCTCATGAGGTGTTTTATACGGCACCAGGCCTGGTGGAAAGAGATGGGATTTGCCTGTCTAAAAGAGGGAAGAGGATTCTACCCTGTGAGTTGGCAGGGCTGATTGAGAGGTTTGAAGGGGTAATATGATAAAACCAGGATCAGCAGAGCTGAGCCTAGAGTGGGCATGCCAACACTGGAGGTGAAATCAGTAGCCCAGCTGAAGGTCATCCCCACCAGTGCACACAGTATGGGTAACAAAGTAACAAACAGGAGGGAGCCATTAGCAGCAGGAAAGCTTTGTCCCACCAAAACGTGGTGGGATGACCCACATGATTTGAGTGTTGCAACCATGGTTTTAATGGTTCTTCAGAAGGGACAGGTGGGGAAGCAGAGGCAGTGGAGGGGCTTTGTACATTAGGGAGTGTTTCACTGCATAGAGCCCAGGGACAGCGATGACAAGGTTGAGTGGCTATGGGTAAGAATCAGGAGGAAGGCCAACAAAGCAGATATACTGGTGGGAGTCTGTTGCAGAGTACACAACCAGAATGAAAAGGCAGATGAAATATTCTATGAGTGGCTGACCAAGGTTTAACAAGCTCTAGTCCTTGTTCTTGTGGGAGACTTCACCTTGCTGGATGTCTGCTGGAAACTCAGAAGAGAGGGGACAGTCTAGGAGGTTCCTGGAGTGTGTGGAAGAGGACTTCCTGATTTCATAAGTGAGTCTATCGGAGCAGTGCCCTGACAGACCTGCTGTTTGCAAACAAAGGAGGGCTGGTGGGAGATCATTTCAATGTGGATCATTTCAATGACTACGGAATAATTGGGTTGAAGTAAGGAAGGGGGTAACAAATCCTCTACCTTGGACTTTGACCTGTTCAAACACTGGTTCATAGAGTTCCCTGGAAAAGAGTCCTTAATAACAAACAGGTCCAGGAAGGCTGGACATACTTTAAGAAGGAAAGCTTAAAGGTACAGGAGCAGGCCATCCCTCTGTGCCAAAAGACAAGCTAGTTGGGAAGAAGACTGGCCTAGCTGAACAGAGAGCTTTTGCACAAATTCAGGGAAATAAAAGAGAACTTTTGACCTTTGGAAGAAGGTAAAGGCAACTCCAGAAGAGTACAAGGATGTTGTTAGGTCATGTAGATAGAAATTTAGAAGGATGAAAGCTCAACTAGAACTCAATCCAGTCACTGCTTTGAAATATAATGAAGTGTTTTTATAAATACTTCAAACAAAAGGATGTCCAAGGAAGATGTCCACCCTTTACTAGGCATGGGAGGAACATCTTCCTTGAGGAAAAGGCTGAGATACTTGATGCCTGCTTTGCCTCGATCTTTTACAGAACTACTGGATATCTTCAAGGCAACCAGTACCGTTAGCCAGTAGACAGGGACAAGGAGCAGAAAAGACCCCCTGCAATCCAGGAATAAGTAGTTAGCGGCCTGCTGAGCTACTTAGACAGTCATAAGTGTGTACGGCACCAGATAAGATTCATCTAAGGGTACTGAGGGAGGTGGCAGAAGAGCTCGCCAAGCCACTCTCCATCATTTGTCATCAGTCCTGGCTAACTGGGGAGGTTCCNAACTGGGGAGGTTCCAGATGATTGGAAGCTGGACAGTGTTGCCCTGAGTTTTGCAG
>VZRQ01009999.1:0-20612 GCA_013397975.1 Machaerirhynchus nigripectus
GCTAGATATTAGAAAAAAATTCTATATAGAATGAGTGGTTGGTCATTGAAATGGGCTGCCCAGGGAGGTGGTGGAGTCACTGTCCCTGGAGGTGTTTAAAAAAAGACTGGATGTGACACTCAGAGCCATGGTTTAGTTGATAAGGGGATGTTAGGTCAGAGTTTGTATTTGATGATCTCCAAGGTCTTTTCCAACCCAGCTCATTTTGTGATTCTGTGATCATAAAATACAAGATGAGAAATGTTTCTCTTCTACGATGTGGATTGCCCATCATCTCAGTTCATGAGACCACGGTGCTTGGCTTTTTACTTGGAAAGATGAGGAACTGTAGGAAGAGTGTGAGAGCACAGGTGACCGTGCTCTGCTGCAAGAGTGGTCTGCAGGCATGTCAGGTAAGAATGGCATTTCCTATCCCTCTCAGAATTTGACCCTGAATCCCATCTTATTCGTAATGAAGCAGGGGACTAAATAATGACAGAGTAGTTTTCTTCCTTTTTTTTCTTTTTAGGGAGAAAATAAGTGTCTATTTCTGCTTGTCAGAGGTGTGGGCAAAGCTGGAAAATACAACATAAATGCTGCTCTAAATGTCAGAAAAAAAAACCCCAAAACAAACCAACCAAAAACCAGCAACTAGAAAGAGCCCAAGCTTTATTTCTATCTCTTGGTATTTTTTCTAGCTAATTGTATTATTCTTCTGCATCCTGCAATTTATAAACATCTGGGATCAGCATCAGTCACAACACTCTGATATCATTCAACCCCTGTGAGCTCCTGTGAAGATACTCATGTCAGGGTGGAAAGTGAGGCAACCCTGTTCGCCTGAAGCTTCTGTCCCTGCTCACACCTCTTGGGGTACCAGGTGAGGAGAGATGTGTCAAGAAGGATGATGTAGAGGGAATCTTGACTCCCTGGCTTCTTCTCTCCTGTTGCCACAGGCACAGCTTTAAAGCAGTATTGATTCTGTGCCTTTGCACGGTGCAAAGGTTCCTGCCAGCGTCCCCACGGGCGTTTCTGACTGGTTCTCTTCTCAGTTCCTATGTTCAAGAGCTGGCAGACATGTACCTTGTGGGCTGATGGGCTTCACTTCACACTGGGGTCTCACAGCTATACCATCAGATTTGGTAAATTGTTGAAACAGATAAATGACAACATAGCTGAGACCACCTGGGATTCATTTGTCCTTTCTCCTGGCTACAGAAATGAAAGAAAAAGCTGAACTAAGACAAGAAATAGTTGGAAACACCCTGAAAATGAGGGAAATCATCTTCAATAGAGGTGAGGCCTCTTACTATATCTTTTAAAAGTGTTCTGGGACACAGAAAGCCATACCTCAGTGAAATCACTCATCTGGAGATGAGTGCCAGAATGGTGTGTTCTAAAGTGAACTCTTGTTGGCCACATCAGGTTGAACCTGATACTCTTCTCAGAAATGAATGACCTCTTCTCTGCAACACAGTAAACATTAACAGAAAATTCTCAGTCACACTGTTCCCTGGGTATTATTGTTTTAAGAGCAGAGCTTGCCGAGGAGGAAAATTGGCCCCAGCACAGGCTGTAAAGTACATCTTCACAACAGGTCATTTTTGACTCTTTGGTACAGTGATTAGGCCAAGCAAATTCCATGGCGTAACTATTAATTTGTTTCATTTAATTGCATGTTTTGGTATGGCTGTTGGGTGTCAGTGTTCACAGCTGCTGGAGCTGGTTGCTGGTCTGAATACTGACCGAGGAAGTCCTGTCTATGCAGTGTGAACCCCTGATTTGTTCTTTTGCAAATAAGTTGAACCTTGCCAAGCTCAGCAAAAACCCAATCAGTTAGACACCTCCCCCTCCCAGAATAGTTGGATTCACTTTGAAGTCATTAAAATTGCAGAGTTTTGGTCTATCTCTATCTTTTGCATTTCCACACCTCTGTAGATGCTAAGTTTTCCTTCACACCAGGGACATCCAAAATTTAATTGCTTTGATGTGCAAGCACAGAGTCAGATTGCTGCCTCATCACAGCTGTGGTTTCTCTGTAAGGCTGCTGCTTTCTTAGTGGTCTGCATGACTCCTCAGTCTGATGGACTGCACACTGCTCCAGCACCATTGTCAGAGGGTTCTGACCTTCCTCCCTCTGAAACACAGTGCAATTTTTATGTCTGTGTAGAGACTGCATTTATATCCAGATTCATTTAGCCTTGTCTTCTGCTCTCTGCTTAAGGATTGTACACTTAGAGGTGCATACGCAGGTATGCGTGTGCCTTTAGACTGGTTGGGACTGCCTAGACTGAGGACTGGGCAGCTCTACCATGTCTGCTTTTCACCTAACAGGTGATACAACAACAAGTCGTGATATATTTGGGCAATTTGGACTCCCAGTAGACTGCAGTCTCTCTCCTGGATCTGAAAGTCCATGGCAAAGGAGAACTCTCCCTCAGGCAGCCCATGAGGCTCAGGAGTGTGTGTACGCCGTGAGGAAATACCGAAGTGCAACACTCTAAACCAGGGAATACACCTCTCTCTTGCACTGATTATCAGGGAGATGTTACGTTTGTTCTTGCTTCCTTTTCTCCCTAACTCTAAAAAAAAGCCATGGAAACTTACACACAGTTTCTGTGCCTCGTCTTGGCCCCTTTCCATTATGCCTGAGGGTTTGTCCACATCTGGTTATTCACTGAAACACCAATTCTGAATAATGACACTGGCTTTATATCTATATATCTATCTAAAAGCAAGCAACAGAACTGAAAAGCATTACATGGCTTTTGCCTGGATACACAAGCGGCTCAAAAGGGCCACTTATCCATACCACTTGCCTAAAAATTTCTTCTCATTTTCACTCATATTTTGTGTGCCCTGCTGCCATGGAAAGCTCCAGACAGAACCATTTTTCCTAGCACTCCAACAGTTCTCATTTCTGGGCAGCGGTAGATAAGCTGTAGTGAATACATGAGGGGACATTTTGCTTTTGTGGTTCTTCTGAGATTACTGGATAGTATTCTAGTATTTTCCCTACAGTACATCTCAGTTTTTGCTTAATCACCTCATTACTATATCCTTCTTTTTACAGGCAGGCATAAACTAGCAAGCTGTGGGAAAATATGTCCAGTTTCAAGCTGTCTGCAATCAGCATCTCATCTTGAGAGAAGATCCAGGGTTTTGGAGACAAAAAATTATCTGTGATTCATATTTGTGATTTTAGTTGGCCAAAATTACACCTACAGATGAAAGCCCTGTTAAGAACTAGGGTGCTTGAGACTAGGATCTATATTTTGCACTGCGAGTTCCATTTTGACATTTAAAATAATTTTGCACTGGCTTCTCTGAGTGAAATAGTCCCCTGGACTAGTAAAATGATACAGATAATTTGGTTTAACTTTTACAAGAGGAGTTGCTCATGTGTTTTCTCTGTTTCCTTGGATACTAGAGATTTCATGTCACAGTTCAGCCACACATACATTTTCTATTCCATCACAGCCCCTGGAATATGCGTGAAAATCCCCATAAATTGTTAAGACATGAACAAGACTGAGGGGTAACCTCAAGCAGGAACATCCTGGTCAGGGTCAGATAGAAGTAGACAGGGAAAGCAGAAAACTCATCGTCTCCATAGGCTTCTCAGTGGTGCTCTTGCTTTTCTAAGAAATCAGGACTTGCATGGGAATGTTCTCTTCCCTTCCCATTCTGAAGCTGAAGTAGCTTTTGCTTTTGGCATGCATCTGATTAAGCCCAAAAGATAATGAATTAGACCATGTGCATAAGTTTGAACTGAAAGCCAATCCAGTGCATTTTTAAAACCAGTTTTCATAAGCCTTTGCACAATCATATGTGTGTGACACTGATCAGAACCTCCACCCTCAAAGCTACACTAAGGTGTACAGACTGATTTACTAATCTTACTAACCATTCCAGAGACAAATTCAAATTTTTTCCACTCAGTTATGAATATTTGCCTAGCATTTTTTAAGCATTTTTCAAGTCATAAATATTTTCACAGAAATGGACAGATTGCTGACTAGCTCCAAGGGCATTGCCATTATTAACAGAAAAGCTGGTTTAAATAGTCTTATAAAATCTGAACAGACAACTTTTAATGAGACTTCTTTAGTCTGGATAAAAGGGAAGAAGACCTACAAAAACCTGGTGAGTCATTCTAATTTTACATGGTGGTTTCTTTGTGTTCAGTAAACCTGGGTGGACTTTTCCCATCAATGTATGGAGTTATTTTGAAAATCCAAACTTTTATCATTTTAAAAACCCCCTTTTCTTATTTACAATGTCGTGGAGCAAGGAGCAATTCAAGTTAATTGTCTTTTGTGAAGACCCACCTCCTGTGCTTGTCAGGAACTACCTATGTTTATTTCAATCAGTGTTCCTGAGGTATTGTGCTGGAAGAGCCCATGAAAAAACCAGACACCTCCTTCAAATCACTCAGCATCTGACAGTGAATAAAGTTGGGGTTTTCTTTCGGGTATTTTTTCTGTATAGTGAGTACAGTTGAGTTCTGCCCCTTTCCAGTCTGAGGAGTCTTAAACTGTTCAAAGTTTTATCATAGGGAAGCTCTTCTCTATCTTCACAAATCTTGCCTTTTTTTCCTGGAACCTCTCAATTTTTTGACATTTTCTGAGCTATTTTAAACAAAATACAGGGTCCAAGATGAAGCTATATCATAGCTGAACATTCAGCAGCATAATGGCATGCACTGCTTAGTCCTTCACCATTTTTATGAACAACTTGCCTCTTCCCTCCATTTTCTGAATGTTGCTGAGAACCAATCTTGCAGAGCAATCTGGCGGATTTGGAGCCACTTTGCAATGGCAATATCTGCCTAATGGTGAAAAAAACCAGTATGAATCAAGTCTGTGTAGTGGTAGGCACTGGCAAAACTTCCTGCCTGGATTCCCAGGGGCGTCCTTGCCCTGACGTGGGAAGGTGGGAGGGACCTACCACCCACTAGGGCAGGTCTTTTTTTTCCAAAAGGTGTCAAGGGATATTAATACCCCAAGGCTTGTGGAGTAGTAATATTCTAGAACTGCATTAGAAATCACGTCTTAACTAGGCTTGCAAACTTTATTTTTACTGGATACACCCCAGTAGAAGTCCTAACAAGGATGATGGCCCCTGCTGCAAAAGAAGACTGCAGGCTTGTGGGTGGAGAGGGGTCCTGCATTGTGAAGCCTCTTTAAAGGCAGGATCATTAACTCCAATTCCCTCCCGGGAGGGTGGTTTGCTTCATGACTAATGCTCAGCACAGTTAAGTGGCACAGCTAGAGTTCTTGGCAAAGCAACATGCGGTGTTTTCAAGCATTGTAGATGTTTCATGTTTTCCACTCCGTTACCTTGTGACACTTCAGGGCACTGCTTGTCTCTCTTTATTATTGCTGTGTTAGTCCTTTAGACCTGTGTTTTCAAATGTTAATTATTTAGAGTATTGACAGCAGAAATTCAAAATACAAAGATATACTCGTAAATACACCTTTTTGGAGGTTTCTTGTAATTGAGACTCCAAACTACACGAAATCTTTTTGATGACAGACTCTGTCTCTGCTTCCCATCATATTGCGCACTCACGAGCTGGGGACTCTTTGTGCAATGCACCGAGGCCTTGGTTTTATGCCAGCTAGAAACTCAATACACTGTTTGACTGCTTGCCTGTGTTCTTTGGAACAACAGCATTTTCATTTGCACAAGCAGCCCTTACATAAATAAGCTTGGTTCAGAGGCAGGCGGAAAGATACATACGCACACAGAGCAATAAAGCCCAGCCACACCGAGCGGGACGTAGAGTTAGTACACTGTGTTTGTTCAGGGAAATCTCTGGTAATGCCATCGTGATGTTTTCTGCAGAGTCTAAAGAGAAAGTCCCAGAACAATACTTCTGAGTCACCAGTTTCCATTTGCACAAAACCTGGTCTTGAATGAAATGATAGAGAGGCAAATAATGATTAATCCAGGGAAGAGACAAAACCCACCAGATTAAATTAAATGATGATCAAATTCAGATGGAAAATGCTTCCCCCCAGTCCACTAAAAAGGAAAAGGGAAAACTCTTCGTCACAGCTTATTTTCTTACAAATACGCATTTCAACCAGTTCAACTAAAAATATTAGGATAGATATAGCAGGTTAAAGGTGGAATTGTCTGCCTTGTTTTATCTCAAAATCTCATCTGAAAGCAGATCTAATTAGCATAATTGTAGCTCTAAAATCTATGAATTGTACAGGTAGAGAATGTGGATTGCGTGTTGCCTGTATGAGCTAAAAGCTGCATACTGTGGAGAGGTGAGGCACTGGAACAGGATGCCCAGAAAAGCTGCGGCTACCTCATGCCTGGGGTTGTTCCAAGACAGGTTGGATGGAACTTGGAGCAGCCTGGTCTAGTGAAAAGTGTCCCTGCCCATTGTGGGTGGGTTGAAGAAGATGATATTTAAGGTCTCTTCCAACCCAAACCGTTCTGTGCTACTATGATAACTTGTTCACATTCACAGGACTGATACTAGAGTGAAATTGATTGCTTCAGAGAGGGTCTGTGGGGGGCAAACTGCACTAGTCTGGACTGCTGAGAATGGAGCAGCTTTCTTCACCAAAGAAGCCAAGTGCTTGTAACATTGGTTCTCTTCCCAAATCTGCATCCCATTTATAGCCTGAGTATGCCCTGAGGAACAAGGAAGGAGGATTCTTTTGCTAGGGAGTTCTTGAATTTCTAAACTTTCTGTCCTTGGTGCATTTAAGAGAGCAGGCTTGTCATATAAACCAAACAGGAATCTGCAGCAGCAGTACTAATTTTAAGAAGCATCCTGCCCTGGGAGAAAATGAGGACCTTTGATTTCTTTCAGTAGGTCAAACCATTGAAAAGTGATTCATGCACAGTAAGAAATCTGGCACGGAAAATGTAAATACATGTAGGGCACCACTCTGCACTGTAGCTGCTCCACCCTGGCTCAGCAGTGTCACCCACAGCAATGTGGCACCTCCAGTACAGAGAGCTCATCACTGCCTTTCCCTCATCATTCTTGCTCCCTGCAGAGAGAGTTCTTCCCAGAAGTCTTGAAGCTGCTGAAATAGTCCCCAGATGGCCCTGCTACCATCCATAATGGACATAGACCGTCAGTCTGATCTACACTGTGGTTGGGGCAAGACCTACCCTGGAATGAGCAGAAAGCAAAATTGGCCCGGCATAATTTTGATCCCTGAGTTTTGCAACATGTTTCCTGGATAGGAAACCTGGATAGGAAACCTGATAGGAGAGCACAGAAAACCCAGGAGCCTCATGACCTTTGAGAAGTCAGGATGGTGACTGTCTTAAGTCCTAAGGCCCAATGGCTGTGCCATGAAAGGACCTGGGATACTCCAAAGCTTAAGCTCTGTAAGGGACTGGCTGGACATTACCCCAACCCCATAGAAATGCAGGTGCTTTTCAACCCCTCTCCTGATGACTTTTTAATCCCTTCTGATAAAACAAAGCAAGCAAACACTCACAATCAAGCTAAACTAGAAAAAAAAATTAAAAGTGACACTGTAATGGGTCACCCAAGCCACATATTAACATCTATGAATGAGAAAACAGCTGAAAGAGTAAATCATAGCCAGCTAAATCAAATGGCACCAAATTCAGTAAGACAGCGCTATTGCGGGTTCAAAATCAAACTGGCCTGTAACTTTTGACTGCTCAGAAAACTCCATATAGGCCTCTTCCATCCACACTGCTGACTTCCTTTCCAATAACAGCTTTTTTTTAATTTTTAAGTACAGAAAACGCATACGCTAGAGTGCTTAGTCAGTGCAGTATGTGTTTCTGGAGTTTATTTTTCTTTATTTATGTCTATGTTTGCAATGATTTGTGAGTTTAAATAATACTGTGTCTCTTAATTTGTGTTTGATATGGACTCTGTCAGGTCGCCACACAAGAAATAAAATGTAGATAATTTATTTTGCTTTAAGCTGACATGAACAAATCCAGTAACTTACTCATGTTCCCTGATAACTGACTGCAGTTCATTTTCTGCTTGGGCAACACTTTATGTCAACCACTTGTTTCACTCGCTAGATAAGGCTGGTAAATGATGTGATACGATCAAAGCAAGGTAAATTGAGCAATGATGCTTTTGGGTGAACATTCTAGCTGATAAACATGTTTTTGTACTCACACGAAGCTCATTTTCTGCAAAGCTGGGGCTTTGTAGCCAAATGGTATTTCTTTCTCTCACCTGACAAATTGCAGGACTTTCTTCTGTCCTGCCTTTTATATGCATAAAGAAGGAATGCATATGGCATGTAAAAAAAATCAAGGAATCAAGTCAAGAACATCTTCATTTGGACCCCATGGTCCTGCCTGTTTTGGCTTCAGAGTAGGAAGCTTAGAGTAGCAGGTCTGCAGGGAGCATATTGATTAGTTGCATATGTTCCTGTCTTAGACCATAAATGCACCTATGGTTTACTAAGTATCAGGTGTTAGGATATAACCCTGTAATAATAACACCATAGTCCTAATAATGATACCATATTGATAACAACAATAATAGCACATATGATAGTAATACCACAAAATTAAGAGATCCTGGAAAAGATCAACACCAAACTAAATCCCCATGAAAAAGGAACTGACGCTGAACCACAAAAAATACCCCTTGAACCTGACCACGAACTTTGACCAATTCACAAGCCCATCCCTTTTAGGAATCCCCCTAATCCTTCTTTCAGTAATATTTCCTACTTCCCACAACACAGATGACAACCGGTGAACTGCCAAACACCCTTCCACCCTCCCACTACAATTCTTCCACTTAATTACAAAACAGTAGTGATCCCACTAAACAAGGGAGGATACAAATAATTTTTAATCCGAATATCACTAATAACACTCCGACTGATAATTAACCTTCTAGGCCTACTAGGGTATACATTCACCGCAGCATTCAATCACATTTGCGTGTTATGTATTTTATTGTCAAAGTCTACAGCTCTGTGGTGCACAAATTCCTGCAAGACCTTTCCCGTGAGACTCCTAACCACCTTTCCTTTTGCCAGATAAGAACATCAGCCTTTCAATCTGGCCCAAGCCACACTCAGCAACTCCTACACTGTTTTAGAAAAAGTCCTCTTCTGGATGGAGATGTAGGAAAACACACAAACACTAAATACGTGCTTGAGATTTTCTCTTCTGGCAAGTGTCCATAGTTTCCCCATTGGCCCAGGATGTTTACTTTCTCAGAAAATTAGTTTTTAGGTCTTCCCCTTTGCTGTGCAAAATAAATATATCTAGTGATGAGTAAATATGTAGCCACCCTGGGTAGGCCTGTGAAATGTTCTTGATGGTGCTGTAGGCCTGTTCAGAACAGGTATAGGCAAAATTGCAGGGCAGTACCTGACAACTTGCTCTCATGAGTATGACCTGACGGCTCTCAGAGACAAACTGTGCACTGCCAGCCCTCTGCCAGCCACGCAGTCACAACCTCTGGGCACAGCAAACAGCCAGCCTGCTCCGACAGCCTCACTGCCATTTCAGAAACGTCAGAAATGGATGACTCAGGATATTTCAGAGCTTTCAGAAGATGACTTCTTTCTACCTCTGTGACTTTTTCCATGGCAGGCAGTAATTTCATGGTACTTATGTGGTATTAAAGGTGTATTGGAAACACAGTATGTATGTCTTCTATTTTAAGTAGTAAGATGGTGATCTTTTATTATCAAAATTTAGTATCAAGAAATTCCAACACAGTCTGGAGCCTAACAGGCAGCTCTAACAGGTGAGTCTGTGTCTGTAGCAGTCTTGGCCTGCCTGTGTGTCATTTCAAAGCTATGTCATGAAAATGCCCTGCTAAAGAGGTGTCAGCATTGAGAAATGTTGCAAGACTAAAGTTCTAATGCAACTGTACTCCTAGTAATTGCAGATTTATTGCCAAGTACTTTCAGGTTCATTTTATAGTGTCCTACCAATAAGAAGAGGACAGAACTGCATGCTTTTTTGCATTCAGGTCCAGGTATCTGAAAGAAAACTTCATTTACATTTATGTTGTCTTCTCCTATTCTAATAAATGGGATATTTACACATTTTATGAAGAAGTGAAATTTTCTAAGATAAAAAGTATTATGCATGATCAGGAAAGAAATTACCGTAATAATATTAATTTGCATTTGCAAATATCTATCATTTCAAGTGGCTTTACAAACTCTAGCTTTTGCTCAGGCTTAGTCTTTGTATGGGCAGGTCTAAAGCTCATACACATATTTCCAGTAAGGCCCCATGAATTTATTTGCACAGAATATGCAAAATCAGGGGTACATTTAGTGAGCAGTGAAGTCAAAATTGTAGAAAGGAAAGCCTCCTGTGAGAAAGAACGGATTATATTATTATTGTTGTTTGTCAAAGTAATGTTCTCAAACACTTTCCAGCTATTACTTGTACCCAAGGCTCTGTTTCAGTTTCAGCCATGAAAGGATCATCCCTGAGTCCAGAGGGTGTTGGATCAGGCCTCCCTATATATTCTCCCATGTCACAACATTTGAAGCACCACTTAAATAGCTCTTTTTGTCTCATTAACATGGCATCTGCCTATATAATAACCAGCTCTCTTTATGGCAGCAGTCTATTCATTCCCCAGAACATTAAACTAGCTCTAACTAACCAGAAAGAAAGTAAAATTAGTATAACACTTCAAGCTTCAGCAGCTGGGTCTTTACATAGAATTTCTGGCAGATCTGTGCTTGTCTGTAGCACATTCTGCTGCAGATGTACTACTGTAGGTAGAAGAGCCCTTTATTGCACAGTTTCTAGCTGAATCTACAAGATCAACTGTTTTAAAGTCAACAGGGAAACCAGCCAGAAAAGGTGCTGATTAAATCAGAGTTATCCCACTACACGCAGAAAACCCTGGTAGACAAGAGAAGCTGAATATATACCCAAAAATTAAAACTCTGATATTGCTTGGTCAAGCAGGAGGAAGATACCTGGCACATTTGCAGCTTCCTAATCCAGCAGAAAGATTGACCTGAAGTAAATAATTTTATTTCTGCTGTGAACTGCACTCAATCAAAAGAAATAAAAAATTATCCATATTAAACTAATGACCCTTTTTATTTGCCATAAGAAATTTATACTTTACTTAGGTCAGGTTTGTCCTCTACCATCTAACAGATTTGTCCTCTGCTGGCAGAGTAAAATATAAAAAAACCAGGTAAGGTAAAAGCTAAATCTTTTTCTTCTGAAGAAATAAAAAAGCTAAATTTAGAAGATGTCATTCATAGCAAGAGCTATATGATGCAGAGAACAACAAGAGAGTCCTTTTCTGCAAATACCAGTCAGATGCCTGACAGGGCACCCCCGGCAAACATGTGCACTTGGGAGGTGTGCAGTCTGTTCATCACCTTTGGAAGCTATTTTGGGACCGCTGTGTGTCTCCAGGTGGTCACCAGCCCAAGAGCACATTTCCACCACAACGGCAACACTTCAGCCCTTCAGCACCTCTGGAGGCAGCCTCTGGATTTGTCCCAGTGGGAGCCTCCAGGTGATGGTGGGCACCCTGCTGCAGGGGAGTTATTCCCTTGTGAGCTATGGCTGTGGTTTTCCAGCAGCCTTGGCCTTTCTTGTTTCCCTCCCAGGTTGCCCCTCAGAAGCTCATCCATCACCACCGAGGAATTTGCCACACACCAGAGCAGAAGGCGGGTCTTGTCTTCTCCTATGAACTGCCTCCTGTGGCCCTAGCGTCATGTTCACTGGGACACTAACTTCTGGTGTTAACTCATTTAATGCATCTCACATTTTAGTGTTTGTTTAAATTTATGTTTGTGTGCCTTCAAACTGTATGAGTAAAAACAAAAGAAAAGCTAGAAAACAGAGGTCTGTATATTTATTTAGACCATTTGAGCTCCTGCTTAAGCATTATGATGTTTGATGCACTTTAGAGCAGACATTATAGCAACATATTGATTTTGGCTAGGTATTGTGAAAGGGTGCTAACATTTTTCTGCGAGATAAATTTCTGCAAGACCTTTAATATACTGACAAAAGGCAAGAAAAATGAAAATGCCCTTAAGACTAAAGAAACAGACACCTTGGACAGCAGGTTTAATGTCTCTCTTTCTAATTCACGTTGTAATAATCCAGGTGTTACTTTCTTACTTGTCCACAGACAGAACTTTACAATGTATTTAGAAATCAAACTTTCACCATTATCATCAAGAGTCAGAGGCCTGTACGTTTCTGGATTGTGCATAAAACTTCCAAAAGGTGAGCATGCATTCTGTAGGACCAATTCAACATATTATTTGATTAATTTCTGTAACAATACGAAAACCTAATTATGTATTTTTCTGTTTCAACTTATTTTTATTTCCCAAAAGACAGTTAAGACTTTTTTCAGTTAAAATTTTTTATGTTAATATTTATGTTGGATTATATTGTATTCAAAACATAAATACCACTAATCTCTTATCTGCTAACAATTTAGGTAATTATGAAAATAACAGCAATTCAGCCCCTTAATTCAACAAGCACCAAAAGTGTTTACTGCCTGGTTTCTGGCTATGTAATTAATATTTTCAGACTACACAGCTTTCTGGAGCAGTTCTGCAAACAATGCATTAAATTTGTAATACTGATCCATCTCTGGCTTTTAGATGACTGGCTTTTGCTCAGCAATTTCAAATGAAACTGATAACTGCTTTAAGCCAGCTTTTCAATTACATCCACTGGGGTTACTAATGCATATGCAGTGAAATTTATCAGTTTACTATTGCTAGTCTTTATAATCAAGGGAACATCTGATTTAGTCCAAATGGAAAGCATTTGGCTTTGGAACAAAAGAGCCTAAGGTGGGTCTATCCTCCATGGTAGAGGTTTCTGTAGAAATGACAGCTATGATTTAACCCCAGATTAACAGAGATTTTCAAAAGGCTTGTGCATGACAGTGTGTCCAAACCAACTTAGAAACTGCATTTCTGTCGGGTAAGGTATTAATTGTTTAAGAAAAAGAAATTTGATCCTCATTCACTATTAGCATAGCACAGCATATCTGAGACTCGGTGGGCATTGTGTGCATTTCTCAAGGAAAGAGTGAATACTTCTATTCCAAGTAAAGTACAAGATTTTACTTCCCAATGGTCCTTAATCACCATAATGAAAGGTATTTCAATTTAATTATGTCTTACTTTAAGCAGCAGGCCAGTTTTGTAGAATAACGTAACACACTGAAATGTAGGTGAGTATAATGCACAGAGATGTTTGTAAAGACAGAGGTTACTGCCACTATCTAGGTACATACACAGAAACTGTGAGGGAGGGCGGGGTTTTTTTGTTGTATGTTTGTGTGTTTGAGGGGGGAGGATTGGGGGTTTTTTTGAGTTCTTTCAGCATTCTTTTAAAATCTGGTACAGGAAATATTTCTGAACATTCAGGATGTCCATCTCTGGGCACCCAGCAGGTGCATCATCACACCAGCTGTGTGCAGGGCTGCCCCAAACCAGGACAGTACGGGGGAACCTCACAGGCATTGTTCCTGCCTCCCAGTCAACACCCAGCAGATGGCAAACAAGTGTGCAGTTGGAATGAAATTGAACTCAGGACTGGAGCATGAGAGAAAATGGCATTTACTCTTTACACTTTTTGGTGAGCACTGACAGCAGCTGCCCTCTCAGGTGCATCCCAGAGAAAGCTTTCCACAGATCAGGAGAAACACTTAGACATCTCAGGCATAGGTCTGGGGTTTAGTCATTCTGTACAATTTTGTATCTCATTTTCTTCTGGACACGGTGTTTTATGCAACATTTGTTTGGTCAGATGGGGCTTAACTCAGGAAAAGTGCCTGTGGAGCACCATGGCCTGACTCACTAAAAAGCACACTATGATTGAAATGTTCAAAGCTTTACTACTATAAATGAAAAGCATCTGGAAAAATTTGATGTTTGTCTATTGGATTAATATTAATTCCTGTGCATTAAGTCTCAGGAGTTGCACTGGGGTTCAAAAGCACCTGTAGATTCCCTTGCCATTGTTCTTTCCTCTAATTGCTGATTATGGTCCTAGCAGTTATCTTTCTTTTCATTTCCTTGCTCTTCTGTGACCTTTACAAAGAGCACTTCAACCTTTCTGGCAAACTAGACATAGCAAAATAAGAAAACATTTTGAAGACATACTTTAAAGAGAAATAAGATAGAGCTGCTAGACAAGGAATATAGTTAAGCTTATTTTTGGAAGCATTTGAAACCAGAACACATATATGTATCAGTAGGTTCCCACAAGAATATGTCCTGAGGCTACCAATCAGTACTGGCATGGGGATGGTGTAACATACTCCTCAGTACCTTGGAATCTGAGACCACAAATATTTGTTTTATGGGAGACTTACTCAACCATGTCAAGTTATCTATGCATGTACCTGGTTACAGGATTTGGCACTTGGGTTAGGATTTGACACCAACAGACACCACATGTAACATGACAGAGCTGACAGGCTTAGTCTGAATGGGTGTCTCCACAGCCAAGAAGCCACTCTTATTTCCTGCAGACAGTCCAGCAGCAGTGGTAGAGAGGGCTCTGTCAGCACCTGCCTCTTCATCCACCCAAATGTAATCTCATCGGATAAAAGCCAAGCTATGTAAAAGCTGTATGAAATGAAAGGGTTAAAATACATTTTGGTCACTTCTCATTTGCATATTCCTGAGAGTAAGTTGAGAAATGACACATAATAGTCAAATTTGAAAGGCCCAGCATGTCCTTTTGACTTCATGGCTGCGGACTGTGTCTGTCCCTTCACCCTTACAGGAACCTGCGTAAGCGCAAACATGATAGAAGCAGTTGTGATGTGAAACATAATCTGGCAGTCAGACACTCACATCACATTGACTGCACCCAGAAGGAGACTGAGGACAGGATGGAAGGGAGCACCACAGATGCTGGTGTGCAGGTAAACCATGTATCCCATGGTGGGAGCTCATTGTCCCACATGCCCATCAAACTCAGCCCTTTCCGGGTAAGTGGCCTCCTATTTTGGAACAAACTTTGACCCTGGCTCTGGGCCCAGAGCCCTCAGCTGGGGAATGGAATAGAAAACACGTCAGCTGTTTGCCACCTGGGACATGGGTGCACAGGGAAAATCCTTCTGGGCCATTTTTGCTGGCTTTGGAAAATGACACAAAGTGACCTTTAATGCATAGCAGGATCTAGTGCCATGGGCACAGAAGCAGAGTGTTAGAAGGATTGCTTTTGTTTGGAAGAGGTAGTGAAATGCTAGTGTGTTTATGCTGATGTGTTAATAGAGGCCTCCGACACAAAGACCACACTAAAGCCATGCATCTCACTGTAGTACAGTTCTCCAAGCAGGGGAACTCTTCACACTACATCAGCATTGTCAGAGCAGGAGGGTGCCTCAGCTCATGTCCCCAAGTCCTAGCAAATGGTACTCATTTGAGTGCTCTGTGTATTGCCGTGACAAAACCCAGCCAGTCTGCAAACAAACACCTGAAAAGGTCAATNTTATGCACAGCAGGGGTCAGATAACTCACAGTACCTTGTCATAAACTTCTATTATCCTCAGCGTTGCAGGGTACAATTGAGATACTAAAGGTTCTCATCAGAGTGGCATGCTCTGATTTTGTAATCTGACTAGCAGGAATGCTCAGGATCCAGATTTGCTCTCCCTAAAAGAAAGCATAATGGAAATAGCTCTTGACAGATGTCAGAAGGAGAGACAGTATATCAGTCCTACTGGAATTCTCCAATAAATAAAATGACACAGGAGGAAAAAAAGAAAGATGAACTCACTTGGAAATGGAACAAATTGCTTGAGAAGTTCTGTCAGAGCATATAACATTTTGCTTAATGGTGGAATTTCTCAGTGAAATAGTTTCCAAGAGGAATGTTGAACTTGAGCGATGTTTTCCAGCATTATCACGTACCAATCTAGAATATGCTTCCAAATGGACTGTGGTATGCTCAGGGGTTTAATATCTCTCTCAACACAGCTTCAGCTAAATATCTGTAAAGGGTACATATCTGTCTTTTCTTTGGCTTTTGTAATAACTGCTACTTGTTTATTTATCGGGCACTGACAGTGTGTATTCATCGATTTACAGAAGTGTGCCTTCTGACAAGGGAAAAGCCCTGGTATCCTACTGCTCATTTTTGGTTCCCTGTCCTGTGGGTAGTGAAGTGACCACAGAGCCAGAAGGCAAGGAGGGGAGTGGCAAGGGCAAAAGTGGCTTTAAACAATCTTTTGTGCAGCCTTAGCTCTGAGAGTAACTCATCTGAGTGGAGCTGGGAAGTATCCTGTGAAGATTTATGTGGGAAGTAGATGGTGCCTGTGATTACTACCCATGGAACACAGGAAAAAGTGGAAACCTGTGGATGTCATTTTTAATAATGCTACAGAACAGCCTACACCAAAAACCACCCATTTGGCAGCTGGCTTTGTGAGCATACTACTCTTATCAGCATTAAAGCCACTTGTAATCTCATCCTGACCTTTAGATTTTAGGCAATACACAGCTCAAATCATCTAATTATCCCAGGATGTCTGCAAAATCCCCTACTAACAGTCTGTAACTATGAAATACACTGTGTTACGTGTTTTTTTCCCAATCTGCCAGAAAGTTCTGTAACATATAGTCAAGCCTCTCACCTTCCTCATGCAGGCTATTTTCTCTCAGACATGTAATCAGCAGAATTACTCTTTTTTAAAGACTTCATTAAGGGAAAAAATCTCATTGTATGATTTACAGCATTTCCTTATCAGTGCCTGAAGCACGGCTCAGCCTGGTACAAGAGCTTGTTTGAGGAGAAGTCAAGCACATGCCCCTCATTTTCTCTGTAGTGCCCCACAGTGCTGGTTTTTTCCAAACAAATGTATTTCTGGTCCTGACAGGATTATCTAACTAAAGGCCACTGTGACCTCCAGGCTTGCAGTCCATGTTAGCAAGGCTAGCATACCACACAAACACTCTACATATGTTTGCATGGGGATTTTCCTAAATCATGTATTTAACAGTTGTGTCTAGCAGCAGACCCAGTGCAAATGCAGATGTGGTTTTTATTTGGTCTTGTGTGCTGCAAAGTGAACGGTTAAACAGATGCTGACACGCAATTCTCCACACAGTCATTCCTCTGTGTGTGGCAGTTCCTCAGCACCATCCACACAAGCTCCCAAGCACTACACACTGGAGTGCATGTTCCAGTGCGGGGCCAAGCGGTGCCTCTGTGACCTGCCTCAGCCCACCCGAGCAGCTGTGCTGGGGGCAGGAGTGACATCCTCTGAATCCCTGTCACTGTTCCAGGCTCACTGCATCACTACGTCTCCACTGTGAGCTATTTCATTCCAGCCGTCTCCAGCACCTTGCATATTTGATATCACATTATGCATGTAAAGATTTTCTTCACTTAGACGCAAGTGACTGTGTTTCATACATCTTGATAGCCCATTCATTTTCACTGAAAACAGCTTGATATTTTGCAGTTCTGCCAACAGGCAGGAACTAATCAAAAATGCTCCGCTTTCATTTTCTGCTTTAAAAGGGACAAAACTCTGATATCTCAAGAAAAGCAAAAAACATAAATAGGAAAGAATAAAAATTACAAAAGTGTAGTTAACTACCTCAGTTTGGCTGTGAATCACTTACTAATTTTATCATTTTCAACCCCTGTTAGCACAACCCTTACATGACAGTGAAGGTTTCCAACAGAGTATTAAAACTAATGTTCCTTGGATCTATTTTCTCTTTTTTGCTAATTTCAAACGTTTTCTGATTTCTGTCTACTGCAGATAGGAATCAAAAATGGCTATGCAGATCTGTCTAAGGTGGCTATGCAGATCTTTCTAAGGTAGCTATGCAGGAGTAGCAATACAAGAGGGAAAAAGGTCTATGTCACTTTATGCTTCTTGTTGGTTAAATATGTAAGAAGAGATCATTGTCTTCAAACACATCTGCAAATCATCGACACAAGAGTATTTGTCAGGCAGTTATTACAGTGTCAGCTTCCTGGGCCTATGCTGGGAACACAGGACTGGTGTCATGAGGCACCAAAAGGTACTGCTACAGGCATGGTTTTGTGGGAATGGCAGCAGGCTACCAGATCAGTCCCCGCATACGTAAGAGGTGGTCTCTCTCCTTGACCTGTTGCCTGTTTCCACTTCTAAGGATTTCTACTGGATGTCCTCTTGCTCTAAGTATTGTTTGAAAAACAAGGAAAATTACAAATTAAGACAATATCTTAAATGAAGGCCTTTAAAGCCTCCTGAGCTCTGTTTCCTATCTCACTGCTTGTCAATGCTGCTTCTGCAGTATTTGGGGTTGAAAAACCTATCCAAAACCTTATCAAAAGCATCAAGCACTGTTTGTGTCAACTTGTTCATACAGCAAAATTCCTACTGACTTCACTGGGACATTATCAGGACAGAAACCAAAAGTACTTATCCCAGCATCACATGACTTTAGAGAATGTATACTCCACAAGAGAGAGACCATGAAAGATCAAAGGAACAGACAGTTATGTTGAGGGTTTTCACTAAATCCCTTCCTCTAAAACAGCAGCAAGATCCTACCTAACACCCACAACATTTTACCACGTCTTTTGCACAAACACTTACTTGACTTGATATTGGCACTGACTGGTATCTTCTTGCACATGTACTGTCACATTTTCCAGCAAACTGTTCTGAGGCCAGGTATAAAATTAGAGGCAATATTTAATACGGTCTGGAAGGGGATTCTCTTTGATAAATGGGTGTTGGTCAAATAAAACTCAGTCAATGTGAATAAAACCTGCTAGCAAACTGCTTGTTTTCACTGCCACAGTAAATCTGTGAAAGCCACAATATTTAACTCTGTGCTACTGAAATCTGGAATAATCTGTGAAACTGGCATAGCCTTATGGTGGCCATGAAAATAGTAAATATTATCCCAATTTCAAGTTTATTTTTTAATCTGAATTTGGGCAATATTAGGGGTTTTTTGCTCTCAGTGGACTTTGTGTTTTTATGTTCTTTTTTTATACTACAAAGACATGTTAAATAGCAGTGAGTGTGTCTTGCACCTTTCAGCCATATATCCAGAATAATGGAGGTGAAAATTGTGGCTGTGACTGACATATGTGTGTTGCTGTGCTGGTTGTGCAGCTACAGTCCCAAGTCACACACATGCTCTTTCAGCTGCTTAAGCATAAGGACTGAGGGTAACTACAAAGGAAAAATGCAGAAGTTTTAGAAACATTCTAAATTGCACCTTGTAATTCTGATCACTAATTTAATCACTTAACTCTCATAGCTACCATAGCAAGCTGGTAGGGATCAGAACTGAGAAAAAGAAAAGTAATCGTAAAAATTAAGGGTTTTAATGTGCCAATTAGGAATGCAGTGCCAAAGCTCTGGAACACGTCCAGCTGCAGCAATGCTAGGTGGCACACTCGTGACAGACTAGGTGATTCTCTTTATCTGTGTATGTCGGGTTTGCTTTTTTGCACCAATAGCCTTCCACTTACACCCAGTACAGGACATCTTTGCCAGCCAGCCATTTTCTCCAGGCACCCAGGAACCCTCTCTCTCTTCTGGAGCACACACTTCCCTAGAGAACCTTCATTACATTGGCAATGCATTCTCATTTATTTGCCTCTGATGTATTTCAGGTCTTTGGAGTGCTGCTGAGTGTGGCTTGAGTTAGTCAACTCTTGGCTTTTAGGTCACAGGAGGAAGAAAAGTTCCCAACAGCCCAAAGTAGGCAGCCAGCTTTTTGCAGAAGCTGCAGAAAAGGGCAACAAAAGGCCGTAAGAAAGTCAATCACACCTGATTGCATTAATGACCAGTTATAGAAAAGCAGTATAGGAGTTGATAAATTAAAAACTCGTGATGAAAAAGTGGCAGAGACAGCTGCTGAGTAAGGTCTTGAAGCCCCAGCATGACTGATGTAGTAGTGTGACCTATACAGTCTGCCAGTTCCCAACACAGGCAGCTGCTAAGGTTGTTGATTGAATATACAAATGTGTACCAGGGACAGCATCCAACTTTTTGCTGTGTTGAGGTTTGGCCAAGACTAAAATCTTCTGTAATTTTGCCAGAGCACATTTCTGTCCTCTGCTTGCCAGATCTAAGAAGGGAGGTATTTTGGAACACTGGGACTTGAACTTAGAACTAACACCTTCATCACAACCAGAATGATTTTCAAGAAAACCTTTGAGACTTCAGACACATTAGGAATTGTTTGTTTACTGGCATGCCTGCTATCTTTTTTCGTTTGTTTCAAGTACAGTTGTGGGAAACATTTTCTGTCTCCTTTTTGTAACAGGAAAGAAAGATGAACAAGGAGAAAATGACAAAAGAGGTGAGAGTGGGAAATTATGTGAAAATACATAAAAAATTTTAGAGAACGGGAAAAAAAAAGAAAGGAAGAATTTGAGGGAAAAAAGGAATTAATAGGATGAATAATTATTCAGTTGTCTTTTATATAGTTATAAAACAGAAGAAAGTGAGAAACACTAAAATGGTGTGCTCCTGTTCACTTGGAAACCTTGGAATTTTCCAGGGGTTTTTGTTTTCCCCTTTGGTTTCCATTTCAATTTTACTGTGGAATCTAGATTTCGGTGAGGGTTCAAACAGAGAGGGGAGGGGAAGGAAGGATAAGGGAGGGGAGAGGCTTTATGCGAAAATGTGT
>VZRQ01009999.1:24368-38025 GCA_013397975.1 Machaerirhynchus nigripectus
AAAGCAAAATTGTTTGTAAATAACAGTTGATTTTGTTATCTGCAGAATGAGAGCTGTTCCAGTACTGCAGGTGCTGGCCGACAATTTCAGAGCTGGAAGATGAAAGCTGAACGAGCTAAGAAAGTTGAATTCATAAGAACTGCAGAAAAGCTAAAAGCTCAGTAAGTTAAACACTTCATCATAAGTATGTTTTAATTCTGTTCTGGAGGTAACATTAACTTGAGGTTCTAATGAAGAATAAATGGTGATGAAATCTTTAGGCTAAAGGTTTCCTTTTCAGGAGCTCAAGTTATTGTTGTTACAGAAGTTCAGGATGGGCTTATGAGCTCCAAAATGCCCCGTTGTTCCAATTACCATTTGGACTTAGGCTAGTCATGTTCTCTAGTAAGAATTGCTACTTTTAGGTGCACAGAAAAGGAAGTATGTGTGGCACAATTGAGTTTTCAGGTTTCCTACTTAGCTGTGCTTACCCTCTAAGGACCTAAAGCCCTTAATACATACCGACAAAGGGGGAATTGCAGTAGCAGAAGATTGAAAGACTTCATCTGGAATATCTAGGCCACTGTTTATGGAAAACAAGGGTTCAAGATAGCTGGGTCACAGAAGTGATTTAAATCTATTTCCCCACGTCTTGACCAAGTGCTGATAATAACTACACTGGTATCTGAAAAAAACAGGGAGATTTTTTCTCGAACAGATGAGCTTTAAGGGGAAGAGCTAATGTAGCCATCTGACTGAGGGAGAGGTTTGCAGTTGCAAATCCTGATTAACTAGGGCACTCAAATATCACAGCAGTGTTTTACACTGTGTGACTGACTCGAGTTCACCTTGATTACCCTGGATCCTGGGTTGTGGCTCAAAATTTGACGGCTGGGTAATGTAAGTGTTCCCAAGCAGCTTGAAATGAGGCATGCCAGTTAACTGTGGCTCAGCGTCCCTCTGTAGTGTTGTCTGTGCTGGGGCTCCATCTAGGTGTGCCACTGCATTAATACAGCCTGTCTGCACTTTCCAAGGAAGATTCTCATAGGCTCCCAGAGAGTAAAGCATGCACATAAAATTTCAGTGTGTAAACCACTGCTTGCCAGTGAGGTGATTTCTTTGTCAATTTCTTTCTCTTGCTCAAGTTCTTGAGTTGCTGTGGTGTGTAGTCTTACAGCTGCAGAAAGATTTTCTTTGAAAAGAGTTGTAGGAACAAACCATGGATTTGTATAAAATCTTAGACAGTCCTGTTAACACAGCCTTGGCTGCACACTAACCTTTGAAACTCTTGGGGCTTTGCTAAGTGTTTGTGCATTACTCAGTGTGGCACCCTTTCTTCCTAGGCTTGCAAATATAGAAAAAGACAGAAATGGACACCTTTATAATAGGAAGAGTGATTTCAGGGTAGAATACAAATTACTAGAGGAACTGGAACAGAGCATGACTGTCAGCAGGAAAACAGAAAGTAAGTGGGATTTTCTTTGGGTTTGTTTGCTTTTTATTTTTCTTTAATATACTTTTGGTTTTGTAAATGGATTGAAAATCAATAGTATAGAGAGATGAGTTTAGGTGGAAGATAGATACTGGTAAGTGTGGTATTTCACCATGTGCTTATAAAGACACATTCAGTTGCAAAATTCAGGAGCATAAATATTTTGGGCCTTCTGTATTGTTAACTGTTGACTTTTAATCTTCAATATAAAACGACTGTGGTGGAAAGGTACTGTTCAAGAAACTGGGAATCAATTTTGTGTGCATATTGCAAAATCTAGGTAGTCCAGCTAAGGTACAATAAAAATATTCTTAGCTCAACATTCACATATTGATTGCTGCCTTTAAATATACTTTTAAATGGTTCTGTGTTTGCAGTTTTTGAGGTTTTGGGCAATGAATATTCCTAGTTCAAACAGTGCTGTGAGATGGTACACAGTCTGTCCTACAATATCTGTTCCACTTAAAGACTATAATGTAACTCAAGAAAAAAAGCTACTTCTTTTACTTACAATACTTGAATGCTTTCAAAAGTAATCACATAAATCATGCTATGCCATCTGATATAGAGCAAAATAAGTTGAAGAAAAGAAAGGAACGTAGAAACAATTAAAAGAATACTTATCTTACAAATTTGCACGTGTTCTGATGTACACCTTTTATTTAAGGAATCCTAGAATATCCTTTACATCTTGCAATCCTGAAGAAATATAAATGTTTCTGAGGAATGACTAAGCTACTAAGTTCAGAATTAGTTCCATGAGTAAGAAGGGAGCATGGAATATGGATGGAGGCGATGCTGTGAGATAATAAGGAGGACAGTGATGTGAGGTGTAAGGCACTACACATCAGATGTGAAGGAGTATATCCTAAAAGATACAAAAGCGTACACCATCCCCTCCTCTCCCCCCACCCCCGATTTCCCATTTACTGTGTTCAGGTCTTTCACCATGATCTGTGTACTTTTAGATTTTCTGTGGTCTCAGCAGGAATGTATTCTTACAGGTTCCTTATGCCTTCCTTAATCCAAGTCTTTTAGGATAGAAGATTACAGCTCTTTAGTATCTAAGACGTATCCAGAACATCATCCTCTTCAGTACTGTGTGTATGGACGCATGAGGAGCCAAGTGGTAACAATCCAAATAAGTGCATACATGCTTGGAGGACGTGAAAACATTGATTCTTCTCTATTTAACACAACAAATAAATGAATCCTGTTGAAGTAGTACATTCATATACACTTTGAAAGTTTGTTTTCTCTGCATAAATGGGTGTTTTGAAGCCTAGGTCAAAGTCTGCCTCAAAACTCTAGAAGCTATCACCTGCATAGGCAATATTTTCCAAGCTCCCCTTTAGAAAGGGGAGCTGCTAATTTCAAAATCTTTTGATGCTGTGTGGGGAGATAACATGGATCACGTGGTCAGCTACGTGCAGTTACCAGTTAAAATGCTTAGTATTATGGCAGTTTCTTATCATCAAACAGAATTTCTGTCCCTGCTTATTTGTGCTCCCCGTTTATTTTGGACACTTCATTGCTCTTGTTCTTGTATTGAATTAAATGCAAAAGAAACTGTTAGAATTATCAGCACTTTATTTTGTTTAACAGAAGCTAAAATCCTGCAGCAGCTATTAAAAATACAAAACAATGTGAAGAGACTTCAGCAACAATTAAAAGATGTGAAGCCTACACCAGAGTGTAAGTCATGATGACAGATTTAAAAACATTTTTCTCTACAAACTTCTTGCATAGTTGTCTTTCTCCTGCAGACTTGGGACACTCCTCCAGTCTTTATGATTTTGCATCTGGAAAGGGAAGACTAAACCTAGAAATGGCAGAAACGTAAAAAATGGTTTGTGCAGTTCTGTGTGGAAACAGAAACGTTACTTGGTCTTACAAGTGGTGTGTGTTTGTACCTTGAGGCTGTGGAAAGCCAGGTTTCCTATCTGTAACATTTGGCTTATGTAAAACAAAGTTGGTATTCTACTACCATGTAACTCCCTTTGATCTGGTAAGAGGTCACAGAGTAGGTTCTACCAGGAACTCATTTCTAGCCACCACATGGTTTGAAATGTAAACTGCAATATTCTGCAGCAAATGCTGCAGCAGTTTGTTCAGTTTGGATGTTTTAAAACTTTAGGGAAATAGGCTCTGAAAGAGCCATTCTCGAGTGGTGTCTGCTACCTTTTGCAAAGCTCAGGTAGAGGGCTTGCTGATGCTAGATAAAATGCATCCTATTTCATTTATTCAGTGTTTTATCTATTAAAAAAATCATTATCGAACTGTCAGTGAAGAGACTAAGAACTAACAAGGTGTGAAAGCTGAAATAAGAAGTTTCGATTATGTAACTTTACTAAAATACAGGTTAGTTATACACATTCAGTGTGCCTATGGAGATGTTGTACTGATCTAAAAGAGATTCTAATCTAAAAATTTAATGTAATCTAATGGATGGATTTTCTGCCACTGCAAAATAGATCTTCTCTGGACAGTAGAAAGACTTTGTCAGCTTTGTAAAAGCAGTGGTCTGCAGGTTAAATAGGATTGCCAGTTGAGTGTGCTTAAGTCACTAACTGCATTGTTACAAAAAACAAACGTGGAACTCTAGGATAAGGCTGTCTTATTCTGGAATCAGTTGAAGTTTAGTCAAGATGAGACTTCCTAAGGGAAATAGACATTTATGCTGGGATTTGCATCCAGTTAGCTAAGTCACTTCATAAACACACCTTTTGAATAAATAAGAGCTATTGAATAAATCATTCTTTTAAGGCTGTTTGAGATGCAAATGCATACTTTTTTTGTACACTGAAATACGTGTCCTGAAAGTCTCCACAAGTCCTGCATTTCTGGATAGTGCTGATAAATACTGTAGAGTTCTTAAGTTACATGCTTTTTTCTTCTTTTCCTTTTTTAGTTGTTGACAAGATCAAGGAAATGATGGAAGAAATTGAAAATGCAATCAATGCTTTTAAAGAGGAGCAGAGGCAAATGTATGTTTATCCATGCTTCAGCTTCTAGAAAAAGTGCTTTCATGAGACACAATGAAAACTTTGCGTTACTCTAGCAAACTGTTCTTATGATTTACTCTTTTGGTAGTGATTCCTGTGGTATGTAAATCAAAGCACAAACTACCAGCATTAGAATCTTGATAAACTGCCTTTTAGAGAGACTGTTTATACAGCTGTTGCAGCATTCCAATGGAACAGCGATTTGCCTATGAATAGGCTTTTTAGGGAAAGGCGGTAGTAGAGATTAGATTGTGGGGGTTTTGTTGTTGCTGTTGTGTTGTCTAAGCAGGTTTGAGGGGTTTCTTTGTCTCTCCTCTGGTGTCAGGAGGGGATTGGGTTAATTGTATGACTGCTGTAAATGTGTTCTTTCAGTAAAAGGGTAACTTAATTCTCATTGTGTAGTGCTTTATTATCGGATCATTACAACTGTGCTGTTACCATTTCAGTTCTTAATCTTTGAAGAATAGCTTTTGTGTGGCATTGAACAATTCCAAAATTCATTTTTGGTGAATGGACAATGAATACTGGTGGTTTTTTTTCTTACATGTCAGTGTTTGTCTCTTTTCAGATATCAACAGCTTTTGAAAGAGGAAAAAGCTGCCATTAATGAGCTCAGTCTCTTTGAGAGAAAAGTGGAACTGTGGGTATTAGGGAGCTCAACAGCAGAAAAAGTTTTGAAATTACCGTCAGCCAGGGTCACAGTTGATAAAACACTGGAAAATCGTCTACCCGAAGAAGTAATAGAGTTTGAAAGATTTCTTCAGCGAACAGGAGGGCGGCAAGGAGGCTGGGATGATTATGATCATCAAAATTTTCTGAAGATACGGACAAAATACAGAGGAAGGCTGTCTTACATAGATGAAGCCCTTCAGTGTCTCAGTGGAAGAACAAAAGAAGATATAGAACAGCATGACAAATGGTATCAAGAATTTGTAATTTTACATGAAAGAAAGAAAGAGGTAAAATAACCCCTCTAGGGCTTTTGGAGATTTAAGGAAAAGTACTTATTTTTAAAATGCATCCTGTCTTGTTTTTGTATCTGCCTCTGGTAGTAGTGCTAGGCATAGTTCTCTTACAGTTGATGGCAGATAACTGAGGTCTTAGCATCCCCAACTTGCCAAAGTATTTGTCTTTAAGAAATAATTACAATAAGCATAGACGTAACAACACAGAGAAGTGGGCTGTGTATTGCCAAAGTATATTACAAATGCTTTTGATGTCAGTGATCTAGCAAGTTAGGTGCCAAGCCCAGAGCAGTAAGTGATCCTGTCGTCCTGTTACATTTGTCCCTAAGAATGTCGGTCCCACTGTATAAGCAATACGCCTACGACAAGACTGACACACAGAATTATGATTCCCCCAAGAACTATCCAAGTAATAATACTGACATAAGAACTACTATAAAAGAGTGGGTTAATTGGAAAAAAAAAGTAAGAACTGAAATATGTTGGCATTAAAAAAGCATATTACATCAACATTCATAACTACCCAAAGTTACTATGATTGCCATAACTGAAACAGTTTTAGCAGGCATCTGTTAAATCTGCTTGTGTGATCCATGAAATAGAAAAAAATAAAGTGAGAGAACAAATATAGGTGCTTCCTTGCTTTAGGTTTTGCCTTCAATAGACTTTTAATTCCTGTGTGTAGTTTGTGTCCTTGGAACATAAGTCTTCATCAGACTGAATCAATGTGAATGTGTAAAATTTTCATGAAAACCTTGGATTTTTTCCCCATGGTCTCTTGTAGTCAATTAAAAAGTGGAAAGAAAAGCAGCAGCAAGAAAAAGAAAGAAACTTGAAGGAGAAAGAGAAATCAGAAAAAATGCTCAAGGAAAGATGGCTACAGCGTGAAGAAACTCAGAAGCAAAAAGTAGAAGAAGAAAGAAAAAGAAAACAAGCAGCAGTTGAAGTATGGAAGAAACAGCAAGTAGTAGCATTTGCAACGGATCAAGCATCACAGATAAACCTAGAAGAGAAAGAGAAAAAGCAACAAGAGCACCAAAGCCACGTGAAGTTACTGTTGGAAAGGAATACCTTGCAAAAAAAAGTAAAGGAGGAACTTGAAAAGCTTGAAAATGAGAAGAGAGAGGAAACTGAAATGGAGGAAGGGAAGAAAATTGCTGCACAAGAAATTTCCATGTTTCAAGAGCATGTGTGTAATTTCATCTCCATTTTTGCATGTTGTTTTAAATTTGCCACTTCCTCCTGCAATATAATCGGTTAAACAGGTTTTAAAATCCAAATGTCATTCATGTAGATGCATTATTGATTCACTACAAATAACAGCATCTATTGCAGACAAAGATACTTTTTAAACAAAGATGCTCCTTTTCCTCAGTATCTAAATTCTACAGGATTACTCAAGCTCATATTTCCATGTCCATGTAGAAGTGGTTTTATTTCTTCAGTAAATAATTTACTTGGGAAAAACTGCTTGGGCTGTGTTGCCCAAGAAGATGTTAGAGGACCTGAGTGTTGTATTCCGATAGGAGATAGAGTTGTTTGAATATCCTGCGGGTTTCAGTACCTGTTAGGTAAAATCAGATCCCATATCGATGTAAATGCAATTACTGGAGAACTGATATTATTGTCAGTATTCACACTAAAGTTTTATAAACAGTTAAACTACTGGGGTTTTTTTTCAGGCCATGTAACTATAATAGGTTTATGCAGGACAAGCTATCGGATGGAGCTACCTAGTGAAACTCTATTCTTTACTGTTGCAGTAATTTCAAAATGAAAAAAAAAAACGTGAAAAGCCTGCATGTATATTTTTATATCATTTGTTTTACTTCCAAAGACAAGTTTGCTTTTCCACCCATTATGTTTCAGGATCTACATAAACTGGAGCTAAGGGTTTTACAGAAACACGCTAAAGAGATAGAGAAACAAGAAAAAGAAAAAAGATTGGCAAAGTTAAGAGAGAAGGTAACTTTTTGTTTGTTTTAACTGGAGATGTGTGCAGCTTGGTGGTTTAAGCAGACTTTTAAAATATTGATCCAAAAAGCAATTGTTTTCAATTATCTAAAGGGTTGATAAAGGAAGACAAAAAGTCATGCCTGTTATCAGGAGACAAATTTGCAGCAGGCATAGTTGTTCCTGTGTTTAAAAAAATGGGGAAAAATCCTGAGAATTTATGAATCTCATGGCAATATTTCACTGGGTAAGGCCTACAGGTCATGAAAGTGAGCTGCAATATGGGTGGTGGTTTTTATTTTTTCAAGTCGTTTTCCACCATTGGTTAAATTAAGTAGGCTGGCTCCCAGAAGCATTTTGCTTACACTGGGTTTTACACAGGTTTATCCTTTTAAGTTATTAAAATTTAATGACAGCAAGCAGCTGTTCCCACCCTTGGTTTTCACCTTTCTCCTGTTGTGTGTACTCTGCACCTGGTCCTATGATGAAACCCAGTGAGCGTAATGGAACTCCTTTTGTGATGAACGAAAAAGACTTATTAGTTTTGGTTGTTTGTTTCACTCCGAGGTCGAGATTCGGGTCACCACAGACCGATCCAGGTTGAACAGATCTACCAAGGGCTGGGAAGAACATAGGCAAGAGACGGCACCAGCAGCTGCAGAACCGCTGTTGAGCGTTCCTCAGAGGTGAGGAGGGGACCGATGGACGTGCAGCACGGCACAAGTGCACTTCTCTACTTCATGCCTTTTTGCTTTGTTGTCAGAGCTGTCCCAGCCTGGAGAGGAGGGTTGTAGCTGCGCGCCAGCGTGACCCTGTCGCAGGACGAAGCAGCAGCCAGCACTTCCCGGGAGCCGGCACAGAGTTGGCTTGTCCCATCACGTGTATTACCTCTGTATTTCGCGAGAGTCGGGTTTGACACGCCGGCTGTCAGACCGGCCGGCTGTGATGTCCCTTGGCATTAAAAGCGCGTTTTCCCCGCAGCTGGTTGTGGCGGCCCCTTAAGCGTGGGGTCGTCACCCTGGCCCCCGCCGCAGTGAACTGAGGCGCCCTTCCCTTTCCTCCGCTCCCTTCCCGGCTCCTTCCCCTTCCCTTTCCCCGCCCCGGGNCGGCCGCGCCGTGCTCGGGGGAGCCGGAGCGCCTGGACTTCCTGCGGGAGCGGCACGTGCGCTTCTTCCAGCGGTGCCTCCAGATCCTGCCCGAGCGCTACTCGTCCCTGGAGACCAGCAGGTAGCAGCGGGCCGGGCTTCTCCGGCGGGCCGCGCGGTGGGAGGCGGGACGGGCGCCGCCGTGTCCGCCGGGCCCCCCGGTCGTCCCGGGCCCGGCCTCGCTCCCCTCTCGTCGGGCGGTCTCGGGGACGGGAAACTCCTCCCGGAGCGCTGCCGCCTCCCGCGGCCGGGGGCAGAGAGCAGCGCCCCTCGGCCGGAAGGAAACGGATGCTTATCAATCTGCCCACCAGCAGACGGCTCCCAAAAAATATGTGTTAATATAGGGGTGTAGTCACTGCTCGCATAAACTCCTTGACATCCACGAGGGAAGACTTGTTGATCCTTCTAATCTGTTTTAAATCCAGTGCTTCACTCTCCAAATCTGCTCTGGAAGCCATTTTAAAATAAATCACTTAAGCTTCACTTCAGCATGAGAAGATTCTTGTTCATGTAACAAATATTTTTAAGTCTTCATTACCTAGTATAAAAGAAAACACTAGTGTATGTTCCTCACTTTGAATTAGAGGGACATTTGTTCTCTGATGGCTTCAGAATGTACTTATTTGATCCTCTTCAAGTCTTCACCTGAGATAGTTATATCTGAGGTGTAAGAAGACCAGTAATGTGATTATCAAGCTGCACTTGATGAAATGTTGGAGAAACATAGATAGTTTGATATTCAGCCAGTAAGATTCTTTCCACTTTGTAATGTTCTGCAGGTCATGCTCTGAGGAATGCGCAATGGCTTTGGTCAGGTCATCATGCTTTATTTCAGTTGAGTGCACAAACACTTGCCATAAAGATGTAAGGACTAGTACAGATAGTGCTGAGCTGTGTATGGAATAACACAACTTCATGGTGAAAAGGAACGTTAGGAATGGAACTACTGGAGAGGGGCAGGCCAGCAGAGGGCTTCAAAGATGGTTAAGGGACTGGAGCATCTGTCCCGTGAGGAAAGGTTGAGGGAGCTGGGCCTGTTAAGCCTCAAGAAGAGATGACCGAGAGAGGATCTTAGCAGTGCATTGAAGTATGTTAAAGGGTAGGTGGCAAGAGGATGGGGCCATATTCTTTAAGTGGTCCCTGTGACAGGGCAAAGGGCAGCAGACACAAACACAAGGAGGTTCATCTCAATATAAGAAAAAACTTTGTCACACTGGGGGTGACTGATCACTGAAACAGATTGCCCAGAGGGGCTGTGGAGTTTTCTTCCCTGGAGATGTTCAAAACCTGCCTGGACGTGATCCTGTGAAAACTGCTCTGAGTAAGCCTGTATTAGGAGAGGGGAGTTGTGCTACATGATCTCCAGAGGTCCTTCCCCACCCCAGCTATTCTGTAATTTTGTGAAATTTTGATTGCAGAGCTGTAAATCATGTATTCATTAAAAATTATCTGGTGTTTCAGTCTACCTGCTCATTTATTTTAGATGACAGCAAGAGGAAGTCTAGGCATCCTATAGTCAACTGCTTATAGGCCTTAAAATTACAACAGCATGTAAATGCTTTAAAATGGTAACACAAATAGCTAACCTTAGCCCCACTGACATTTGAAAACAGCTAAGAAATGGGATGTCTTTAGCCTAGAGGAGGAGGGATCTAATCACGGTCTTGCATTAGTGAGAAACTACTTAGAGAGAAAGATGAAGGTGTACTCTTTGCAAGGGCCCGTAGTACGGGGCCGGAGGCTGTGGGAATGAGGTACTTTAGGGAGAATTGTGTGGCTGAAGGAGAAATGTTTTTCACCTTTAGAACAGTTAACCATGAAAAGCTTGCCCCTTGAAGTGATGGAGTCTCCTCTGAGGACATGGCTTGTCAGGGTCCTGCTTCATCTCTTCTGAGGCCCTGTGTTCTGCAAAAGATGGGACCAGTGATCTCCAGAGGCTCTTGACAACGTGGACATGTTCTGCAGGGATACGCACCTGTCTGTCGACAAATTCTAAGGAGGGCATTGAACCATAAATGCATCATCTCCAGTTTGACCTCAAGGGTATTAAGTTTGCCTTTTTGCCAAGTTCAAGGTCACAGAGTTCAGCAAACCTCTGTAGCTGATACAGCTGCAGAAAGAAATGCTGTTACCCTTTTATTCTTATTTCCCGTGTTCCTGAATTTGAGTGGTTCCATTGTGAGTTAGATGGGGAAATTCAACTAAATTAAAGAAAGACTTGTTAAATAAATAAAGAAAGTCATATGTCAGATTTTTTTTTCACTGCACTGCAGTAGAAAACTGTATTTGTTGTCACCAGACAAGGGTGGTAGAGAGTGAAATTTTCCTTACTGTGCTGGTGCATTCTGACTTGAGTTGTAGATTGTCAAACAGTAATGGAGAATAAAGAAAATTCATTTCATGTTCTCTACTCAACTTCTTGGCTTAAAGCCTTCGTAATTATTTTTATCTGTAGTTATTGCATGCAACAGTAGTTGCAGCAAGAGTAGTTTTGAAGCATTCTGATTGATAGTGTTTCATACACGATGATTTTCAGCACTGTGAGGTTTTGCAGGAGAATGCAACTCTGCTGGTTTCTGAAGTCTTTAAGATTCAGGTACTTCATGGTGCTCTTTGTAGCACACTTAGTCAGTTTCTCAAATTTGTCACTTCAAATGCTTTTTGAATTATTCTGTGAAACTGTAGTCTTTGTCCACACTTGAAGATGAATGGGTCTGAATCTGTCATCAGAAGTGTCCTGTTTGCCGTCCTCTGTGGAACTGACTGTAGATAAGGTTTTTACACTTCTTGACGTGTATCACCTAAGGTGCTGCTAAGAGTTGTTTTTGTTAGGATGTACCTCTGCTAATTTTCTGTGATGCAGGGTAGCATATGAAGTAAGGATGCAGTACCTAAACGGCTGCATTATGACCTCTGTATGACCAGTGGTGCCAGATGTTCTTGCCTGCCCTACATAAATTCCAACACACTACAGACTATTCCTGAGTAATGCTGGAGACAGATAGTCAGCTCTGAATAAGTGAACTGAACCCTAACTATGTGTAAAACCGCTTTTAAAATTAATATATATGACATACACATTTTTAACTGTAGATGAGATTTACTGTCTGTATTGTATGTATCACCTTGTGGTTTTGGAGCTACTTTGCAGCAGTTTCTAGTACTGATGTTGGCATGTTGTTTGTGCCTCACTGGAAGTAGCTCAGCTGGGTAAAATAGAGTGAAAATGTCTTTTAAATAGTTCTAGTAAAAGACCGTCAGTGTTCTTGAATGTCAGAATGTATAGGCAGTGTTTCAAAGAAATAGTTTATTGTAGCTGAACAGTAAAGTCCTTGGGGTTTTTTAATAAAAGTAGTGATTTTTTTTAATTAGTTATTTTTTTATCCAGAGTAGGATTTTGGGTTAAACAGAGATCTTATCAATGGTAAAAGTTGATATAAGCCTTGAAGTGTTAATTTTGCACTTTGGAAGACAATTTCTTAGTCATCAGAAGGGTTAAAATTTGCTCTTGTTCTACATAGAAATACTTCTGTGTGCTACATACTTTTTTGGCCTCCTCTACTCCAAAAACTATTTGAAATAATAATAGTAAGGATACGTAGTTTACCAGCCCACTGGTAGGAATGTTACCCTAGGAGGTTGTGCCACTGTATTGAGATTAGCATCTGCTGCGTTGTCATTTGGCTGCTGTGTTTTAATTAGAATAATTCTTTTGGATACGTGCTTTGGGCTGACTCACATCACCATATTTTCCATGGTCTTACTGTTTGCGGTTCTGATGCAGAACCTCATGCAGAAATTAAGTGGCTCTGGAGGCTTCTGTCCACATCTGTCTCTTCAGAAGTGCCAACTACTGATGGCCAAGGTGGCTCACCAGTTCGTGAGGTAAATAAAATTACTGCTTAATCTCCTAAGGAAAGCTGGTATTAACTGTTGGTTTTCCTTGGCATGCTGAATTGTAGTTTCTGCATGTATAGCAGTTGTTTCACAATCCATCATCTTATCTGGTGTTAGGAGAACAAGAATTTCCAGAAAGATCAGCAGACAAGTGTGGGTGGCAAAATATACATCCAGCTAATTTTAGTCTGAGTCAGAATATCCAAGGTACCATTACATGAGCATTTTCTCACATAGCAAGTTCTCCCAAGTTCCTAACCCAGTGCAGTTGCTTTGGTGCTCTGTCAGAGTGAGTAATGCACTGTTGGAAGGCCATGCCGTGGGTCGCTGCAATAGTTTAAGTTAAAACTAAACCCAGCAGAGAGGTGTTAGTTAGCAGGTGTGATAGCACATGTTCGTGGAAGGAAACAAGTTGTAGGAAGGAAGGGCATTCAGCCTGCTAGCTGCTCCACTGCTCTGTTGGAGACTTGAATGTGACATGCTTAATTTTAGATGTTTAAGTAAGGTAGTCATCTAGGCTGCTTTATACCCAAGGACCAGAAATAAGTACCTCTAGACGTTTATTTCATCCTATATGCCTGTTTATATGTTGTTTGCTTACAAAGTAGGCTTTGCTGTTTGACACTGGCATCTAAGCATCCAAAATTGGGTTTGGGACACCGTGAGAGGCAGCTTACGTTAGTTAAGGGTTAATTTGCATATGCACCTAATGCATGTTTAGGGGATTGTTTTTATAAATTCTTCACAGAGAACTAGTGCTCCATATGTTAATACCATAACCTAGTTTAGTTTGTAGTGGGTTGTTTTGTTGGGGTTTTTTTTTGGGGGGGGTTACCAGGCCCTTAGGTAAATTTTGAATAGAAATACCATTATTCTATAAAAGGAGGGACAGCTTATATGAAAAACCTTGTTGAGACAGAGAAATGTTTTCAGTACAAAGAACATTATTTTGTCCAGTAGATGACTTTCATGTACTCTGAGCTAGGCTCTGTGTTGCACCACTGTCAAAGGCTGAGAATTCATAGAGGTATCTGTTGCTGCAACCGTTTGTTAATTTCCCCATGATATTTATGGTGGGAAGTGTAAGTCTTATCTTTTTCTTTTAGGTTGACAATTGCATTTTTCGCACTCTCTGGTCTGGATATGTTGGATTCCTTAGATGTGGTGAACAAAGATGATATAATAGAATGGATTTATTCCCTGCAGGTCCTTCCCACAGAA
>VZRQ01009999.1:46143-60721 GCA_013397975.1 Machaerirhynchus nigripectus
GTAAGTTTGTTGTGGTTTTCTTTTTTTTATTTTTTTTTTTTTGTTAATCAGAGAGATAACAAACTAAGGTTGGGAACTGAGAGACACACTCTATTAAGGCTGTGAATAGTGTTGAACTAACAGGTCTTAAAAACATTAGAAAATTGTATTTTATAATGAATGTTTCAACAAAACAAGTTAGTTGAGTATTGTTTTAATCTTTTCCAGGATCAAACATGAATCGCTGTGGATTCAGAGGCTCTTCATATTTAGGGATGCCATTCAATCCCTCCAAGGTCAGTTAAAAATGTGTATGTGACGTGTTTTCAATTAGGCAATAAATGATCTTGTGTCTTTCTTATAATATTAAGTGCATAATTACAGAATGTCTGGAAGGCAGGCCATTTTGTACTGTTAATGCTGAAATGTTTGCAGAACTTTTAAGAAATGTGTGTGTAAAATGGTACCTAGAACTTCAATTCTCACAGCAGTGAAGAAACTGACATACAAATTGCTGCTTATCTTAGTGCAGTCTCCTCCTTCTCTGGTCTTTTACTAACAAAGGAAAACTTCTCTAGCTGAAGAACTGTCATGAGATAGAGAAGGGCAGAATAGCCCTAATTAAGTGGTGCAGAACGTGCTGTTCTTTGGTATCATAGAGTGGCTGGAAGGGGCCCTTAAGATCTAGCTCATATCCCCTTGCCACAGGCAGGGACACTTTCCACTAGACCAGATTGCTCAGGACCTCATCCAACTTGGCCTGGGACATTTCCAGGGATGGGGATTCCGCAACTCTGGACAATGTGTTCGAATGGCTCACCACCCTCACAGTAAAGAATTTCTTTCTAATACACAATCTAAACCTGCCCTCTCTCAGTTTGAAGCCATTCACACTTGTCATGTCACTACGCGCTCTTGTAAAAGATCTCTGTCCATCTTTCTTATAGGGTCCCTTCAGGAACTGGAAGGCCACAATTAGGTCACCTCAAAGCTGCCTCTTTTCCAGGCTGACAAATCCCAACTCTCATAGCCTTTTCTTATAGGAGAGGTGCTCCAGCCCTCTGATGAACTTAGTGGCCTCCTGTGGATCTGTTCCAACAAGTTCCCATACTTCCTGTGCTGAGGACCCCAGGGCTGGACACAGCATTCCACATGGGGTCTCACCAGAGGGGAGCAGNGGGGTCTCACAAGGGGGGAGCAGAGGGGCAGAATCCCCTCCCTCCCCTGCTGCCCACTGTGCTTTGGATGCAGCCCAGGGCATGTTTGGCTTTCTAGGTAGAGTGCACATGGCTGGGGCGTGTCCAGACTCTGATCCACCAGAGCCCGCAAGTCCTTTGCTCTCAATGACTTCTTCTCACAGTCTGGGGTTGTCCTGTCCCAGGTGCAGCACCTTGCACTTGGTCTTGTTAAATCTCATGAGGTTCCCATGACTCACTTCTGGAGCTTGTCCAGGTCCTTTGAGAAGGGTGAATCCCATCTGATGCCCGTGTGTCCGGTGCCCTGTAGGCCATCCCACTGTCAAAAAACACCTAAAATCTTGGCAGTGACACCAGCCATGGAGCCATGTATTAATAGACTGGGCCTGACTGTTTCTTCCAAAGTCAGTGCTGCAACTGGTATTTCTCTTCCTGTGTTGAATCATGTGTATTTGATTGCACCTGATACCCCCCCAGACTTAGGCAAGGCTCTGTTCATCCCTGTTTGTCATGACCATAAAGAGAGGATAGCTGCTTTGAAGCCCAGTGAACTGAGGTTCAAGAGAGTTAAACTTCCATGTGGAAAGAAAATGCCTTTAATAAAAGAGAAAGGAGGTTAGCAGAGGCTAGTGTAGTGCTCTTACAGATTTTTCATCCGCTTTTCAGTGAGATTTGATTCTTCATTCTCAAACACAGGACAGAACTACTGTACTTCTTTCACACTGGCCTCTACTTTCCTTTTCCAGCTGTATCACACCTTTGGCAGCTCTAGTGTAGTACATTATATCAGTGCGTACTTTTGGAAACCTTTTTCAAATCCTCCCCAGTGTATGTTGGTAGAAGAGTTTATTCTGGATATAGTTCTGAGATCTTGTAAAGGGCCATGAAAACGAAAAGTGTGTAAGATTGGCAAAGCATTGTTTTCCCCTCCCGACTTAATTCTCAACTTCCAGCAGTATATGCTTCATACTGAAATACTATCTTTACTGGAAATATGTTGCAATCCATTAGTGTCTTAGAATGTGTTGGCCGATATACAGATGGGATAAAGGGGTGGAATCATGTAACCTGTGGAAACTAGCTACAAGGTCACTATCTCTAGAAAATTGTTTGCACATGGATGTGGTTTTTATTCAAACATTGCAGTACTTTTTTCATTGTATCTGCATTTGAGGGATTGCATCCACTTGATTTATTGGTAAATAAAGGTTTAAAGCATTTCCAGCACTGTTGCCTGAAATGTTCTGAAATAACTCAGAAAAAAAGGCTTGTAAATTCACTGCCATGACTCTGAGATATGTTTACGGTCATGTCATTTTTCTTTATTCATTATTTAAAAACGTTCTGTTAAATCTGCCTTGAAAAATATTTTTTGAAAAAGCCTGAAAGTATTTGGGATTTGCATTGACATTTGCTATTTATTACGTGCCTCTAGAGTGATTTCATTCTGAGAAAGTGCCATATCAGAGATAGCCAAATCTATTCAGTCAGTAGGGACCTTTAAAAATAATAGAAAAAATCAAGGGTTATGTAAGAATATCCAGCTTTACTAAAGGATAGGTAATTTGGGTTTGGTTTGGGAGTTGTGGTGTTGTAGCTGTTGCCTTTGTGGTGTTTGATGGTAGTGTCTTTGCAGCTTTTTGGAAAAGAAGCAACAGTGAAACAAAAACACATCCACTTCACCAACTCAGAACACAGCCCTTACGAACTGTAACAGTCTTAACTGTGAATGAAGGCTACGAGTGACTCCTCTGTCATCACATTTAAAAAATGATTAAATTTAGATTTAGAAAATAATTATATACTGAAGTGGCTCCAGATTTTGCAGTCTATCTGGTTTGGTGTCATTAAAGTTTAAACTAGCTTTTTAATTTAGGGTTGAACAGTCTCCTCAAAGTTTCAGATGGGCCTAGGTCTTTTCAGTATGTTTAGAGTGTTGTAAATCAGTTTTAGGGCGAAATTGAAAGCCAGTAGTTGCAACTTTTATGTAAGATTGTGGTAATTAACATATGCTTTCACTTGGGGGGGAAAAATGTTTTCTATTGTCTTCCTCACACAACATTGTATTTTCTCAAGCCTGCAACTCTGATATTGGTGAGAGATGAATAGTTAAAAATATTTTGCAGAGTGAATCACAGAGAAGATAACAATAAATAGAATATAAAAGTAAATTTAAGATAAAAATAAATACTATAAAGACCCAGGTAAGCCTGGACCAAAATATTTCTGCGTTATGTATTTTTTTATTTTAAGCAGACATCTGTGTAATATATTTTTAGGGTTCCTGTGCAACCTGGTCTACCAGAGAAAAGTGTCTCTGCCCATGGCAGGGGAGTTACAGCTAGATGACCTTAAGGTCCCTTCCAACCCAGGCTATTCTGTGGTTCTATGACATGAGAAATGGCAAGATCTTGCAGAATAGTTTTGAAACCAGTAAAGAGATTAGAGAAGCAGAGACACCTTGAATTAGCAACTAGATACTGCATTTGACAACATACCATAAATTTTACTCAAATTAGCTAAAATCATGTGCTTTTAGATGACCTTAAATCATTATAGTGTGAAAAACACACCTCTAAAGCTTAGGCTCCCGACCTCCAAGTGAAGACCCCTACCCACTGAACATCTGCAATAAACGTAAAATACATTGTACCTTTACATCAAGCATGCAAAAGATTGTCCAATAGCTATTAAGTAGGCATGTATTTAGAAATTAGATAACTGCGTACTTATGTATTTTGAAAGTATAATTAATGCTTCTTGGCTGTAACCAGGTGTGTTGGCTTTGTGGACCTAGCACCCAGCACACACCTCTGTGCAAACGTGTCAAAACCAATTAACTCCGTGTGTGGATTGGCACCCTGGGTGAAGGAATCCTGTGTTGGGACAACAGTGCCAGGTGTGAGGAGACAGTTTTTTGAAAATGGGTCTGCTCCAGTGCAAGTGTATGTTCAGTAGCATTCTTCTTTGGTGTTTGAAGAGGTCTTGCCCATGCTTCTGCAGCAGAGAGAGTTTCTTAGCTCTGTCTGCAGTGGTCAGTGGGAATTCTTATGTGGCCATGAGTTATGTTTTAATAGCCATTCTAAATAATATAGTGGGGAACGCTGTCACATCGCTGAGCCAAGTGTAAATGTTTGAAAGCTTCCCCTCACCTTACATCTTTAAGTGTTAATTCTTTTAAAGAAGGCTGAGATTGTGGAGAACAGGATGGTAATGCCAGTAGAACGGAACTGTTTATTCCATCTCTGAGATCCAAGTAAATCTGTTTCCTGTGGGACCCACAGACTAATGACCACAAAAGGCAAAGTGCATAGAGAACAGGCCCTGGCCATACCCCCTTTGTTGTCTTCTCAGAGTATGTCTGCACCAGTGCATTAGCTCAGGTCAGTAGAGAGCACTTTACAAAAGCAATTTAATGTGCCTTACATATCTGTTTATTGTGCCAGGTTGGAGACAGTGGTGGGGGCACTGGCAGCACAGGGATGGGAGTGGGAGCTGTTGAGATTTGTACCCCCTTCTCAAGAGAGGGTGCAGGACTGGAAATAAGGGAGAGGAGGTGCAGCTCTCAGCACTGACTCTCCTATTCTCCTTCTCTGTTACATAGCTTTTTCAGTGCTGCTGAAGCCATTTCACCTTGTTTTCTGCCTCCCTTTCCCAGCTGTCTTTGATTGCCTCATGTGAGAGCAGTCTCTTGCTGTCTGGTGGCTAATAACAGTTTTTCTCCCAGTTTCTTACTAGAAAGAAGTAGTTTTTCCTTTTGGCTTTGGAAATAAGCATAACTTGCCTGAAAAATACAAGTTACACGTAACATAATATTAAATTTGGTTTTATACTGCTTTTTTCTTATGTTTTTAGGATGAATTGCAAAATAAGAATTACAACTGATTAGGCAATAATGCTAGCAAAATATTGTACAAAAATCTGTCTCTACTACTCTGTATTGAAATAGCTTTTATTCTGTTTAAAATAGTTATCTTCCAGTTGCTCCAAACTGAACCATCCCAAGTATCCAAAGTCATCTTGTTACATGTGGTCTCTGTTTTCATGAAGTGGTACAGTCCAGGATGGGCCTATAAAATACCATAAGGAAAAATAATAATTTTAGTACAGCTGTAACAATCCCTTGCTCATTTCTATGACTTGTATTGTGGGACTAGTCAGCATTTAGCTATCATTTTAGCTTCTCAGTTGACGTTCAGTGATCCTTGCGAGTCCCTTCCAACTCAGGATATTCTGTGTTTCTGTGATTATTTGGTATATAAATACTTTGTTTAAACTCTGATTATTATTTTAAAATAGAGATGAAAGTAGATAAGTGGCTAATTTGGTATTGCTTCAATTGACAGAGAGATTCCTAATAATCTCTCACACTGCTTTCTACTTGTAGATCATTATGTTGTAAAATCTTTGCTAAGGGACCCTCCAGAGGTTTGGCTGTTTAAAGAGTGCTTACCCAGCTGCCGGAAAGCTGGTGCCCAGTGGTGTGTCAGGACAAACTTAGGCACAGTTGAGGACATCCCATCTTTTTGCTTAACTGTTGCACAAATATAGCTCTTGGCAAAGCTTTTTTTCTTTGGCAAAGCGTCCTACTGACCAAGTGTTTAGAAGGGTAGCAGAGTTATGCAGTAGTGTAGTTTGATGAAGACAGCTGATCAGAGTTTGATGAGGAAAGCTGAGCAGGATGCCTTCAGTTTAAACATAATGAGTGAAGGTAAAAGTAATTTGTTTGCCTCTTGACGAAAAAATAAAGAGAAAACTTTGCTGTAGTATAAGATCTTGTGACGTTTCAATATTTCTATTTTTTTCCTCTTTTTTTTAGGGTCCAGGTATATCTCATCCCTATGATAGTGGGCACATAGCAATGACTTACACAGGACTATCATGTCTGGTTATTCTTGGGGATGATTTAAGTCGAGTAAATAAAGATGCCATACTGGCAGGACTGAGAGCTCTCCAGCTGGAGGATGGAAGGTAAAAGATATTTTATATTCTGCAGCTTTCACATGTGGAATGAAACATAAGAAGCATGTTCTTTATAAAAGTAGCTAGAATATTTTTGTTCTATTAGCAAATAGTTTGGTTGGTAATCGTATCAATCATGGAACATACACCCATACGTATGCTGGCTTCCTGCAAATTGTTAAGTCATCAGAGGATACTAACTAGCTCTTTGAACCAAATGGAGGCTTGCCAAGCAGCAAATCATAGAAGAAACAATTAAAGGTTTATTTATTGTCACAGGTAATTCAGCCTTTTACCTACTTGTGTATATCAGAGAATCATTTAGGTTGAAAAAGATACTTGAGATCATGAAGTCCAGCTGTTCACTTAGCCAATTCCAGCACTAAACCATGTCCCTAAGCACCATATCTACATGTCTTTTAATTACCTCCAGCCATGGTGACTCCACCATTTCGCTGGGCAGTTTGTTTCAGTGTTAGACAACCCTTCTCATCAAGAAATTTTTCCTAATACCTAATCTAAACCTCTTCTGATGCAACTTAATGCCATTTCTTCTGTCCCACTTGGGAGAGGAGACCAACCCCACATTATCATGGCCTCCTTTCAGGTACTTGTAGAGAGTGATAAAGTGTTCTGTCAGTGTTCTTTTCTCCAGGCTGAACACTCCAATCTGCCTCAGCTGCTCCTCATCAGACTTGTGCTCCAGACCCTTCCCCCGCTCCACTGCCCTTCCCTGGACATGCTCCAGCACCTCAATGTCTTCTTTGTTGTGAGGGGCCCAAAACTGGACACAGCACTCGAGGTGTGGCCTCACCTGTGCCCAGTACAGGGCTATGGTTGCTACCCTGGTCCTGCTGGCCATTTTCTGATACAAGCATCCAAATCAGGGCATCCATCATCATCTTAGGAGTATCTGAGATTGTGCCAAAATAACCCAGATACAATAATTTTTAAATGCTCGTAGAGTTTGGTGAGATTGTAACAATAAGAAATTAAAAACTGGGTCACCATTTGTACTAGAAATGGTAGTATTAGCAATTACCTTTATATGTACCTGGGAAACTGGTCCTGAAGTTGCAGTAAGGAAAGAAAGCCTTGTGAGCTATTAGGATTTCTAGGAAGCCAAAGAATTCTGCCCAAAAGAGTAAATAGTAACGTGCTAATGGTCATACATCTGTATATTCTGTAATAGGTGAAAGACTCTAAGCGTAAACATCTTGGAATAAGTAAACACCAGTGTCATTACATTGCTGGAAATAGTTACCCAGGCCCCTAAATGTTAATAGTTCTATTCATTTTCCTTGGCTTAGAATCACATCTTCTAAAAAAGAAAATCTAGTGTAGCTTTGGGTTATATTTATAAGACCTACTGTAAACTAATCTTTAAAGAAAACACTGTGCAATTCCTTGAACTGCGTTTCATATTTTGTGGTGTAACATAGGCCAGTGTCTAAAGACAGAACTGTTTCTTTCAGTTTCTGTGCAGTGCTGGAAGGAAGTGAGAATGATATGAGGTTTGTGTACTGTGCTTCCTGTATCTGCTACATGCTCGATAACTGGTCAGGCATGGATATGAAGAAAGCAATAGACTACATTAGAAGAAGTATGGTGAGTGTTCGCAAAATGTTCTTTCCTCCTTTCTTTCTTTCTTTCTTTCTTTCTTTCTTTCTTTCTTTCTTTCTTTCTTTGCTTTAAGGTTTATAGCTTTTTTTCTTAACTATGGCCAACAAATCTGTCTAAATGGAAGTATTATTGTAATTTCTTTTCTTTTTCTTCCTACTGTAGCAAATTGAGAATTACGAAGTACATTGGTTTTTGCATTTGTATTTTCCTTAAAAGTGTGTGCTTGTTTGTTCACTGCAAATTAAATTAAAAATCCTCTTTATTTAAAATAATTTAAAAATGGAAAGCAAGTTTTTGAAAACGGAGGTGTCCTGTTTGTGTAACTTAAAAAAAGTGCATAAAGCACTGTATCAATAAAATCCTCACATTTCATTGAGCTGTAATTCTGCTTTTTAAAAGATGTACAGATTCAAATAAACTAATGATTGACATCAGTTCATGCTTAAGTGCTTCCAGTCATGCACTTCATTATTTATTTATTAGATACTTGGAACTAAGAAAAATATTCATGAGCATATGCACTTTTTTTTTGTGTGTCTGTGTGAGTTATCTTCATATTTGGTTGGAGTAAAGGAGCTTTCCATTTTTTTTAATGTAGTTTCATTAGTTTAAATGAGTTACATTTTTCAAGATTGAAATACAATTTTTTGAAGAAGCTGAGCACGCTTGAAAATTGCAGTTCCCTGAGCGTGAGTAAACATAGAGTAAACTCTTGTGGTCCGCAAAGAAGACCCAAATCTATGATGACACACAACTTTTGTTGTAAATGAATATTTTCAGTAGTTGCTGCCAGCAGCAAGATTGTAAAATTTCTGTGAGAAACAAGTTTAAAAAAAGACTTTAAAATCTCCTGCTTCAGACCAAATTGTTTTTTATTTGTTGTTTATTTTTAAAGGAGGTAGTTGGATGCCTCAGCATTTCTTACTGTACACCTCAAGAAGATTTCTGGCACAGTGCCATAGTCGTGGCCAGACTGAGGTGATCAAGGCCAGGGCTCAGTCATACAAGGATATGGACCCGCAGTCTGCTCACACCCTAGTAACACCTTTTATCCCCTTTTTCCCTCTGTTTTCCCTTACTTGTTCTTCCCCAGTCCGCTTTGATTTTCTCTTTCTTACCATTGGTCCTTTCCCTAGCCGTCCCATAGTAAGTCATGCACACCCCTGCATTCCCCAGAAAACAGTCCGTAATAAGGGGGTTTTCTGTACAATCCTGCAATCTTCCTCTGCTACATCCTATAAGAGCCCTTCTCCTTTACTTGGTAGCTCACCTTACTCAGCATGGGTTCTCAAGATGAGAATATCCCTGCTGAATCCTCTCAGTGGGTTTCACCCGAGGACAGTGATTTATCCATTCTCCTTTCACAGTCTGAGGGAGGAGCTTAGGCAGAGTGCTTGCTCTTACTGATTAGGTCGGGAGGATTCTTCCTTCTCTGACCCTTTCTGGACCTTTGTGTTTACTGAGATCAGTCGTTAGTCAGATAGCTTAGTGGAGATACAACAGAAGAATAAAATACTACAAAAGAATAGAAAACAAAACACAAGAGCAAAATCCTCATTGTAGTTCTGAACATCACATTGTTTGTTGGTGAACCTTGTGAATATTTAAGTGCAGTTTTCGTGCCAAAGGACATGGTGGAACTAGGAACTAGGGGCAAAGAAAGTTGAGTTGAACTGTGAAAGGTACGAACCAGATTGTGTAAAAGGAGTACTTAATATACTAGAAGTCTTTATTCTGGCCATGATATTGTTAAGTAGAGTGTGACAGAGGTGTGTTAAGTAACAAGCAGCACTGAAAAAACAAAGGGAGCAAGAAGCAACTATTTCTTTCTAAGACAGAACTAGAGAGCATCAGATGAGGCCGTATGAGGCCATTGATAGAGCAGGCAAGTGGAGATTTCTTGAAAGTTTAGAGCTTTGAAATGGTACTGGAGATTTACTGTGTAGCATGATCTTGAACCAAATTTATACTTTGCTGCTAGATCTTAGCATTAATTGTTGTACCTGCAAATTCCAATCATTATGCTCTTATTGGAAAGATTGATACCACTTTAAAAAAAATGAACAATTGAAGCCTGAACAGGGCAAGACACCTTGGAAGGCCTCATACTTAATACTGGAGTTCGCCAGTACAGTAGAACTGGAGTCTTGGCATGGTCAAAGTTCAGAAGACACTGTGGCTTACCACAATGATTGTGTCTTTTCCTGGCTAGCTCAGAGAGCAACTTAGAGAGATCCTATAAGCAGTGTTCTGTAGGCAGCAGCCATCCAGGCATGTAGAAATGTGCAGCAAGACATGCTCTATTTTTGTTCAGGTTTACTGTGAATTGGTAGCTTAACTATACCCTGTGTTCAGTAGGACTTCTTTAGACCACTGGTGTGCTGTGAATTCACTGCAGAGTCAGAAGGCACATGTACATTAGTTCTGTCTGTGTTTTCTGGGTGTGTGCTCCTTGGTCAGACCAGTATTTCTGGGAATTAACTCAGTTGTACGGTGTCTGGCAGTTCTAAAGAAAGACACAAAACCTTTGCATCCTGCTTGGTCACATTTAGAGCTGCAGGTGTGTCTGAAGTCTCAGACATTCAGGGACTAGCCCCTTGTGAAAATAATTTCACAGCAATGGTTGTTCCTTCCTTTCATTCATCTCTTTCCACCACTTTCCTTGAGATGTGTTTCAGTTCAGTTACCTATCACAGGAGCCAAGTATTTCTTAAAGTGTATCTCATAAATAAATACAATGAATGTGAAATGTGACATCCAAGAATGTTAGCTTGATTTCCGCCATTAAGATTTTGTAGACGGTGCTGAAACTAACCCACAAAATGGAACAATACAAACTAAATTCTATTTGAGATTATTTTGTTACTCCTTGTGTGACTAACTATACCATGAATATAGCTATAGGCTTTATTGTAAATGCTTATTCCTGTTTTGCTACAATGCAAAACTTCTGTTATAGAACACAAGAGATTGCACTGCTCGGTACTAAACTGCTTTGACAGAAAGGTGTGGTTTTTGTACTGTTGTCTGCCACTCCTTTGCACCTAGATGAAGCACGTGACAGTTAACAGAACTTTTTTCTATTTTTCAAACTGGCATACATGTGAAGCGCAACTGATCCGGATTGAGAGTAGCATGACTAGTTAAACACAGTAATCTTTGTAATAAGCTTGTGGATTTTTTAGCTTATTCTTTGGGATTTGTTGCCTTTTGTGATGCAGTGTAGGAATTGTGACATAAAATTCAATACAGCTGAGTGAGGGAGTGCGTTTGTGTAGTTAGGCATGTCAAGGACAGCAGAAGATTGGAACATAAACAGTGTTTAAAATGTTAAAAAGAATAGAATCTTCATACAGAATAGATCACCCTGTTGTTGTCATTTGACTAAAAAATGTTTATACAATGCTAATCACAAACATAATTCTGGGCCAGTTTTATTCTCCATAAAATACACACAGTTTTCATCAGTGTAGGTTGATTCATGTCTTTCAAAACTCAGATATATCACTAATCAAAAGACAACAGACACTAGGATGCTGAGATTTCGAATGAGAGACTCAATAACACTGCTTTTTGCACCAATGCTTGGTTTTTTTAAAGTAGATAAATTGCAAGAAGCTTTAAAAATATCATCTGTTTCTTCTAGTATAGTCTTCTTCAAATGCAGTTATATTGGTCTGTTGATATAATTAACCTGGTTGTAAAACTTGTAGACTTTGAAGTGAAGATTTTACCCAACTGGATTTACACGTTTCCTGAGGATAGTATTTAATTATGCAGTTCTTATGTTGCAGTAATCAAGAGCTCCTTTTGCATACGATTTCTTGAGTCTTTTTGAAAGGACAAAGAAGTAAAAGTATTCCCTAGTCCTTTAGTGCACACAAGTCCCCAAAGAACTGCTGCTGTCTGTAGATAAATAGGCACCAGTTAGCCAAAGGTCAGCTACTATCTATTAGAATTTGAAGCTAATTGTACAGCCCAACATAGTAGTGTCTGGGATGCACACTTAACAGCTTTTCTACAGAGCTAATTACTTTGTCATGCATAAAGCAAGCCACCTCCTCTTACAATTGCTGTTTGTAGAGTTAATTGGCTTTGCCAGCATAGCTTTGCTAATCAGCTTGCCTTTTCTTAGCAATTAATGCATCTGTGGAGTATGGTAGCACATTTGTACTGCGTTCTCAAAAGGCAGTGGAAAAGGAAGAGTTCATACTGTATGCTATAACATTCAGAAGTTCATAGACATTACTTAAAATTTACTGGTTCAAACTTGAGAAATCAAGCTGCAGCTTGAAGTGTATGTATCAGATATTAGTCTTTTTAGTTGCTTCAGCTTGCAGCAACAACTCAAAACTAGGAATACAGTTTTAATGTAACTTCTGTGTCTACGTCTGTTTACCTTTTTCTTCTCAATATCAGCTTTTTAAAGCCAATGTACAAAGTAATGCTTAGGTAATTTCTAAAGATATGGTAGTCCTATAGCCATTCTTTGGTTAGGACTGTGGGAGTCATCAGTGGTTTGTCAAGGTGTCCTTTATCTACAAGCCACTGCTTTAGAGAAAACATGAGAAAATCATAGTCAGCACCTGAAGGATGGGGGGGAAAGATTTTTGCTGCTTTCTAACTGTCTGATCAGATATTGATCCAATCATTAATTGAGCCCTTGATTTAGAATGTGTAGGACCTATGTAATTTAACTTCAAAAGTTATACCTCATTGCTCCTACTAAACAATTTGATATTTGTTCAGAGATAATTTATTAAGCATTCTATGAACTCTTGTAAAATAAACATATTCCATTTTATGAATAATTTTCTATATGATCCTTTGTTTCTTTTCAAGTAAAATGATTTAACGGGTTTTTAGGGAAGAAAGATTATTATTCTTACATATACGTCTGTTCCTAGATCACTCATGACAGACGTAAACTGTGATAATTTTGGTATTTTGTCAGACTTGAGTTTCTTCTTATGTTGCACTTAACAGAGTGATTTTTCAGCATTGTAACAGTAGTTTTTAACAATAATATTTCATAGGGAAATTTAAGTTTATTCCAGTATATTTTATAATTTTCTTCTTGCTTCTAGTTCCCTTCTCATTTTTTTTAAAGCCTGATGTACATGCTTCTTACTAAAGTATGGCTTGGATTTGAGTATTCTACACCAGTAGTACCTTGCATTTTGCCTTTTGTTTATGTTAAACTGTTCTTAGATTAGAGACAGATTAAATTATCTATTTAATTGTGTTTTGTTTTGATTACACATCCATTTTTTTCTTTTTATACCTGCATTACATGCTTTTTTCTTTTTGGCAAAGACATGTTTATCCACTTTCAGGTTTCTAACATATGTCACAACTAAAATTAATTCCATGAAAGTCATAAAAACTGCCTGCATTGAAACGGCTGATTTGTTAACTGGTTTGTGCTAAGAACTTGTGGAGGTTCAGAGTTTAATGAGATTAAATTGTGGCTATGATCTGATGAGAATTTTACAGGTAAACTAAGAAATTGCAATGTCTGTCAAAGTGATGTGGTTCTAAAGTAACTGGTTTGTGGGATTTTTTTTTTTCTTCAGTCTTATGATAATGGCCTGGCACAGGGAGCTGGACTGGAATCTCATGGTAAGAATGTTAAAGTGTTCTACACCTTTCAGACTAGTATTGAAGATGCTGTAGGAGGTGCAGGGTGTCACACCTTTCCTTCTTTCCTGCTTTTAAGGAAGTGGTGTGAAGAGGAGCGAATCCAAAACATGCCTCCAAATATCACTTCTTCTTCCTTTAGATCTAGCTTAATATCTGAACAGATGGGCTCTTAATATATCACCTCCATTAATCTTACCTTGCAAGTGTTTTGTTGAAAGGTGCTGGCTCTAGTTATCAGCTGTTGCTGACAGAGCAAACTTTTTCCATATGTGCCATTGTAACTCTGAGGATTTTATCTGCAAGAGATTTTGTGCAGTGCAACTGATTATTTCCAATCTCAACAGCTTTGGTAAAACCTAGAAACATTTCCTCTGATAGATACAGCATCTGTTGTGGGCTCAAATCTTGAAGCAACAGTTAATTTTTGTATAGAGTTCATAGATCTGAAGATAGGAATCCCTAAAAGACTGTTATCTTTAAGCAAAATGTTTCTATGTCATGAAGCAGCAGTTTGCCTGTGACAGAGGAACTACTGACTTTTATGTGACTGATACTAAATCTAGTGCTGTGGTCTACTTGACACGGTGGTGATTGGTCAAAGGTTGGACTCGATGATCTTGGAGGTCTTTTCCAACCTAAATGGTTCTGTGATTCTACAAAATGTTCACTATCTTTGTTCTTAGTATTGAGCTTTAATAGGATTTTGTCTGTTTCCTTCCTGGTGGTTCAATAAAGCTGAACAATTTGAGTTATACCCCTTGGTTTTAATTGGTTAACTAACTTCTTGTATTATGTTAGTGATAACAGATTGCAGTACTTCAGCAGCCTTTTCCTGCTGCATTTCAGCACTGGAGTGAAAATAACCTTACAGCTCCAGGGGTCTTCCAGCACCAGGATATTGTAAGGAGCTTTGGGGCCCAAGTCATCTGTCAGCAGCTTGCTTATGGTCTTTCCCAGCCTCTAGTTTTATCATATCAGGTATTAGACTCGAAATAAATTTTGATAGGCTTTAAAAAGTGATGGCGGGGCTACACAAAGAACATGAGTTTATCTTCTAATTTAGCATGCAGTTTCCTTGACAGCAAAAAATTCCTTAGAAGCACAGTTTGTATATATTACAACCATGAGAGTCCATGAGTCTTTTCACTGTTAACTGTGCTTTTTTGCTTTTTTTT
>VZRQ01009999.1:60760-91584 GCA_013397975.1 Machaerirhynchus nigripectus
TTTAAAGTTTTATTTTTAATTTTTCTTCTCCTTCTGCTCACCAGACACTTCTGTCTGTTTATATCCTCTGAGGGATGCTGTCTGAGACTGGCTTTGGCATCTCTGCTTTAGTCTGATTGCTGGCATCCCAATAGCTTTCTTTTTTAAGTTACAAATGAAGAAATGTTTCTGTTGCAATGCCATTGACTTACTTCTGGACTGCTGTGTAATGTAAATTGCGCAGCATTGAGAGAAAAAACAGCTTTAAGAAAATGAGCTAGTTTATTTCTGCAAGAGCTAGGTTGAGGGGCTTTTTCCCCCCTTTTCACATACCTGCTGAACTACAGTCTTCGTACTTAATTGGACTTTAGACTTGAAATTAACTTTTTCATACTTCTGTAAGTCCATTGGTGTAATTGCTAATAACTTAGTTAAAGTTCTGACTGAGATCATACAGGTTTCAGTGAAAATCTGTGTATCAAAGCATTGCAAACCCTGCTCTCTTCACAGGTGGCTCTACATTTTGTGGTATCGCATCACTGTGTTTGATGGGCAAACTGGAGGAAGTTTTTTCAGAGAAAGAACTGAACAGAATAAGAAGATGGTGTATAATGAGACAACAGAATGGCTACCATGGACGTCCCAACAAACCTGTAGACACTTGCTATTCCTTCTGGGTGGGAGCAACATTGAAGGTAGTGTACAGAACAGCTGTAGGTATAGGTATTGACTTGTTTTGATTTCTTTAAGCACCATTTTTTTGCTTGAAAGAGTTATATATTTGACACAAGTGCACCAGTATGCACCGATGAATATAAATGTCTTTCATCTTGCAAAAATGCATGAAATGGAGGTCTACCAGATTAGTGCTATCTGTGCTGTCACTGCTTATCTCAAAAATAGGCACTATATTCTAGTATTAAAAATACACTAAGACTTAGTATATTACCGTTATGGTCTAATTTCTTTTCAGCTCTTGAACATATTTCAGTATACAAATTTTGAGAAAAACCGAAATTACATCCTGTCAACTCAAGATCGCCTTGTTGGTGGATTTGCCAAGTGGCCAGATAGCCATCCAGGTAATACAACTTTTCAAAATTACAGTGAGTGTGTTCGTAGTAAGAAATACATTCCAGCTCTCAGATGTGTGAGAGGTGTTTTTCAGAAAAAAAAAAAAAAAACTATAACAAAACCCTCCAAGTATAATAAGGTTTTCATTTTTGAAGTGGAAAGAGGGAGGTGAAGTTTTTCCTTGTTCAACCACAGAGGAAGTGAGCTGTTGTTGTTTAGATTACTATTAAAAGAATATCACTGTTTATTTAGTATGTGTTTAACTGTTCTGCTTAAAGGGAATATTGTGTTGTAGGTATCTCTGTAAATTGAGTTTAATATATTAAAACATTTGTTTCTTTAGTAAATGAATCATTTCAGCTCCTTCAGAAGTCAAAGTTTACATCATTCCATACTATGATTTACAGATTGTGGTTATACAAGTATATCTGAAAGTTAATTATTACACTTTTGGAAGTGGATAATTTGAAGTAAAAACTCAAAAGGATGCTAAAATCTTTTCATTTTAAAAGTTGTTAGAATTCAATTAAGGTATTGCAATCTTGTGAAAACAAAGCTTGTGCCAGTAGTGTTGCTCATGGCATTTTGTACAGGGAAGATAAGCTGACCAAATAAGACAAAAATTTAGTCATGATAAAGGAAGAGTCTGTTCAGAATCTGTGCTCTGATATTTAATCCTTTCATAATTTCATTTTGAACAACAGTTGAGAATTTTTGAGGTGAACCCACACTGAAAATACACAGCTTGTGATAGATTTGCTTTTGCCATTTCCCTGAAAACCAGTTTAGGATTGCTGAGCAATTTAGGTGTATTTACTCCTCATTATATATAGATTAAAAAGTATCATTTGGATGGAGTATTTTGGCTTATCTAGAAACATTTACCTTCTGAGTTAGATATTAGGAAAGTCTGTTTCAAACACGCATCATGTGTGAAGTGCCTTAACCTGTCTTAAAACTTAATCTCCTTTTGTGACAAGGTTGCCTGCCTAGTTGACCAAGGGAAGCCAGTTGATGTGACCTAAGGCTTTCAATACTGTCCCTTCCAGGATCCTTCTGGACAAACTGTCCAGCACACAGCTGGGTAAACACATCATGGGATGGGTGAGCAACTGGCTCACGCATCGGGCACAAAGGGTTACAGTGAATGGGGTGACACCAGACTGGTGACCTGTCCCTTGTGAGGTTCCGCAGGGATCTATCCTCGGTCCTGTGCTCTTTAGCATCTTCATAAATGGCTTGGATGCAGGACTGGAAGAAATACTAAGTAAGCTCACAAACAAGACTAAATTGGGAGTAGCTGTTGGCTCCCTTGAGGACAGAGGGAAAGCCGTTGGCTTCCTTGAGGGCAGAGAAATCTTGCAGAAAGACCTTGACAAATTAGAGAGACGAGCAGTCACCAACCGTATGAAGGTAACAAGGGCAAGTCCTGGGCGTACGGATAGAATGGGAAACAAGAGGCTGGAGAGCACTGCTCCAGAAAGGGCTCTGGGTCTGGATGTCCTGGTCAGCCAGGAGGGCCACCCATGTCCTGGGGGGCATCAGGCACAGCATCGCCAGCCGGGCAAGGGAGGGGATTGTCCCGCTCTGCTCTGCACTGGGGCGGCCTCACCTCCAGTGCTGGGGCAGGGCTGGGTGCCACAATGCAGAAAAGACACTGAGCTGTTAGAGAGTGTCCAAAGGAGGGCACGATGTTGGTGAAGGGCTTTGAGGGGAAGCCATGTGAGGAGTGGCTGAGGTCACTTGGTCTGTTCAGCCTGGAGAGGAGGAGACTGAGGGGAGACCTCACTGCAGTTACAACTTCCTTGTGAGGGGAAGAGGAGGGGCAGGCACTGATACCTCTTCTCTGGTGACCAGTGACAGAATGTGAGGGAGTGGCCTGAATTTGTGCCAGAGGAGGTTTAGGTTGGATATTAGAAAAAGGTTCTTCACCCAGAAGGTGGTTTGGCACTGGAACAGGCTGCCTAGGGAAGTGGTCACAGCACCAGCCTGACAGAGTTCAAGAAATTTTTGGACAGTGCTCTTGGGCACATGGTGTGACTCTTGGGGTGTCCTATGCAGAGCCAGGAGTCAGACTCTGATTGTCTTTGTGGGGTCCTTCCAGCTCAGGGTATTTTATGATTCTGTGATTTTGTCTTTTAGTGTAGTTGTGGCTCTTTGAGATAAGATCTGAGAAGGGCAAGACCAAGAATAATTGTTTTTCTTTGATGTGTGTGTGCATGTGCATGTATTTTCCAGGCTTATTGTAGCATTTTTTCCTCAGGCAGATGGTGACATAAGTCTGTGTTCATATTTCGAAGGAAAAAGTAAAATGTTAGTGCAGTTCTGATATGAAGAAAGACTATGAATGCAACATTGCAAAGATTGTTTCTGAGGAATTGTGTTTTCATTGTTACAGATACACAGCTGAGCTGCTTGCAAGCTCAGTCTCATATCTGAAAGGCAAGCTGTCTTTTGATCATTGTATGTCTACACAATAAAGATTCCTAAGACTTAATCAGAATTAGATTTGAACTTCTGTCGCTCCTACTCTATAAAAGCTCTGTTTAAATCTGGATAGTCAACCTGTCTTTGCTGTGCAATAATGTTTGTAGGAAGAAGACTAGAAGAAATTGCAGAAGACAGTCAACTGCTTGTGATAATTTATGTATTACATGGACTTGTAATGCTAACAAGTAACTCTTCTCATCTGATTATTCAGGGAAATACTATGTTGTAGTCTTGCTGTGTTCCCATGCTAACAGACATCAAAACATTGTTGGTTGTGGAGGCCACTAGCATTATTTAACACAGAAGTGATAGGACAAGAAGAAACAAACAGCACCAGAGGAGATGTAGATAGGATAGTAGGAAAAATTTCTTCACCAGAAGGGTTGTAAAACATTGGAACAGGCTCCTCAAAGCAGTGTGTGAGTCACCATCCCTGGAGAGATGATGTGACACTTAGGGACATAGTTTAATGCTGGTCTTGGCAATTTCTTGGCAATTGGTTAAGGATTGGACTCTGATCTTAGAGGTCTTTTCCAGCATAAATCATTCTGTGATCATTTTAGTCAGATACTAAATTATTGACACCTCCACAGAGAGCTATGTGTTGAGATTTTGCAAGGGGCACACGAAATTCCCATCATCTTCCCATCTGTAGCCTGTGATTTCATGGGCAGATAATCCAATGTGATGCTTGCTGCTACCCAGAGGAGGCAGACTCAGCAAGCTGTAACCCTGGTGTAAGGTGGACGTCGGGAGCAGTGTGGAACAGGAGAGTAAGAGTGTCCCATTTTGGTGGCAATCATCTCTTTGATCAAGCTGCATGAATTCGTATGCGTAGGGTAATCTCTCAGGAAGGAGGGAAGCTAGGAAAAGTAATGGCTTCTTCTCTAAGTCTTGTTGTTGGCAGCTATTGGCACTAATTTTGTTGTTTCAGTAGTTAGCTGCTCATAAAGTAACCAGCCAAAACATGCTTGCAAGAAAAAAAACTTGCTGTCTGGACTGGTTATTTTCAGATGCTTAAATCCTTTTGCTTTTTCGCTATGGCACTCAGAAAAAATAAAGTAGTGCACAAGTTGTTATAAAAGAAATCTGGACTTTAGTTCATGCTGGTAGCTTTGGGCAGAAATGTTTTCTTTCCATCAAAACTCAAGTTTAAGATATAGCACTTGATTATTTGTTTTCCTTGGCTGTAATTACTTGGGAGTGTTTGAGTATAGGAACGCTTGGCTGTTACAGACTGAAATAATTTTATTTTTTATTTTCTGTCCTTCTTTCAGATGCTTTACATGCCTACTTTGGCATCTGTGGTTTGTCATTAATTGGAGAAGCTGGTATTTGCAAAGTTCATCCCGCCCTGAATGTAAGCACAAGAGCATCAGAGCGTCTTCAGCACCTTCATCAGATCTGGAAAACACGGACTTTAAATAGCCTTCAGACGACACACACCTCTCTACATGACTGATTTAGACTTGAATTTAGTTCTGGTAGCATAATTGTAGCCCAGGGTTAAAAGCCATGTATAACCAATGTGCTCTTTTAAGTGCTGGAGTCATACAATCAGATGTGTGTTGCTGGCATCACTTTGATAGGGAGTTGCCTTCAGCAGGTTATTCTGCATTGTGAAAAGGGAAATATTTTGATTATATAGAAGTTTGTCACCGCAGACTGTAAATGGCTTTTCAGATGGCTTTACTTCTAAGAAATCCCTTGAGGCATTTAAACTTCATTTTATTTTTATTTTTTTAAATTTGTGCATACTGTGTCAAAATATATAATGGGGAAGTATTTTCAAAATTGTTTACATATCATACAGTATAGCACAGAACGCTGAAGTTCTTTATAATCTGTTTGACATATTTTTGGGTAGAGAATCTCCCATATTAAATCTCAGTTGAAAGTTACCTATTATCATCAACTTTCAGATTCCATAAACATTGTTTTTCACAAACAAATTAATTAAATACAAATAAAATTATTTTATTCAATATACTGGACTTTTAAAGTTGTGTGGCCTTACTAAATGGATTTCATAATTCTTCTGAGTAGGTTTTACACAGATGCAGTGGATTGTTAGCCAGGCAAAGTGTTTTCATCTGAGATAGTTTCTTCATGTGAAGTTCACTAAGAGTGAAGGGATATTGATATGTGTCAATAAGAGATACTCAGCCCAGTCTTTTGGAAGCATACCTGTGTGCAAGAGTAGCATTAGAACACGCTTCCAAAGACAAACCTTTGCAATACATTGAAGTTGTTCAACTTAGAGTAATGATGAATATTCTCAGCTTCTAGTGCTTTACTAGTGCCTTACTTTGTATGCTTGAAGTGCTGTTCAGAGCTGAAGCAAGTAACTTTGCAGCTGGTGTATTTGTGGCAGGTCAGTTTGTGCATTCACTAGACACCACAACATCTTTCTACTTGCTAGTCATTAACAGCACTTTTTTTTTCTAAAGGTTCCAAAGACAACTGAAGACTTCTTAAAACAGATTAAGTGCACCATTTGCCACTGCTGAGCCCAAAGAGACAGGATAGTAGACCATTTTGGTCAGCAAAAAGAGCATTGGGGATAAACATGATTCCTGTTTTGCAATGCAGGGTAAGTGAAAAGGGTAGTGTAGTTGTACCCCTAGCACACATATCATAGAGATCCAATAGGTATCTTTAGGCTACCAGAACAATCGTAGTGTCCAAACCTGTAGAAGCCTTCCTACCTAAATAGTTTTTATTTCTATAGCAGATTAATTTACATGGCAGCTTTGGGAGCATAACTAGTGATAGTGATCTGTTTGGAAAAGCAGAGGAGGAGCAGGGGGCAGTATGATCTAGACATGTCCCAGTAGACACTTTACTTGGAGGAAGAGAGACTAAATAGTCGGAAAACCTAGGAAGTCTGGAGGAGTGGAACCAAGAGAATTGTAGGGCTAGTACTGGGGAGGGGGAATGAGGTGCTTTGACTGTTGCAGAGTAAGAGATAAGAAAACTGGGAGATACTGAGGCTGGAGGCAAGAGCAAAGAATGTGGAGTGATAATGGTACCAAACTGGTGGAAAGGGTCTGATCTGCCTAGAGTAGGACTAGGGAAGCAAAAGAAGGGTACTGACTAAAGGAACATGAGGGAGTTAAAGGGGGAAGATAGAGCTTGGGAATTGGTTTTGTTGCTCACATGCTGAGATGACCAGAAATCCAGCCACAAGTAAAAAGAACTAGTGAGATACCTAAAAGAGAGGATCTCCCAGGCAGGGAACTTGCTACAACAGTTCCTGTGGGAATGCCATTTTCCTTGAGGGGTTTAATGGGATGTTGGTCAGCAAAGGCTGAAGTAGCTTCCCGGAGCAGAAGTCTTTTAGATCATGGGGGTCTACCGAGATGAAAACCCATTTAAAACCAAACAAGAAAAATCTTGAAGTCAAAGTCATTCAAAATAGCACAGTATTTGCTTGTCTTTACATCAGATGGTGACCCCAAGATGACTCATGGTAGGGTAGGATGGATTTCTGGAACACGGTGTAGTTACAATGAAGATGAGATGTAATTTTAACTACCCATCCCCACTACTGCTCTGCCTTGCTGGTGAACCGTATTTGAGTTTTTTAGCATTTACTGCATACCCTGGTAGAGGGAATAGCTTTGAATTTCAGAAGAGTTGAATAAGGTGTTTTTAGTCTCTGCTGGGAAAAGGCCTAAATATTTGTTCTTAGCTTCATGAGAAATGATGTATTGATGATCGTGAGGCAAATCCATACTTCCAAAATCCTAAACTATGATTCCTGAGTTGCCCTACATGTGACCAGGTTCTCATCTGTGAGGGACATCAGGGTCCCTCAGCAGAAAATAAGGGGGTAACAGTGAAAAATCATATTATGTGAACAAGAATTTAAATTCTCATGGCAAGTAATTAAACAGTTTTCTGCCTCAAAAAGCAGATAAAATTTCTTGCTATGTTTTCTGTATCTGTAAGCTACTCTGGGTTCTTTATATGGATTTTACATTTCATATCTCCTTGACCCCGTTATTCTACAACATCTTTTCAGGCTGCATGTTGACAGCAGAGCTAGCCTTTCCTAAAGGCTGCATGAGGCATATTTGTTTCTCATTAACTCCCGAAGTTTGATGAAGGCAGCAAAATATGTATGCCTTCACCTGACACTGAGTATCTAATTACTCTAATTGGTTTGAAACCTTTAATCTTTTTTAAGTTGACAAAAATCTGTACTAATAACCAACTCTGCATTCATGATTAGCCATTCTGAATGTCCCTATTGATGTCAGGCAAACGAATGATGAACATTGAATGTTCCTGTGTAGCAGACATCTCGATTCTGACTGTATTGAATTGCCTCTCTGATTTTTGTGGTTTATTGTGTCTTCTGACTAGAAACATGTTAAATGAGAAATCAATGGACAAGAGTTTGATGGAAGTCCATGACTTAAAATCACTTTTTAAGGGGATACATCAAAATAGAGCTAAAACTTAAATGTGAACTGTGAAGTTTAAATGTAGCTAGAAAAAGAAAACCATGTGATTATTACCTACCTCTAATAATTTTGTGTTAACCACAGCTTTACATTGCTGAAACTGAACCTATGTTAGAAATTAATGCATTAAATGGCTTTAGCATGTGCTTGAGGATGTAAAACCTCTTGGCTATCAGGCTGACAAACGTGCGTGCCTCTATCCTGTCTGAAAGACACCCAAACTCTATGTGTGGCCCAAGTTTCTCTTCCAGAAAAACAACTTTAAAATGATATGTTGAACAAAGGAAGTCAAATGTATCTTTTCCATAGTATCTGAGGACTGGGGATTTAAACATTGTCACTACGGCTTTCAGGGCCACCTGATCTGTACATAGCTGCTGGCAGATATGGTAACACCATTTTGGAAGGCTGCTGCTAAGTATGTTTGTATTTATGAATTTTCATCTTGAGAACTGTTTTTTCTAAATGAAACAATCATCATCACTGAAAAAAACCTAGCAAGTGAATTGGGGATTGCAGAAATACCTGAAATATATATGCTGAAGCACATATTAAGAGTACCTTGCTCCATGCTCTGATGCCCAAGGTAAAAGACAACCTGAGGGGAGCTGAAGAAGCTACATCAAATGTGCTTTCTCCATGGATGGCAGTATAAAAATTAAATATTTGTAGAAACTGTTGTGTTCCCTGAAAAGTACATTTCAACTTTGTACCTAGTAAGCCATTCAGTATGGGGTTGCCTAGTGTAGAAGGGAAGAAACAGCGATTTCCAAAGTCAAAGCCTTTGTGGACAGCCCATCTCCTGGCATTTTGGAGAAACCCTGCTATCAGTGTCCTTGTGGAGGTGAAAGAGGTGTCAGGACATTCATGAGAAGCAGAGAGAGCCTAGGTAAGAAGAGGCTATGGCGGCAACTAAAATTTGAGACATCTCCAAAATTCATCAGTTGAATGAGATTATTGGTCTGTTAAGGTTGATGTTAAATACCGTGGTGGTTCTGAAAAGCTCTTTTTTTGCTGTTGCAAGAAAAGACCACTTAACAGGTTTTCCTCATTTCAGACACCATTGGGTGAAAAAGAAGAAAGTCTCAATCTTTATACTAAATGATTATTACTCCACTGAGTGGTTACAGCGTGTTGTAGATTCACATTTTCTGTTCACCAATTTAAAGCTTTTGTGTTCGTGGTCTCTATTTGCCTGATTAGTTTCTGAGTTTAATAAAAATCAGTGAACTGTTGGGAAACTGAGGGAAAACTCTGTAATTTCTTTTGAACTGTAACTCTTGTCATGTCTTTTTTTCCAAGTTGTGTGTTCCGGGTGAGGAGCTGTCTTCCTGAGGGCACGGAGAATGACAACCTCCAAAGGTTTTCAAGCTGAACCCACCAAAGGCAGCAAACCCTGACACTACTGCTTTATTTTTGAGGCTCTGGAAAAGTGCCTTGTTTGGTAACTACATTGTGAGGACATAGAACCATAGAGTGGTTTGGGTTGGAAGGGACTGTAAAGATCATCCGTTCCGACCCCCCTGCCATGGGCAGGGAGACTTCCCACCAGATCAGGTTGCTCAGAGCCCAGTCCAGCCTGGATTTGAACACTTCCAGGGATAGGGCATTCACAACTTCACTGGGCAAACCTGTTCCCAGTGCCTCACCACCCTCACAGTGAAGAATTTCTTCCTCATATCTAATCTAAATCTACTCTCTCTGTTTTAAGCCATTCCCCCTGGTCCTGTCATTACATGCCCTTGTAAAAAGTCCTTCTTCAACTTTTTTGTAGGGTCCCTTCAGATACTGGAAAGTGCTGTAAGGTCTCCCTGGAGCCTTCTCCTTCCCAGGCCGAACAACCCCTTCTCAGCCTGTCTTCATAGGAGGGATGTCCCAGCCCTCTGATCATCTTTGTGGCCTCCTCTGGATGCACTCCAAAAGGTCCATGTCCTGCTTATGCTGAGGATCCCTGAGTGCTGGACACAGCACTCCACATAGGATCTCACCAGAACAGAGCAGAAGCAGAATCCCCTCCCTCCCCTGCTGCCCACGCTGCTTTGGATGCAGCCCAGGGCACGTTTGGCTTTCTGGGCTGTGAGTGCTCATGGGTGGGTCATGTCCAGCCCCTCACCCACCAGCACCCCCCAGTCCTTCCCCCCAGGGCTGCTCTCAATCCATTTGTTGCCCAGCCTGTACTCATGTCTGCAGGACCTTGCATTTGGCTGTACTAAACTTCATGAGGTTTGCACAAGCCCCCTTCTCAAGCCTGTCCAGGTCCCTCTGGATGCCATTCCTTCCCTCCAGTGTGTGGACAGCACCATGCAGCTCGGTGTCATTGGCACACTTGCTGAGGGTGCACTTTGTCCTGCTGTCCCTGCCGCCCACAGGGATGTGGAGCAGTGCCAGTCCCAATACCAGCAAGGCTGGTCATCACTGGTCTCTGCTTGGATGTTTAGTGTTGACCACAGCTCTTTTGAGTGAGACTGTAGAGCCCATTCCTTATGCATCAAGTGGTCCACCCTCTCCAGTTTAGAGCAAGGGTGTCATATGGGAGTGTCAAAGGCTTTACACAAGTCCATGCACATGGTATCAATTTCCCTTTCTACATCCGTCAATGCAAGCCCATTTTAGAAGGGCACCAAAATTGTCAGGCACATTTGCCCTTAGTGAAGCCATGCTGGCTGTCTCGAATCACCTACTTATTTTCCACATGCCTGAGCATAGTTTCTAGGAGGGTTTGCTCCATGATCTTGCCTTCCACCAAGGTGAGACTGGCATCCTTTAAAATGTATCTGCAGGTACAGGCTCCGTACTTGGGAATGGGACTGGACAGGCCACTATTGCTGGAGAACAAGTAGAATTCTGAGGAGGAATTTGGTCCTGACTTGAAGCAAAAAGAGAAAGTTCATTGAGAAAGAGAAAATCGGTGTGCTAACAATCTGCACGCTCTCACTTTGAGAATTAAAAATGTTAAGGAAAGAGCTTTCAGCTTGCCAGGTAAGCTGTTTATATTAATTCACAAATGCAAGGAGGGAGATATGAATGTGGCAGCTGTGTTTTCACAATTTTAGCCTGCTTGTGAAAGTTGCTTCTATGATTAACTCCTAACAGTGATGATAACCAGGCCCTAGTACAAGGACCAGGAGCTACCCTGCTGTATTGAGTCTGGCTGAGTTAGTTTTCCCCTAGCAGCCCTCACAGTGCTGTGCTTTGCCCTGGTAGCTGGAAAGGTGCTGATAACACAGTGGTGCTCTGGTTGCTGATAACACAGTGGTGCTCTGGTTGCTGCTGGGCTGTGCTGGCACAGCATCAGCACTGTCTCCCCAGCGTTCTTGCCCACCCCATCAGTAGGCTGGGGCTGGGCAAGATTCTGGGAGGGGACACAAGCAGGCCAACTGACCCAAACTGATCCAAGGGATATTCCATAGCATGTGACATCAGCTCAGATATAAAAGCTAAGAAAAAGAGGAGGAAGGGGGACATTTTTTGTTTACAATGTTTGCCTTCCGGAGCAACCACTCCAGGTGCTGAAGCCCTGTTCCCAGGAAGCAGCTGAACTTCGCTTGCCAATGGGAAGTAGAGAATAAACCTATTTTTTTCTCTTTGCTTGTGCGTGCGCAAACTTTCACTTTTGCTTTAGTAAACTGCCTTATATGAACCTGTGAGTCCTTCTCAATCTTATTTTCTCTCTCCTGTCCAGCTGGGAAGGAGAGTGGTGGAGCAGCTTGGTAGGCACCTGGCGTCTAGCCCAGATAACTACTACACTTGTGCACCAGTTAAGCAACTGCTTTGGATGCTCAATCTGGGAGAGCATGGAGGCTTTCATGGGGCTATTTATGCAAGATGCACCCTGGGCTTCAATCCAGAACTTTCCCTGTGTTCCCTTTGCTCCAGCACATGGGACAAAGGCTCTGCCTCACCCTGGGAGGGAGGATCCAATCTTATCCTTTTATGTGAAACCTGCAAAAGGAAAATTTGAAGTGAAAATGAGAAAAGTCAAAGCAAGTTTTTCTGTGGTTTATCAGCCTGAGTGCTTGTGGGACACCACTTGAGCAGTGCTTATACTGCCTGGAAAGCTAAATATGCAAGAATGCTGTTGAAATTGCATGCTGCCTATGGTTAATTTAAAGGTTTCTCTAAGCACAGAGCTGTATTTCTTTGCTGTTGTGCTGTCCAGAAGTCTTTGTTTAACAACCTTCTTTAAATTACCGCCAAGCCTTACTAAAATAAGCTCACTTGACCAAATTTCATTTTAATCTTTGTACCAACATCCATTCTGCTTATTTTATCATTAAAGCCTCCTTTAAATTCAGACTCATTGTGGGGAAGTATCATCTGTGTAAATCTGCTGCCCAGGGAGCTTTTGTCAGGGGTGCTTTTTCATGGCAGGTTAGACTAAGAACTGCTGGGCATGGTGTAAGGGACAGTTCATCCTGCCTTGGGGCACTTTGGTGGGCTCTTAAGGACCCTCCTGGAATATTTCTCACAGTTCTTTAGTTCCAATTCAGTATTTTTTTTTTAATACCACCCCCACCTCCCCCGAAGCCCCAGCCTGTGAATTCTTAAACCAAGGAGAGTTTTGTTCTGGTGGGACAGTTTGTTGTAGAGCCAGTCTGTGAGGTACATAGATGGGAAGGCAGGGCATGGGGAAGGTTTCTATAAATAACACAAAAATACTTCGGGGGAAATCAGAAGTCTTAGACAGACTGGGCATACATGCACTCTGGTCTGTACGCTTGTAATTTACAGATCAGCTGTCCTTGGGAGGTACTTGCTGTCCAGCATCCTTCCAAAATATCCTCTGAAATATGCATTTCTCTGGTGAGGCCAATGACAGGAGTCTGCTCAAGAGAAGTCCTGATGAGGCTTTCCAACACAGGCACAGGGCTCTTCTGTATTTTTGAGTACGGCTCTATATATAACTCCCAGTATGTGGCCAGAATGAGTCCTGCAGGGCTGTGATAATGTGCCCTCTGTGACTTCCCAGTTGCTATAGATAGCTTCCTGTGCACACCATGCAAACTGCTACTACCACCAATTTTTTCTGGTGGCTCCATGCCTTGACATCTGTTTTCAGCCTTAAAAAACTCCAGCCTCAAGCAACTTCCTTCTACAGAATGAGGACCCGCTGGTACAAGTGAGGAGTGGGATGGTGGGCATCTAAGGAAAAGGTGCTAACTGCGTTAACAAGGTGAGCTCCCCTGGCCGTAAGACATATTCTGTCCCCTTCCCTTCTGCCAGCCCTGGTTTATCCTAGTTTTTAGTAAACACGGGACGGCAGGGAACGGCAGAAGCACACGTTTACTCTGCCCAGGATGCTTTACGCAAGTCCGCATGAGGGGCGGTGCCAGCTCTGAGCACGAGTTGGGAATGGGAGCTATTGGTGGGAAAGCTGCTCCCCAGCCCTCTGACAGATGCGGGCATGCTCCTGAGCTCAGTGGACACCAGCACAGACCCGGGCAGGCACCCGAGCCTATGCTCTGTCCCACGGGGCCCCGTGCATAGCAGCAGGCAGGCTCCTGGCACATTTCTCCTTCTGCCCCTGGACGGTCCTAACACTGCATTTCCTTTACTATCTGCCTGTAACCTCTTGGGACTGTTGCAGGCTTTTCATCTCCTGTGACTCCAAGTTAGGACTCCAGAAGCCACGGAAAAGGGCGGCTTCGCAGGTCCCTGCATAAAGCAAACACAGGCACACTGTTTTTGGCTGGGGCAGAAACCTGAGCAAACACGCAGGCATTTGAGATGTTACGTAGCGTCTGTTCCCCAGGGAGGGCAGTTTTTTAAGCCAAAGGCTCCACCGACTGCTGAGAGCAACAGTTCCCACAGTTTCCCTTCTATAAAAGGAAATTAAATTCTGCAGCAGCTGTTGATCTGATAGCCAGTCTGGACTGGACCACCCTCCCATCCCTTTACTGGCTGCCCAGCCTGCTCCAGCTACCCACAGACCACTTGTCCCGTCAGAACAAACTGAGCTTTCTGGTGCTTTTTGATACTAGCCAGGTTTGGAGTGAACGGGGATGTAAAAAAAGCCTTTTTTTTTTTTTTTTTAATGTAAGTCAATGCCCTGATGTCAGTCACTCCAGTGAAGATTGGTGCTCTGGAAACACTGGCAAATGAAGATTCAGACACTTTAGATGTGTTTTTTCTTATGGGTTGAGACAGCTTTAGCCTAAACACTTCTGCTCATCTACTGCTGTGAGTCAGAAATAGATTATTCTTGTTTGCTTTAAACTAATGGTAAAAACCTCCTGAAAAACAGGCTAAAATGTCCATTTTGCCAATATTTTGCACACCTCAGTTCAACATAAATGCAGTAAAAATGTAATAAATAGTGCAATATCCCAAACTAGTAGGAGTTAGTCTGTCTTTAGCCACTTTGAAATCCTTTTCTGACAAGTTATTTGGAGAGGACACTGAGAGGGGTCACCCTTGGCACACTAACACGCATTTGAGTTTCCTCTCCACAGCAGGGCAAAGTGAGTGTGCCTCTGTGGCTTTAGGGTGTTGTAACTGAATTGGAGGGAAGTCTGTTCCACTCAGGCTGCTGCATCAGGGAGGCCTTTTCAAGTATGCTGATGACAACTGCTGAAGTTGTCAAGCAGTCCGTAGAAGTCAAAGGAATGAGAAGAAATTTGCGTGGGATTCCAGGGAGATTTAGTTTTCTGGAAACTCCAGAATAGTGCATAAGTGCTTGTGGGCCCCTGGCAGAGACTCACATCATGGGGGACTGTGCTTCTGCCTGTGACATGAGATGAAGGTGACCAAGCTCACCCAGCAAGGTTGGCAACAGCTCACTTTGCACTGTGGTGTCTGTGAGACAACACTCAGAGCTGCAGCTCTGCTTCAGCACCCTGTGGTTCTGCACCTCGTGGTGCTCTGTTTGCCCTGCACTGCAACACACAGGGGGAACCAGGCAGAGCCATGGTTTGGGGGTTTGGACCCCAAATACTGCTGGCCAGCCTTAGCATCCATCTCAGATCCAGGACAAATACATGCCCCAGATCCTCTCCACACTCCACACAATGGGACCAAGGAGCAGGAGTGTCACTCTGCTCCACCCTTGGCTCTTTATTAACGCTACAAGGAACAATTTGCTTTGTAGTGATTTCAGACAAAGTCCCCTAAGTGACATTTCTGGCCTTTTGCTCTGTGATGCACATCCCTCTATATACATAAGCCAACTTTGTTTGAGCCAGTTGTTCTTTGACAGGTCACCAGCACCTTTGTCGTCCTTCAGAGGAGGAAGGAGGCACAGGAACTCTCCTCAGTGCACTGCTGCCTGCCCAGAGGCAGCAGAGTCAGTGCTCCTGCAGGCAGATGACAGATGTCATGACTCATGCAGCAGCCTAAATGCTGATCCCAGCTGGATTCTGATGTTAAATGGAGTTACTGCTGTGGAGGGTCTGGAAAGCCTCAGATGCCTGGCAGGCACGCAGGTAAAGGGGCAGGCTCGTTCTGGTGCTGTGAAACACTGGGAGGGTCAGCTCTTGGGCACAGCAGGGTCTGCATCCACCTTGCTCTGTGCAAAGGCAATCTGCAGGGAGCTTAATCCACGTTTAGAGGGGATTAAAGACTTTATTAACCCACGGGTAAATGCAGGGGATGAATTTCATTGCAGGAGCACAGCATGCCATTTTGAAAAAGGAAAGTTAAGTCAAACCTAATCCTGGTATAGTTAAGCTGAAAGAAAAGTGCAGGAGCCCAGCTGACACGTTTAAACCTCGAAGGCATGAATTGGACAGGATTTGTAGAAGGGCGTAATAGTCTCTGAAGGCCAGCTGAGCCTAAAAAGCTTTTATGTCTATGCTCCATTCTTCAGAGCCTTCATGGTTACAGACCTGCCCCTTTTGCAAAACATACAAAATTACTAAAACATACATGAGAACATTTGCATGCAGATCTCAGCAGCACTCATCCTTCCCTTACCTTTCTCTGATTTGCATGTCTCTGATTTCTTCATTAGGCACGTTAAGTAACTGAATAGAATCAGTAAATAAATAAACTCAAACTTGCTGTGTTTTGCTCCATTAATATTTGTTAAAATTCTAGAACCCCCAAATTCTCTTTGTTTTGCCAAACTTGATTAACTGTAGTTGCAATAAAAATGGTAATTACATGATATATTCATGCTATGCATAATTACGTACTTTAGCTTATTCCTCATAAATATCTAATAACATACTCAATACATTAAATATTAATAGTAGTCTACATACTTGACCCATATTTTTTAAATGAGCTTGTTCCCAGGGGCATGTGGTACTCTGCTAGTGTCACATGGGACAGTCTAGGAGGAAATCACACATAAAGATAATTTTTCAAACAGTGCAGATTCAGTTCTCTCTCTGTATTTTGTGTGTTTGTGTCTCAAAAATACTGAATGAATGTATTAATGGAACATGAACAGAGATCTTTAAAGAGAGCAAGAAAAGAAGTTTAGAGATAGGTATCTCCAGTGCCAAAAAGGTCTGAGCACAGTAGATCAAAATATCTGGCTCCAGCATATCATGGATTTGGAATTCACTTTTTAATTTTATTACATTTGCCTGTGCCCAGGGACTTACAGCCAGAAGTAAGGGAAATGAGAGGTACAGGCAAAGGGTGAGAATCCTTCTTCTGGCCACTAGCAACCAAATATATTGTATTAGCCACAGAGCAGCAGCAGAATCTCCTGTTGTTTATTGGCCATATTAAATCTTATGTGTTTAGTGACCTTCATGTTTTTGCCAGTTTCTATTAGAATAAAGTATATAAAAATATATAACGCCCCGTTTCAGTCTGTGGTGATGGGGGGTAAAAATTAGATCACTAAGGAAGTTTAGAGACATTGAAAGGGTAAAAATCAAATTCTCCAGCAGAAGGTGAAGATGTGATTTGGCAGCTGCATCATGTGACAGATCTGGGGATCCCAGGCTAAATCTGAATCCTGAGCGGAATTTATTAGCATGGTTGTCAGGGTGAAGGTACAGGAGTTGGCCATCTTAGGAAGGACCTCAGTTAAAATGTGGAAGAGAAGCAGAAGCAGACAGTTTTTTGACTGCTTGTGAAGAGACTCCAGAGACTTTTGCTCCTCTGTTTACCCCAGAGCAGCACAGGCGGGGAAAAAAAATGGGGGGGAAAAATGTCCCTGAGGTGCCTAGAAAAACTATAGAGATGGGGTTTATTGCAGGGAGAGGCTTAGGTCTGCATGCAAGTACTGTGATCTTTGAAATAGTTTGGTCTCATTTGTCCTGCTTGCAACACCTCTCCAGCCATCGGAAGGTCTCATCTGTTTCATGGCAATTTTTTTTCTACCAGTGACAGTTCACATCTACATCACTCCCCGTGGAAGGAAGGAGTTTATACAAAATTCATAAACTATTCACATGGATTCTCTTTCATATTACTCAAGCTGGATGCAGGCCCCTGAATGCTGTTCAGAGAATAAAAGCAGGTCACAGTCTTTACCAGAGGCATGCGCACTCACATTTCAGGGGTGTTTTTTTCATGATTTCAAATGTTTGCTCACACGTACAATTCAAGAGTGAAGCATTTCATGCTGAACACCAGCACAGTTTTCTACTACCTTTAACATCACCTTTCTTGCATTTCCATTGCTCAGAGACTGAGTTGTCTGAGATGCAAGTACATCTACACGGATCCATTTGCCCTTAGCACTAAAATGGAAGGGCTCTTTCTCTCCTCTATACTGAATTATTTGTGCTAGCCCTTAACCATATCGACCCCTGCAACTGGTTTCAAACACTCTTTAAATAGCTTTCCTCAGGTGATGATGGCCAACAAGTTCAAATGTGGTGTACAGGAGCACAGTGGGAGAAGACCCGCCCCACCATGGTGCTAGACAGCTGCTGAGGGTGTGTGCTTGACTGGATTCCCTGTGCAATGGAAATGGGAAAATATCTCACATTCCTCAGGGAACAGAAAGACAAACGCATCTAAATAGGCTTCACTGCTCAGATTTAGTTTAGAAGTCAACTAAGATAAAGAAGTGGATTAAAGGGAAAATCCAGAGCTGTCATCATTGTCCTGGGAGAATCAACATAACTCACAGATCAGGGAACACAAATTTCCTTTGTGTTTTTATGTGTGTACCAACACGCCACAACAGAACCCTGTGTTGCATGATATTTCAGGATTGCAATACAGGACCAGTACTTCCACTGATACAAAATTATACCAATTAGTTTTTATAATTTGGTAATCTTACTGGGATCCTTATTTTTTTGAGACCTGCTTCAAGTTTAAGTAACAGAAAACAAACATGATCCTGTGTGTTTCATTTTTAACATAGTATGACATACTCTTAGATAATTTCACGACAACAGAAGGTTTGAATTGATTTTCAGGCATCTTGGTTCCTCAGAAAGAAACTGGTGTAGAGGGTGAAACCAAAGAAGGAAAAGTATGAAAAGCAATTTCATATCTTGGATTTACGTGGGACAGGTGAGGAGCTCCCAGCTATTTCTGACATGCAGCACACCTCAGTAAAGGTTGTGTAAAACACAGCCATCAGTTACCAAGAGGGGTGAAAGTCCCTGGGCCACCAGCTGAAACGTGAAGCTTCTCCATCTGTCTACGGCCTTCCAAGTGCACATTCCGCTGTCAGCCTTCCGCCACCCAAGAAAAAGGCTAGCACAAACTGTCTACTATCCAAGGGGAAGTTAACAGGAGCCCTCAGAATGGCTACAGGAATCGATATCTTCTGCAGAGGATAGTCCCAAATTCCTAGCTAGTCTGGAGATATAGAGAGAGCTTGTGTTAATTATGCTAAACTGTCCATGAGGCTCTGCTCAGGCTTGCTGGGCTTGCAGAAAAACACTTTTCTGCAGGGCTGATGGCAGAGAGCGCTGTCATACAGGGGCCAGGATCATCCTGGCTAGAGCTGCTTGGGAGGATGCCACTGCTGAAGCTGTGAAATCAATGCAAAAGTGGTTTGTGGCTTCCTCATGCTTAACTATCACTGGCAGCCATCTGAACCTGGTGTGCTAACAGAGCTAATCCTGAAACAAAACCACTCCAGGAAGAGATCATGAAAGAACCATCAGCTTCTTCTGTCTTCTCCTGTATCCCTCTTGCCCTGGCTGATTTCATGACTTGAGCTACATTTACATCTCTTTACATTTACATTTACATTTATCAATTTATGGAAGTGGGACATGAGGAGGTGAAGGAAGAGGAACAAGGAATCGTCCTTTTTTGTCCTAAGTCCCTGAATTGCAGCCCAGGCTGGCCATAACCTACAACGTTTGGCAGAAACAGAAGTAAAAAACAATCCCACAACTGAAATCCAACCAACTCCTGAAGAAAAAAAAGAAAATCATGACATAGCAGCCAGAAATTCAGAGCATGTAGTTCAAAATACTGGTGTGGTTGGTGACCAAAGAACAAAAGACAAAACTCTGATTTGGAGCAGATCCATGGTGCAGCACTGGAGGAGACTCTTTGTCTCACAGATGGGGGTTGCTTAACATACACATGACAAAGCTGTGGTGAGATGGAGGTGCAGGCATGCCTTCTGCTGAAAGGGTTCCACTGGAGTAATCAGCTTGCACTGTGGAGCACAGAGGGTTGTAAATTCCCCAGCTGTTCACACGCCTGTCATTACAGAGCAGTAGGGTCAAAGGTATGTTTGCTCTTGGTGCTGGTTATCATTTGGAGATTCACACTGATATCGTGGTACAACCTTCCTTGATGCAGGAGTGGCACTGTTGCTGAGGCCACCACCAGCATGGTTTCCTGCAGATGACTACTGGACTTGAGTAGCTTGGGAGAAGCAAGATATTCCTTCAGGCAGTCCATCGTCCCAGACTCAGCCAGCTCTGCTCTCTACCAGCACTCAACACTGACACAGTGAATTTACAGTAGTGAAAATTTCCTGCATGACTGCCATTTGGTGAGCTGAAATCAGACCAGGAAGCAAAATATCTCACAGTGAGTTAAATTATATATGGAAGACTTCTCAGCTGTGTGGGTGATGATATCTGACTGTCCCCAGTGCCACTGCCCATTGTTTATTCCTGGGCTGTTTGCACAAAAGCGAGAAGTGGATCATTGAAAGCCTGTCTATATCATAATAATGAGCTATTTGATTAATGAGACATTTGATATATATAATTGTACAATATCTAGTAACAGAAAAGTCTCGAGCTATTCATGAGTCCCGTTTCCTGAGAAAGGAAAGATATACTGTTTCAGTGAGTAACCTGTAGAGAGAATTTGAGATAACATTACTACTATATCAATATCTTAGGAAATGCAGCCTCTGAGGGGATACATTATACTGTTATAAAATACTCTTTGGTGCGTTTTCACCACACAGGGGTGATGTGCTCCATGGGCTACCTGATAGCTATGGCGTAAGAAGGGCTTGTCACCTTCCACCTCTCAGTTTGGAACAGAGCTGGTGAGACAGCAGTGGGCTGGCCACTCACCTGTCCCTCTCCGCCAGGTCTTGGAGGCAGCTGGGACCTTTGAGTTTGGGGAAGTTTGACTCCAAAATAGGAAGAAATGAGCCAGCTGCTGGCTGAAGTGGACTGCAATTCCTTTATCAGAAGCAAGATGTAGTATAAGCTTGGAGTGGGGACAGGCATGGAGCAGAAATGTCATGCCTGCCACATGTCAAACACCATTCCCCAGCTGTCCTGTGGAACCCCCTTGCCCATTGTGTCTGGGTGGCTGTGCAGTACCTCACCTGATAACTGGTCCTCCTGCCTGTTGTCAACATTTCAGTGGGACTGAGGGTTTCCTTCATCAAGCAGAGGAGAGTACTTGAGTTGCTGGGACCAGTTGTTCTGCCACAGTTGTATACAGGCATGCTCTATCCATCTCATCCCTAGAGGCAGCACCAGGCCTGGGATGAAGAAAAAGAGATGATAGAAGTTTTCCTCCTGTTTGAGTTACCCCACAAACACACCACCAGTCAAGTGCAAACCCATGAAACACATCATACATGCAATTATGTACATTAGTAGGCATTCTCTGTTTAGACACAATTTTTCATCTGAACAAAAGCATAGAATTTAAGAAAATCAGATGGAGCCTGGAAACAAATGCATCATGCTATTCCTCAGCATACATCCACTGCAAGCTGTGCTTTGAAAGGAGGAGGCATGCCCACCTTGTGTGTTGCCCAGGTGGGCATGCACCGGCACCAGCCCCATGCCACAGGCTCAGTGACTGATACAGTAGCACTCAGATTTGATGAGACCACCAGCAGCGGTGGTCTCTGTCAGCTTTGTCAGCTTTGTCAGCGGTGTAACTTTGTCAGCTTTAACACAGCTCTCGCAGCCGCAGCATCTGAGCAGGGGCCGTGCTCCTGGGCAGCTCCAGGTGCCTGGCAGTCCTGCCGCGACCCTGCAGGATGAGAGGTTTTCACGAGAGTGCCGTGTCCCGTGAGCGGGTGGGCGGGCAGAGCATCTGTCGTACCACTACGGCCCTCCCCCGGAGCGCACCGGGACCGGGGCTGGCCGCGGGCGCGACGGGAGCGCAGCGGCGACGTGATCCCGCCGGGAGCGCTGGGCCATGGAGGCGGCCGCGGACAGCACCCGGTTCGCCTACATCCTGGAGCTGCTGAAACGGGACAAGGTAGGGACGGCGCGGGGACGGCAGCCCCGAGACACCGCGGGGCGGGGAGGCAGCGCCCGCGGGGAGAGACGGCACCCTTCGCAAATGGTTTGTCGGGGTTTTTTGGGGGAACCTGAGGGCGGGAATGGCTCGTCTTTACAGCTAATGTACTCCGGAGGTTCGACTCAGGTTTGCCGCACACTTCCGAGGCTACGAGGCGAAAAAGTTAAAAGAATAATTTCCATGCGAAGTGTCCCTCAGCACAGCACAGCACAGCACAGCTGGGCGGGCACCTGTCGCCTTTGCAGCCCTGGTCCTGCTCCGTGTGCGGCGGAATGCCCCGCTCCGGCGCAGGGATGGGATGCGCCCTGCCCGGCGGGCTGCGGCTGCTAGCCAGCGGCTGCGGGCAGCGCTGCAGAGGGGAGTGTCTCCCCCAGGAACTGACTCAGAGTTGGCAGGTACTTTGAGCAAAACTTGCGTNCCAACTTCTTGTACTGTTGAGCTGCTGGTATGTGTGAGAGCCAGGGAGCATCAAAGTTCAGGTGTGGTGTTTTTATTTAAAAAAACGAAACAGCCATCATATTTTAAAACTTAAAAATAAATGTGGCAAATAATGGTGCTACTGGAAATACTGTTTGTTCCAGACTCATCCTGATGACTTCCCAGCTTACCTCCAGTGGCTGCCTTCACAGCCAGTTCTTTGTGCACATCTTTCTCTGCCTCCCTCTCCTCCACTCCTTCTTCTAAAAGTTCTGGAAGAACCTTTAGAGCAGGTGAGTGAGGAGTTTCCTGGGTGATTTTCTGCTTCTCCTTGCCTGGAAGTAATCATGCCGGGACTTTAAAAGAAAATTTTTTGACAGAACAACAGTATTGTTCTGTCCATTTTACACAACAAAATCATAAAGTGTTTCAGGCCAGCAACTCCTTCTGCCTGGAATGTCCCTGTAATGGGGTGCTACATCCATCCCTTATCCCACAGTGAAGCAGTTTGTACTTTAATCAGACACACTCTGCAAGAGCATATGGCTCGACAGAGAGCAGAGCTGGCACAGTAGTGTGAAACATGCATGTTTATAACAAACAGTGCTGTTGTTTATACATAGACAGTGACATTGCCAAGTCCCATCATCACAGACACTTGATGTACATGAAGAAAAGGGGAGCGGTATCAGTTGTGTGACCGGACAGCGGCGATCATTGCTTGAGCCTCTCCACTGCCCAGCTCTGAGACCTCTTGCTCTCCACATCTTCCCTTTGCCTTTTTTGAACCTTCAGACCAGGGTTTTAGATTACAGCCTCTTTGTAATTTATTGATGTTATCCAGCAGCTTGGAGGTGTTCTGCTGGGATAATTAAACTGCTTTCTCAGATGACATAAATCATGCCAGCAAAAGGACTCTTCTGCAAGGTAAACTGTATTTGCTTGGGGTCAGGGTATTGCTGCTTAGAGGTTCCAGCTCTCCAGTTTTGCCTTTCTCATTTCCCCCCATCAATAAAGCTTTTGCAATAAAGCCTGGAAGCATTAACGTTCTCTGAGTTAACTGCTAAGCATCTGGCTTTCACTGAACAACGAACTATTAGAAAATCAGGATGCAATAAGAATACACTTGCACACTCAGCTCTCAATATGTAGGGTCCCTGCAGGTACAATGCATCAGCCCTCGGACCATGGGCACATGACCCCTCTTGGCAAGCACGCTGTTTTTCCACTTAGCTGGCAACCTCCATCAGACCTCTCAAACAGGGCAAATCATTATATATCAGTTTTCCCCGGGGGAATGTCACTTCAAAAACCTGTTATCTCTTTTAATGATCTGTACTCATTATTCTCCTGTGACTCCCCTTCACACACACAACTTGCACATCATAGCTAGATCAGAAAGATGCATGTAGCACTTTTAGTTCCAATAAGACAGTCCTTGTGTAATCCATATATCCATAGCATCTGTTTAGGCTCACTACAATACTCTCTGAGATATTCTGGGCCTCCATGGCACCTGTCACAAATGTCACAGTAGCATCTGAGAACTCCAAAATACCCCTGAGAGACAGATTAACAACTAACTGCATTTTGTATCAGAGGCACTGGTGCAGAAGGAGATTGTATGACCTTCTTTCAGGACTCTGAAATCTCAGTTCAAATCACATCAAGGACACTCATCTATATCAAAATGATGTATTATTCCAGAAGTGGTCTCAGGCTTCTTCCAACCCTGCCTCTTCCCCACTCCTCCCCTAAATTCTTCCCTGTAAGTTTACTTTTGCAGTAGTCAAAACACACACACTCCTGCCCCAGTTATTCACTCTAACTCCATTTCAAACTGTTTTACTTGCATAGGTGTATGTTTTCTTTTGTTGAAATGCATATGATTCTCTTGTAGTATTAACTTCAAAGAATTTTTAGATGATGTAAAGAAACAATCATATCTGATGGGCCAAATGATACCAATATTTGCTATCTGTTTTGTAAAACCATTTTTGAGCATTCTTCTGCAAGCACGATAAAATCAATAAACTGATATAAACCAATGTGCGTTTCAGAGGGAAGCTAACAGCACCAACACTGTCCCTGTCATCCCCTTATTTAATTGAAATAGGGATCTTGGCATGCTCTATTTTTTAATCAAGGCCCTCACCCTCTCTTTTTTCCCTTGTTTGCTTTGTTTTACTATCTATTCCTACACTCCCCACAGTTTGGAGAAACAGGCAGTTTGTGATTCATAAGGGAAAGCTTTAAAAGCTATTCTGCAGAAAAAAGCATTTAGAGAAATAGATACTACTGAAAACAAGCCCTAAAACCCATATGACATAAACATGAGAAATATATAAAAATAATTTTAAGAGCATTTCAAGTTCTGCATGCTCTCCACCCAGAACTTGCAGGTGACACTCAATTCTGTCCCTGTCTTCTGCTTGATCTCATTTAATCTCTGATGTAAAATGCTCTTGTGGTAGCATTTTAGCTTTTGTCCAGATGACAGTGAGGGATAGAGCTATACAGGGGTTCAAACCAAAATCACAATGAGGAGCTGGAGAGGGGAAATGCAGCATTTACTAGTGATTGTGGTGGCTGGCAGGTGGCTCTGGGGTGCCTGACTTGGCCAAACTGGAGCTCAGCTCCTCACACTAAAGCTAAGGCTTTACATATTTCTTGCTTCTGTGCAGGAAAGTGCTTCTTTGGGGTCTGGGTCCCTATGAGGAGAATAGTCCTCTAAGAGCAATTTTCTTCCATTTACAGAGTATTCAAAAGCATGCCAGGTTATGTGTCTATTGCGAGGGGTATTTGCACAGAGAAGTGACTCTGGTTGAAAGAGCATGTACAGATAACTTGGAGTTCAGTGTCAGGTAACAGCATTAAGTTAGGCATTTCAGAGAGGTCTGAGTTCGAAATCTAGCAGTCAAGAGCAGTTAAAATCCAATTTGTCAGTCTTCGCAGCTTTTAATCAGTTACTTGGCTGGGTTAGTCAGCCTGTGTCACAAAGGTGTGTTTCCACATCTTAGACATGTCCTCATCACTTCAGCAGTGGTTTTCCTGAAGCACCTAGCAGCACATGGGATGTGACTTGGCAAGGGTGAGGTGCCAGTGTTGTCCTCTGTGACAGGGGTATCTACTCTCTGAAGCAAAGGAGAGAAGGCTCCCCAGGTGTTCCATGTGTACCGTACTACTTTTTGTGTCATATCCTTATGGTGTCAGAAGCTGAGCCTGTGACTGATTTTCTTGCCAATCTGATTTTTAATTTTTTTAAATGCAAATGGTTTATATTCTAAATCCTTTTTAAAATAAACTTGTATTTTCTTTCTGCTAAACAGTAATAATTTCTTTAGAGGTAGGACTCTCTCCTAATTCAGAGCTGGAAGATATTTTGATTTGAATGTCATGTATTTTTGGGAAGCTTTTTCATTATAATCCTTTCATTTGCTAGCAAGTGATTGCAATGTATGGAGGGAAAGAGCAAAGTCCTCTGTGTAGACTATTGTCTGTAGCTGCTCCTTGGATCCTCTGCTGCTTTCCAGGTGTCCTGGAACTGAAGCAGAGTACTGTACATGCGGCAGTAAGTAAAAAAGTAAAGATGCACTGAGCCAATTTAGCACACTTTGAGACGTGCTAGCTGCAAATCCTACCCAAAGCTGATTGCAGACCCAATACTCTGGCAGTTCAGTGAGTGCAGTCTTTATTGACTCAGAGCTCTGTGCATAGCAGTGGCACATGGGACCTTTCGAACTTGTCCAGTCCATCTGATCAGGTTATGGGATCTGTTCGGACACCCTTCCAGCCTTGAGGATTATGGGCCCGTAGCACACCTCTGCAGAGAAGACAAACAACCCTGAACCAAGGGATTAGGGACTGATACTTTTGTTTTATGATGTGATCCACAAGCCATAGTTATGTTCCTTTTGAAACATCCAAGGTCTACAGATCCTTGATGGCTCTTCAGGGTTGCACAGCTGAAGGGCAACCATTGTGAAGACAAAGTTGAGCTTCTATACCTGAGCCAAAACAGGCACATTTCTCTCAGGCAGCATAAATTCCTGCCTTATTGCTGAGAGGACAATATATCTTTCTGCCTGCATGACAGGGAAAATCCTGTGGATAGAAGTCATCTTCATTAGGTTCAATTTTCAGGACTAAGAAGAGAAGCAAATTGCATCACTGACAATTTAGAAAGAGCAGGACGTGGGCTAACACCCCTCTGAATTAATCCTGGAAGAAAACACATTGCACAGGGAGAGAAGTCTCTGTGTGATAGCTCAGTCCCCACGCCAGGCATACTACCTCAGGAAAAAGTCTGTTCTCATCCTGCATATCTCCACTGTGATGCAATGGCTCTAATATTTTCAGTCAGAGGAAGGCAGACCAGAAGGAAACTGACTCAGTCTCAAGCCATGGTTGCAAAAGCAGCACGAAAATAAATGTCTTCAAAAGCTTTGGTCTCAAGACTTACTGAAGGCAGGGGAGGCATTGGCAGAACCTTCCTGGTGCTTTGGGACGGTGTTGTGTTTTTCATGCAGTAGGACTGCAGCTGCACTGTTTAACACCTGTAGGATTTTTGCAGCTTGTTGGAAAGCAGTGCTGCCTGCTTCTTGAATCTATATTGATAGTTAATGCAAATGAGCACTTGGAAGATTTCTGCATATCAATTATCAAATTAATAAGCACATCTAACCTGAGGTAGGGGGGGAAATAGAATGGCAACACCCACTCATCCCAGTTCCTGTCTTCTTCTGCTCTCTTGGGAGTGCAGGGCATGCTGTAACTCCTGGTCAGACTCTGTCTGCTGAGGGGACAGAGGTGAATTTTGAGGGATGTGTAGAACTTATTAGACACTACCCAGGTATTACTCCATGCAAAAGGAGGCCCTTGTGAGCAGAATGGGTGTCCAGTTGATGCATATTTTTGCCTGGAAACAAAGCAGAAGGGTAGGTTTGACTTCTGTAGTCATGCTGATCTTACTGACCCCTTTTTAGGAAGCTAAGGACAGGAGCTTTTTCTGACACTGGTTTGTGCTCTTGTCTTTTTAATGTATCACTCATTCCTAGCTGTTGCTTTTTCCTCCCAGAACCTAAAGCTAATGAGAATTTTGGCACTGCAAATTTTGTAGTGCTGGATCTGGGGAGGAGCAAAAGGCTAGTAAAAAGGTGCGAGTGCAGAAGAGGGAGTTTCGCCCTTTGGAGGCCTTCAAGGACGTTTTTTCCATGTAATATCCTAATGTGATGGAGGTGGTAATTAAAATCTTGCTCTAAAGTACCTTGAAGCCAGAGCAAACAGGTACACAAACAAGAAAATACCTTAACAATCTGTTAAGGGATTGAACAACTAATCATTCACAAGTCCTGGCATTAACAGGAGTTGGCACTGTGGTCCACGTGAAAACTGCAGGAGGACAGGGGAAAATGTGTGCTCCAGGTTTGTCTGTGCTAGCAACACCCACCTGCTGCTGGCATCTACACCTCTGCCATGAAGTGCAGAATCATTTTCCTTGCTATGCCACCAAAGACAAAATTTCTTCCTACTGCTTCAAAGGCAGCTGTAGAGCCAAGGGGTCTTTGTTCTAGTCTGAGGCTGATAGCTTATTTGGCCCTGCCTCTACCATGACCCAGTGGTGGGTAGTGTGGTAGTGCAGACAAGTGCTTATTAAAAGCTGCCTGTCTGTAATGTCAGGAAAGCTGGGAATAGTAGAGATGGTTAAGAGATAATATACTTATTCAGAAGCTTGCAAATCATTATTCAAAACATAGCTGGAAGGCTGACAACACAAGACCTTACCAACCTGTTCTCCCCCCTGCCCAGTTAAGTGACGTTTCAGTTTGAATACACATACTGTACATTTAATGGCATTATCAGAATAATTTCAAGCACAGTACTGTGTATTTTTATGAGACTGGTTACTAAAGTAAATGCTAAATAATATCTTTATATGTCTTTTGTAGAAATTTCTTCTTTTTTGTACTGGACATGTAAAAAAAATCACCTCTGTCTTCATGGTTTCTGAGTGTAAATTTCCATTCAAGTTTCATGTCCAGGCCGCTGGAACCTGGGTGTAAATAATGCCCAAGTAAGACATTTCAACTATGTTTGTTTTATTGACTCATACGGAAACTAGTTTTGAGGGGAAAAGGGAACTTTTAATCCTGATGTTTTTCTTCAAATAGGCAAGTAGGTCAAATTTAGGGTTTGTCAAACTGACAACGTTTCATCATTCGCATAATCCAGGCTTCATGTATTTCAATTAAATAAACCTCCTTCAACTGCGTAATGTGAGGACAGTGTATGCTTTCACTCCAAGCTTGCTAACTGGTGTTAGCCTAATGCCACGTTAAGTATTGCTATTGCAATGGTTGTGTCTGCACCCTTGCCAAAACATGAAGATGCTGGAAATTTAAAATTTTGTTTGTTCTGGTGGATGGTGAAAAGGGTATTTGCTACCCCATTTCCAATGGAAACATGGTGTAAGGGGAGGGTAGGAGGTGCTGGCCATCATAACCACTTCCCCACCTCTTTTTCGTCCTAGCTGCCACAAAACCTGTGTGGTGCATGCCTCCTGCATGATATTAGAGAACTCATGGCAGACAGGCAAAGTCCTCAGTGACTGGAAAAGGGAAAAAACCATGCCTATTTTCAATAAGGGGATGAAGGACGGTCTGAGGAGTTACAGACTTGTGAGCCTCATCTCAGTGCTTGGGCAGATCATAGAACAGATCCTTATGTAAGAAATGTTAAGGCACATGAAAAACAAGGAGGTGGTCTAAAACAGCCAGTACAGCTTCAATAAGGGCAAATTGTGCCTGACCAAACTGGTCACCTTCTGTGACAGGGTGACTACAAAAGTTGACAAGGGAAGACCAAGGGATGACTTCTGTAAGGCCTTTGACATGGTCCCACATGACATCCATATCTCCAAACTGGAGAAAGATGGATTTGATGGATGGACTCTTCAGTGGATAAGGAACTGGCCAGAGAGTTGTGGTCAATGGCTCTATGTCCAGGAGAAGGCCAGTGATGAGTGGTGTCCCTCAGGGCTCTCTCTTGGGACGGGTGCTTTTCTGTATCTTTATAAATGACACGGACAGTGAGATCCAGGGCACCCTCTGCAAATCTGCAGATGCCACAAAGCTGTGCAGTTGACACAACAGAAGGAAGGGATGCCATCCAGGGGGACCTGGACAAACCTGAGATTTGGGCCCATGAGAACCTTACAGAGTTCAGCAAGTGTGAGTGCAAGGAGCTGCACCTGGGTTGGGGCAACTCCAAACGTCAGTACAGACTGGGAGAACTCACTGAGAGCAGCCCTGAGGAGAAGGACTTGGGGTTTCTCGTGGAAGCAAAGTTGGATATGAGCCAACAGTGTGCACTTGCAGCCAGAGAGCCAACTGTATCCTGGGCTGCATCAAAAGAAATGTGGCCAGCAGCTTGAAGGAGGTGATTACCCCCCTCTACTTTTGTGACACCCCACCTGGAGTATGGCATCCAGCTCTGTGATTCTCAGCACAAGACAGACACAGAACTGTTGGAGTGAGCCCAAAAGAGAGCCGCAAAAGTGATCAGAGGGCTATAGCACCTCTCCTGTGAAGACAGGCTGAGAGAGTTTGACTGTTGAGCATGGAGAAGGGAAGATTCCATGGAAGCCTTATTGTGGCCTTTCAGTTGATGCCTTGAGTGACTACCTAGAAACAGAGACTAGACAGGAGTAAGGGAATAAAGGTAGGTATTTATTTGAAAGGCCTTCGAAGGTACACCCTGGGGAGCCAGAGGCTGCATCCAAAAGGGACCCCAAGATGGATGACGAGTCACAAGTTCTTCACACTTTTACAGGTCTGGTTCATTTGCATATCAACATAAATTCACCAGTTAAAACTTTAGCTAATGATGTAATTTATTCAATTTCCCCACCTCTCTAGAGGCCCTAATTTACACTTTTTGGGCCTAGGACAGTCTGAGTGTCCTTGAATAGCAAGCTTGGAGAGGCTTTGTTGTGTTTATGTGGCCCAAGAGAGCAGCTAACGAGCTACAAGAAACTTTAGACTTACACACTAGGCAATACAGGATTTGAAAAATATAAAAATTAAAACCTAAGGCATCACAATACCTAAAGGAGACTTACAAAAAAAGAGGGAGAGGAGTTATTACATTGCCAGGTAGTGTAAAAAGGGGAATGAATTTAAACTTAAAGAGGGCAGGTGTAGGTTAGATCTTAGGACGAAATTCTTCACTGAGAGGGTAGTGAGACACTGGCTTGCCCAGAGAAGCTGTGGATGCTCCATCGCTGGAGCAAGGCCAGGTTGAATGGGGGCTTGAGCAATCCAGTCTAATGGAAGGTGTCCCCAGCCACAGTGGGGGAATTGGAATTAGATGTTTGGGATGACAGGACACAATCTTAAACTGAGTTGGGGGAAATTTAGGTTGGACATGAGAAAGAATTTCTTCAAAGCCCAGGGAGGTGGTGGAAGTATTCAAGGAAAGACTGGATGTGGCACTTAATGCCAAGGTCCAGTTGACAGGATGGTTCTAGGACATAGATTGGACTCGATGGTCTCAGACTGACTGATTCCGTGATTCTGTGATCTTCAAGGTCCCCTCCAACCTAAACCGTTCTACGATTCAGCGATTTTATGACATGGGTACCACGGGAGGTGATCAATCGCAGGGTCTGAGCGCTCAATGCTGCCGGCTGCCGGGACGGGCGGTATTTCCGGTGCCGCTTGGCGAGAAAAAGGACCAAAACAATAGCAGGGAAAGAGCCGGTGTCCCGCGGGGCGCGGCGCG
>VZRQ01009999.1:100991-112515 GCA_013397975.1 Machaerirhynchus nigripectus
GGATGCCTGTGTGTGGTAAACTTAAAACCTCAACACACCTGGCCTCTTCCATGCCCCCTTAAGCACATCCCCTTTGGATGCTTTGTGCCTGGACTTGATCCATCAGAAAGCATCTTCTTTCTCTCCTTCCTTGCCTCTAACAAGAGCAAAAGGTGGAGTTCAAGTCTCCATTGTTATTACACCATTATTTTTTTATCTATAGCTGAAGAGATAAAAATTATAATGGCAAAATTTCTGCTTCATACACTGGTGCTGCATTCAGACAAAACAGAGTGATAACAAAATGCCAGTACCTTTGTGTCTCATGCTAAGAGTGGTGCAGTACGTGGCAGTGCCTTTTTGAGTTTGTTACACCACAGATGTTACGTCTCAGATGCCACCTTGCTAACCAGGGATCACAATAGGCCTTAATGTCCCAGCACGTGCTGTGTGCCTGTGCCTCCTTGCTGGAGGCCCCACAGATACCGGAAATGCTGATGATCAAGGAGTCCTGATTAATTATGATTAAATTAAGTAAATTTGATTAATGTGCAAAGTGTAAGAAGCTCTTGTCTGCTGGTGTGCCTTCCTTCTGAGACTGGAAAGATTTGAGCCTCTAAAGTTAGCAAGCTGGCAAATAGTGAACATCCAGTAGTCCACTTGGTGCTGTTTTCCTTGAGTCCAACACATTATTTCCAGTTAAAAGTGAGCACACACTTCATATGCTTACAAATGTGCTCACACACACCTTGTGTGAAATGTTCCTCTATGGGATAAATGAGAAGGGTGAAGGTTTGCATACTACCTTCTAGCTCTTGCTTTAAAATGCTGCACAGCTCCTTGAAAACTTCTCTTCTATGGTATCTAAACCCTCACAGCTGCAGCACTGCTACTTGAAAATACCAAAGACATCTTGTGATCCCTGTGCACTCTTAAACGTGCCCTATGGTGTTATACTATATGCAGACTGAAGTCAGGATTAAAAGTCAGCAGTTGAATTCTCTTGAAACAGAGCAAAGTGGGGTGAAGTGGTTTAGATTGTTCTGACACTGATGTAGGGAGTATGTGTACGCATGTGGGATTTAGCATTTCTAATTATGAGTGAAGACAGAAAACGGGAAAACAGAGAAAATCACAGTGTAGTTAACTTTAGGTACATCTGCTATTTTGAAAAACTTCCCAGCAGCAGTAAGCTGATCTTCACTGTGCTCTTCTAGAAACTTTTCTGAGGACTGCTTGAGCTTAATATAAAGAAAGAAAAGTGCATTTTTCGTTGTACTGCACTTTTAAGACCTGAGCTGAAAGCATGAAGTATTTGTTTGTTTCCTAAACAATGTTTTCAGTCATCACTTTAATTTACAACCAGGCTGGAGAGCACTTTGTAGCGTGTGTGGTGGGGATGGGAGAAGCACATACTGGGCTGATTGTTCCTGAGTTTTGAGAGAAGACAAGGCAGTCTGCTGACCTCTGCTGTCTCTGGCTTGCAGGCTGTAATTCTTGCTTTTATGAGGAGATGAATAAAAATACGGGTTTTCTGTGAGGTGTGACTATACACTACTGTGGAAAAATTACTTCCACAGACTAAGTGATTGACTGTAGCTTTTGGAGATGTTTGCCTGCACAGCTGATTTTTTTGGCAGCTTCCTTTTTTCCCTTTTTATTTCCTTCCAAATCCAGTAGTCAATGCTAATAGCGTATTTGGGTTAATGGTAGTCTTAGAGTTCTGAGGTGCTGGTGAGACTGGTGTCTTTGGGCTTTTCACCATAGCCTAAGGTAACATTTGGGACTTGAAATTTGGTTTCAGGTTTTAGCTTAATGCGTCCATATTTGTGCTGCTCACAATTTTCTGTTTTTATGCCCTTTTCTGACCTTTCTTGTGTGGGGGCGTATTGAAACTGAAAAACTTCCTCAAAAGCTTCTCTTTGGTAACTTCTATGGAATAGATGACCCAAATGTTGTCTTTCAGTGCTCTAAAATGAGGCAAAGCATTGTTTGTTTTTTAAACCAACACACACACACACACTTTTTATATGGTTTAATCTGTTGCCTGAGCTTGCATTTGAGCTGCACTTTTTTTAACTCTTTGAGCATTTATTTACCCATGTTCAGTTTTTGAAAGATGATTTTTAGCAAACACCAGTTTTCTTGCAATGCTGTTTGAGCTAATCCTGGAAGGAGCGCTCAGTGTGAACAGCTTGTAACTGGAGTCAGACAGAAAGATTGAAACACTGGAATCTTTTGTCTTTAAAATGAGTGTAGCTTGTGGTGGTGGCTGCACTTTGTTGCTCCAAGAGCAATGGCTATGTGGCTTATCAAAATCTAGCTTAGACTTAAATTGCTACAGTGTTATGTCAACTCTTGGTTTAAGAAACAGTTCATAGCTGTTGCAAGAGATGCTGGCATGAGCATGGTTAAGTTTGACAGGCTGGGTGTGTTACATATTGCATTTACAGCTCTGAGCAGGAGTGCAGGGTGCTGGAGGCGTTGCAAACAACATGGGCAGGGGTTAGCAAAGGGCTGCCATGTGGAGGCTACACAGACACTGCTAGAGGTTTGTGTACTGTAAGCCTTGTGAAACTGTGTGTGTTCATCTGCTGGCTTTCACTGGTGTTGACAAACACGAAAGGTAGAAGATAAACTGGCTATAAAAAATTCACTGATGAAATTACATGCTGCTTTGGGTTGATTGGGCGTTCTAATTGTTTGCTGAGAACCTCCGTTTTTGGAAGTACAGCTGTATTGTCTCTGCTTTTTTCTTTTTTTTTTTTTCCCCCACAGATTTTGATGTGTCCAGAACATGAAATGGAGAGGGTTAACATGTACTGTGAACTCTGCAGAAGGCCTGTTTGTCACCTTTGTAAACTGGGTGGAGGTCATGCAAACCATAGAGTAACAACCATGAGCACTGCCTACAAAACCCTTAAGGTAAAAGAAAATATCATTGGACCTAGCCTTAAGAAGGGGAAGAGTACTTCTGATGTGAGGGCAAACTCCCTCTGGCTGGAAGCCAGGATGTGTGTTTAGGAGACCCTGAACTCGTCTTGAAGCCTGTTGTTGTGCAACATTGGTTAATGTATATGTTAGTGTGATGTAGGGCATGTTTTACAAACTAAACTGCGTTTGCTATGATGCTTGAAACATAACCCCTTAAAAGTGCTTTCAGCTTATTTCAGCTAGCTGTACAGCAGTACTGACAGTGCAGAAGGGTTAAGCAGTTAATACTTTACGATCAACTTTTTTTTAGTGTAAGTGTTCAGGTAGCTTGTGGTAGCTGATACTTGAGAAGCACTTCTGAAAATTTTGCATCTGAAGTACCTGTTGACACCTTTGTGTCTATCTTTGTATGTTTGGGAGGCTGCATAGCTGTTAATTTCCTAAGCAAAGCACAACAAAGAAGACTTACAAACATCAATTTGTTATTAAAGACGACACCTACTTCCTCTTCTTCCTTTTCTTCCTCTCTTGCTCACAGGAGGAAGAAAAAGGAAAAAAAAAAGACCAGACTAGCCTGCCGTGTGCTCTTTGGCCTCCTCACCAGTTTGCAAGGCTTTTCCTGTACAATTGCTTGCTCTTGCAGCTAAGGAAGCACAGGGACACTCAAAAAGCTGTGATTTGAACTACTTCTTCTTCTAGCAACTCTTAGTACAAATGAGTTAATAGCCAACAACTCCTTTTTGGAAGTTTAATGTCCCGAAGTGTCATGTTCCTAACCTAAGAGAGGGTGACTCCTGGGTGACTGGGAGCCAGCTGACACTCTTACCTCTTGTCCTTAGAGGCTGTGCCACTAGTCTTGCTCACAGTCGCTTTGCAGTCTCCGCAGGTCACCAAACAATTCTCCACAGGATTGCTGCTCATAACTGGTGTCAGGCTGTTGTCCTTGTGGCTAGAGAAACTGAGGACAAGCTGGATGACCGGTCTGTGCTGGTTGTCACTTTGTGTGAGATACCCTATTCTTGCTGTTTTACTTCAACAGGAGAAGCTTTCAAAAGATATCGAGTACCTCATCAGTAAGGAGAGCCAGGTGAAAGCTCACATCACACAGCTGGATCTGCTGCTGAAGGAAACAGAGGTAAGAGTGCCTTGCAGGTTGTCTGGAGTTGGCCTTTGCAGAGACACAGGAAGGACTCAAAACTGTTTCCAGTGAAGTGTTTCAAACTTTGGGCTTTTCTGTTAAATAGTAAAACAGTTTTTGAGCAGTTTATGCTAGAACTGAATCACACGTGGTGAGACCTAGTTCTGCCAGTGTGGGAAGCATACAGAGGGAAGTTCATTTTTGGCTGCTGCTGTAAATTTAAATGAAATAAATGTTACTTGATACCTTAACCAAAGTGGGTTAAACATAGGGCATTTGTGCTTTTATGATGGTACACTATTTACGCTGCCTGTTTACCTTGAGAAAGTCAGAATTCAGGGCAAAAATGTCCACGAAGAGTCACGTCTGGAAACTCACATACAAGCTGAAAAACATGAAGGCAGAAATTGCAGCAGCTCCTGGTTCTGGTGTATCTTGATTACAGACTGCCTCTGTGCTTTGCAGTTCCTTTTATCCGGGGCAGTAGTCAGAGGTGGCACTATAGTTCAGAGGGTACACTTGAGAAGCTGGGCTGGACCCTCAGTTCAGGGTGATTGGGGAAGGTGGAAGAGCATCTAGCTCTTGGGCATGAAGACTTGAGAGACAGACATCCTTTTACAGTGCTCTTTCATAAGCTATCTAGATAAATGTAATGCCTAACTCGAGACATAATCAGAGGAATACTTTCCTGCTCTTCATTCTCTGTTAAAGACAGCAAATGCTGACTAGTTTGGGTGGTGTGCTGATCTCATTTTCAGTGCTGAATAGCATAACAAAGCTCATTAGTCTTGCCCGTGAAATGGATAACTAGATTACTGTGATGTCTTGAACAACCTTAAGTGTGTTTCTGTACAGAGCCCCAGTGACAGAATCTGTCTAAAATGTCTTTTATTTGCTCCTAGTGCAACAGTGAAAGAGCTAAACAAGAAGCATCTCAGAGTTTTGAGAAATTATACCATGTCCTGGAAGAGAAGAAATCTGCAGCTCTTAGGGCAATTGAAACTTCTAAGAACATAAGGCTGGAAAAATTGCAAACACAAGTGGAAGAATACCAAGGGCTCCTGGAAAATAATGGCCTTGTAGGATATGCTCAAGAAGTGCTTAAAGAAACTGATCCCTCCTGTTTTGTTCAAACAGCAAAACAACTTCATGTCAGGTATCTTAAATATCTTCTGTTTGAGGTGCAGGTACCATTCCAGGATGTCTGTGCAGCTGTGTTCTTTAGGCAGCTGACAGCAAAGTACTGACTGCAGTACCGTGTAGTGCAGAGGCTTGGGAGATGGGTCCTGCTGATGTTAAGTTGGAATTCCTGCATTAGAGTGTGCATTAGGAAACAACACTCAGGAGAGGAGGGTTCTTGTCCTGCCTCAATGCCTAGCCTTGTTCAGTGGGACTGCAGTGGAAGGGTAGTCTGTTTAGCTGCCTGACACATTCTTTTTCTCAGAGATTTTATCAGGTATTTGCAAGTTGATCTAGCAGGTCTCTTCCTGGCTTTAAGCTCTTTGATCTTTGTGTTCTCTACTAGCACCTCACATCAGTTTTGTTCTTTGAAGGTAATAGCCCAAATTGTTTACATGTTTTGCCAACTGAATATATCCTGTTCATTATCTTTACACTGATGTACGAAAGGCCTTTAATTTTGCATTTGAGAATCTTTTTAGATAGACAAAAATTTCTGGGAGACATCAGTAAGTACATGAAGGCAGAACTTTTTTTAAAGCAAAACCTGCCATTTTTACTTTAAGAAATGTCCAACTTGAATTGCCTTTTTTTCTCTTGTGCTAACCTGCTTCTTCTGTGTTTTCAGAATCCAAAAAGCTACTGAGTCTCTGAAGAGCTTTAGGCCAGCAGCTGAAACTACTTTTGAAGACTTTGTGGTGGACACTGCGAAGCAAGAAGACATCCTTGGTGACTTGTCCTTCCATTCCAATGGTAAATTCTGAGAGCATCAGGTCTTTCCCAAGTTACAGCTTTAAGGGCTTCTCTGGAGAAAGGCAAAACTTGCACAGGGCAGCAGTTGCAGAGCTCAGTCGTGTGACTTGCATTCTCCCTTTTGTCTCCACAATTCAGAAAGCATTACCTGGCAGCAGTGTTAGCTTCAGCTTTCATAAAGAAGCTAAAATGACATTGCCTTCAGTACCAGTTTGCATTGGCTTCCAAAATATTGTAGTTACATCACACTCAGTCTTTCTAAAAGCCTTTTATTGCATGACAAAAAGTAATAGTTTTTAAAGCTGCCAGAAAAAAAATGGCTCAAGCCTTTCAAAGTAAAAATAGAAAATAGGGGATTTACTTAAGTGTATGAACAGAGATCCATCTTCATCTGCTCCCTTTAACTGAGAGAGTCAGATTCCCTCCTTTAACAGTGCTATAGCTCAAAAAAGGGGTTGAGTCTTGGTTTAAGACGATTCTAAGAGGTGGACGCTTTAAAATGAGTTTCCTCCCAATATAGTTTTAACTAATCCCTTTCTACCAACATAGAAAAACAAAATAGGAGTAGCTAGAAGTGGAAAAATAACAGTTTGCTACAAAAACGGAATAGCAATGGACCAAAAATAACGGTAATAGTCCGTAGTTACAAAGTGGCTGAAGTCTCACGGGGGCACAGATAGATGTGGAATACAGTAACATTTTGGGTTACCCAGGACAGGTTGTGTGGTTAACTCCAAAACAACATGTATCTAAATTTCAGCTCTATTTTTCTCATGTGTTCCAGGTCTAGAAATACCAGAAATCAATGAAGAGCAGAGCAGAATGTACAACAAAGCTGTCATCTGTTGGGAATGCCCTGGGAAGACAGAATCAGCTGATATCTATGTTCTTGAGTATCATAAGCTTAATAGAGAAGACGAGAGTGTGACGTGGCAGAAGACTGAAGTTTGTGGCAAGAGCAAAGTATTATCTGACCTTGATGACGACAGCAGCTATGCCTTTAGAGTTCGAGGATACAAAGGGTCCATCTGTAGCCCTTGGAGCAGAGAAGTTATTTTGCGTACTCCTCCAGCTCCAGGTATGGGGTTTTCTTATGTCCGTCAGTGTTAAGAGCTGAAAGGAGTTTCCAGTAGCCTCACATGTCTCCTGTGCTATTACCAGTTGCATAAATGTTTAGAAGCACTGTGAAAGGTTAAGTAGGTAACATACAGAGACTGTTAGCTTGCATGACATTCCTGGTAGCCTTTAAAAGCGAGGAAGTCTAATGCCAGTATGACTTCAAATGTAGTTTATAAGCACAGAAGGCCAAATACACAACTAAGAATTTTTCTGTGATACTGTTTTTCAGTTTTCAGTTTTCTTTTTGATGACAAATGTGGGTACAACAATGAGCATCTCCAGCTGAACCCAAGAAGAACCTCTGTGGAAAGCAGGGCAGGATTTCCTCTACTACTGGGATCTGAGCGCTTGCAGGTTGGATGCTACACAACCCTGGATTACATCATTGGTGACACTGGGATTGCCAAAGGGAAGCACTTCTGGGCTTTTCATGTGGAAGCCTATTCATACCTGGTGAAAGTGGGAGTTGTTCCTAGCAACAAGATACAGAAATTGTTCCACAATACCCATGATGTGACCAGTCCAAGGTAAATCACAGACTCTTGCTTAATGCATGTTTTACATAAGGAGATGGCTTTTTAAAAAAGTAAATTAAGATCAAGTCTGGTTTCAGTTAGTTTGAAAAGTTTGAAGGATATGGTGTAAGAAGGTTGTCCTGTTTATCCCTTACTATTAGCAGAAACATGTCCTGCTTATCCAGAGTCCTATTTCCTTTCTTTTTGGGAAATAAGTCAGGTTCCTGTAGATGCCAGGGAATGTCAGTTATAGCAAGAAGGGTAAAAATAAGTGTAAGATAGAAGCAATGCTTAATTATCAATATAAGACTCTGCTTTAATTCCCTCAGCATACAAGGTTTGGCAGCCTTTCAGAAGTACAGTGTTCACTGTACAGATTTGTGTGTTTCTGCAGTAGCTTGTGTCACAGTGGATCCCAAGGTACTGGCTTACCCCAGGCTACATGCTCACATACTGTGTTGGAGTGCCACTGAGCACAAGCCAAAGTGCAGTGGACAAACCAGCAAAAAGATTTCCACCTCTCAATTACAGTTGTAGCAAGCCTGGATGTGTGTAGGAACTGCAGGCAGGGAGGCTATCTTCCGGGAACTCTTTCTCAGAAATTTAACAAATGTTTGGCTTCCTCTTGTACAGCACGTGAAAAATGTGTCAGCACAGTCTCGAGCTGCTTAAAGCCAGATGGAGCCATTTGCAAAGTGAGAAATTAGATCTAAATTTTCCGATTTCTTTTTCCTTCTCCACATAGATATCTGCAGAATTTTAGCTGACGCAGAAACAACTGCCCCCACAAGCAGGCCAAAACTGAAATCCTAGGTAGGGAATGTCTGTACTGAAGAGCGTGTGCTTCTCCATGTGTCTTTATCTGGGGCAGAGATGGGGGGAGAAGCACATAGACTGACCAAATACATCTGCAGACTCTTCAGTAACCATCTGGGAAACTGTTCAGGAAAGTCTTCAGAGCACATTAAAAGACAGAGCACATTAAAAAAGCCCCAAAACCAAAACTTAAACCACTGAAACCCCACCTTTCATTTTGTGAATGGTAAAGATACTGTAACACAGCAGTGTCATGGAAAACTCACAGGACATGTTCTTGTCTGTAAGGATTGGTCATATTTGCTAAGTTACTTCTCAAGTTAACCAATTTACTATACCTCTAGTTTCATTAATTATTACTTATTGCCTAGCTTAAGTACATTTAGATACATCCACTCTTTAGTAAACCCTTCTGTAGTCTTATTCTTATTGTAGTTCAGCTGTTATTAATTGTTTGAAGTGACCAAAGTGAGTCTTCTCCACCTACTAAATGCATCTTCCTTCCTGGCTTAGGTGCCTATCACTGGTGTAAGCAAAGTCTGGTGGGCTGAGACTGGAGTGCCCTGTTGGTTACAGGTGCTTCAGAGGGATGGGCAGGACAGATGAGGTGGAGGTGGCATTGTGTATAACATGATGTCTGGAATGTACGGAGCCCGCAGTTGGCAATGCCACAGTTGAGAACCTCTGGATAAGGATTAAGGGACAAACAAAGTGGATGTCATTGTGGGAATGCACTATAGGCCACCCATCCAGGATGATGACACTGATGAATTATTCTTTAAGGAACTAAAAAATATCTCTACATCAACCACCCTTGTCCTTGTGGGGCACTTCAGTTTGCCAGATGTTAACTGGGAGCACCACACAGATGGTACAAACAGGTTCAGAAGAGTCCTAAAACACCGGGATGATAACTACTTGGTATGGGTTCTAGGGGAGCCAGCTGAGAAAAGTGCCCTCCTTGATTTGTTCCTGGTCACCACAGAGGATCTCATGAGCCAAGTGGAGATGAGCGGCCCTCTTGGCCACCCCAACCACAAAGTGATCAAGTTTAAATTTTCTGTTGTCAGGAGGAAAAGTGCCAGCAAAACCTTGACTCCGGACATGAGGAGAACAAACTTCAGGCTGCTCAGGGTACTAGTGAGTAAAGTCCTCTGGGAGACCACTATTAAAGGTGCTGAGGTCCATCAGTGCTCGTCATTTTTTAAGCATCACCTCTTAAGGGCATAGGAGCAGGCAGTTCCAAAATGTTATTAGTCAAGCAGGCAAGACAGAAGGCTGGCTTGGCTAAGCAGAGACTTCTAGAGCTAAGGCAAAAAAAAAGGGTATGGCCAGTAGAAGCAAGATTGGACAACATGGGAGAAATGGAGATGCTGCTTGACATTTGAGGAACAAAACTTGTGTGGCCCGAGCCCAATTGGAGCTGAAGCTGGCCAGAACTCTGGGGAACAATAGAAAGAGGTTTTTTTTAAAATACGTTAATAGCAAAAGGCAGTCAGAAATACCACAGGCCTATTGCTGGATGAGGAAGGTCACCTCACTAAGAGGGACAGAGACAAGACAGAAATGTTTAATGCTTTATTGACCTCGGTTTTCAACACCAGTGATGGGCCTTGGGTGGTCCCAGAACTGAACTTGAGTGTTGCATTTCCCCGTGCCTAGAATTAAAAGCCAAACACGGTTAGAGGGGAAAAAAGGGTTTTACCTCAATATTTATTTAAGGATCCTCTGGTGCCCCGTCCAAACAATGCACACTGCCTGAACAATGCACCCCTGGGTGCACCTCAAAATGCACACACAATATGCACCCACAATAGGCCCCCACAATAGCCCCCCCACGATGATTTGCATATAAAATTATAGACCTTTCAAATTAGCATATCTATCAAAGATTCCCCAATGAGAGGCTCAAGAGAAGCCCCTGTCCTGAGGAATGTTCCCCCTGGATGGGCCTATCTTGGTTTACAGAATGTGTTCTGGAGAGGGCCTTGGTGTCTGGGGCTTTCTGACCCCCAGCTGCGAGGCTTCCAAGGTGTTTGGTCTCTTGGCTTAACAGAACTTCGGGTCTAAGCTAGTTATTAAACTTCGGCAATTACAAGTATGTGGGCTAAAGGCACTGAGGATACATAAAAGCTGTATGAAAGGGTATATGAAAAGGGTATAAAAGAGGGGTATATGAAAAAGCAAAAAATCATCATGGCAACAGAGGACTGCAACTGTGAGAATGATAAACTCCCAGCCAACCCCGAACTTGTGCAGGATTTGCTGTTCCACCCAAATCCCCATAAATCTGTGGGATTCATCCTAGGGTACTGAGCTGGCCGATGTCATTGTGAGACCTCTCTGATGTTTCAGTGGTCTTCAGAGGTGCCAGTCAACTGCAAGCTGGAAAATGTTGTCCCAGTTTTCAAGACTGGGAGGAAGGATGACCTTGGTAACTACAGGCCTGTCAGTCCCACTTCAGTCACTGGTAAATTTATGGAGAAGATTATTCTGGGAATTACTGAACAACACCTGAAAGACAGTGCAGTCACCAGGGGAAAATCCTGCTTGAAAAAGTTACTTTCCTTTCATGATGAAGGTCACCCACTGAGCTGACCAAGGGAAGCCAGTGTGTGTAATCTCTTTTGATTTCAGTCAAGCTTTTGATCCTGTATCTCCCAGGATCATTCTGGACAAACTGCCCAGCACACAGCTGGATAAACACATAATGTGATGGGTGAGCAACTGGCTCATGTTTTGGGCACAAAGGGTTACAGTGAATGGGGTGACACCAGACTGGTGACCTGTCATTTGGGGGGGTTCCACAGGGCTCCATCCTGGGCCCTGTGCTCTTCAGCATCTTCATAAAGGACTTGCACACAGGACTGGAAGGGACACTGACTTCACAGACAATACAAAACTGGGAGGAGCTGTTGGCTCCCTCGAGGGCAGAGTGGCCCTGCAGAGAGACCTTGACATTAGAGAGGACTGGGCAGGCACCAGCCATATGAAGGGAAAGTGCCACTTTCTGCACCTGGGTTGGGGCGACCCTGGGTGTACAGACAGACTGGGGAAGGAGAANTTTGGGGGGGTTCCACAGGGCTCCATC
>VZRQ01010005.1:0-27781 GCA_013397975.1 Machaerirhynchus nigripectus
GCTGCCGCCCCCCGCGCCCGGGGCAGCGCCGGGATCGCGCTGGGATCGCGCCGGGACCTCGCTGGGATCGCACAGGGACTGTGCCGGGACCCGCGCGCCAAGGGCAGCCCCTCCGCGGGGAGCGGCCCCCGCGCTCCCGGAGCACCCGAGGACCCAAGGGAGACCTTTTGGTAGTCCCCGCGATGCCCCGACACCGCCCCGCCGGCCCCGCCCCGCGGTCCCGCAGCCCCGGAAGGACGGATGCTCGCAGCGAAGGGAACAGTTCTCAGGAGGATTTCTTTATTCGGCTGTACAAAGGGAGGTGTGACAGGAGCAGAGTACTGCGCTAGTACTTCCCGGGCAGCCCCGCGGGCCGGTAGTGGTTCGGGTCCCTGCCGCTCCGGCCCCACGCGTTCGCCTCTTGGTCCGCCCGGGTGTCCTCGTGGCCTCTGCCGGTCATGCCCTGCCAGCTCTCCCGGGCGTTGCTGTGGGGAAGGAGAAAAGGCCACCTGAATAGACTGCATCTAACTCAGCCTTGTGTTGGTTCCCTCACTCATGTGAAACAGCTTTTCCGCAGGGCTTCTCAAGGTGACATGCAAGCACACGCTCGGCCTTTGTCTGAAAGCCGGCGGTGGAATCCGTAACTGTTATGTCGGGAAATGAACCAGCAGTGAAGCAGAGTTCCTTATCAGAAATGCAGAGGAAGGAATCTGCCTTCTCGGGAGGACAAGAAGAAAGGCTGACGCTCAAGTGGCACCATTCCTATAGAGATCGGCTGTCCAGACGGGAACTACTTCCCTCTGCTGTCCTTCTAGGTGCAAAGCTGCGTACAAGTCAAAAAGGACCTCACTCCAGCAGAAACGCCTGGATCCCTAATAATTCACTCTTAACAAGCCAAGCACACTCTGTTACCTGATCACCTTCGCTGCCCAAGCACCACCAGGTCCTCTCCGTGCCGCGTCATAATTCCCACGGGCATGGAAATACTTGTCGGCACCTATGTAATTTGCCTCGCGCATGTCCTGGTATGCTCTAAACATATCCCACGCCCCTGAAGAAACCAGAGAAAGGGACATGATGTTGACTTGAAAGAGTCGCACCAGAAATAGTTCGGTACAATTTCAGCCATGAGCTGAAAGGCCCAAGGAGCAGTAACAGAGTGAGGTACTGCTCCACATCAGCCTTTGCACAGGGCTGTGCCCACAGAAAGCACCCGTGGGGGCTGATCAGGGCCCTTGTCCAGCAGCAGAAACCAGCGGGGTCTCTAACGCGGAGCTGCAGATCTCCCGGCTCTGAGGGCTGCACCATGGACTGCTGGTAACCTGTGCCTGGGGAGGGGTTCCTGAGGGAAGGGCCCCTGGTAACAGCAGCTTACCTCCAGCAGCATCCCGGACAAACTGTCCAGCTCGGATCATTGCTTGGGCTACTCCTGGTCTGTCAGCACTTGCACACAGAACGATGGAGAGCAACGTGATGCAGACCCAGAGCCTCATGGTTCCTGGCCAAGCCTGACAGGGAGCTGGGAGACAGTGAGAGGGGTGAGCAGTTCTGGAGCACCTTTGAGCACCCAGCACACCCCCAGCTGTGCCCCAGCTGCTGCCCCAGTGCTGAGGGCCCGCCCAGGACTCCCTTCCCCCTGTGCAAGGAGTGGTGCCCTCTGTGCAGCCACAAGCTCCACAACAGGGGCAGATGCACATGAGAAACCTGCATTTCAGCGCTCCGTGCTGCTCCTGCCATGAGTACAAAGAAGCCCCATATGCTAAAGCATCGGTCCTGCTCCCAAATACCAGCTCAAAACACTGCACACAGCTCACAAATTCAGAATGTCACTCACCACTGCAGAAAGGCAAAGGCAAAGGAGATGGAGATTGTCTCGTGTGCTCTCAGACTCAGAGAAGGTATTTATAAGCAGTTCAAACCCCTCAAAAGAGGAAACTGGAAAGGATACCCACAGCTGGGAAATCCCCACCAGCACCCCCAACACAGAAATCATTACTGGAAACCTGTCCTTGTCCTTACTGAAAGTTCACAGCTCCTGTTATGCAATATTTTAGAAACTATGTGGTGCTTCTTCAGCTGTCCTTGGGACTATTTGCTCCTCATAACAACCAGACTGAGAAATTGCATTGAAGGCTGAAGCGTTTCATGTGCTTGAAGTGTTACTGTTGTCTCAAGGGCGACACTTTTGTTTGGATCTTGGGCTGAACAGAGCTTGGAGGGGAAGGTGCCTGGCTGTCTGCACATTGAAACACAAGGCCAGGTCTGTGTCTGTGCACAAGGAACGTGTGAGCTGCGTTACCAGAAGGGCTGCAGGAACTGCTAAGTGAAATTCCCATGCGAGCTGGGATTGCCAGATGAATCCCAGAGTTAATGGAATAGAAAATGTGAAGCATTGGTCTTAACTGCATTGTGAAGCAAACCACATACACCTACATTCCTGCTGATAATGCTCTAAGATAGCACAGACACACACACCATAAAGAGGGTCTGAATGGTTCATTTTGTCTTGGCTTGCTCTCACAGACCCCTCTTGAGGGACTCCAGCCACCCTGCTGCAACAGCAGCTCCGTGGGGCTCAGGTGGAAAGTACTGGACAGCAGTAAACATTTTACCTAAGGGGAGATTCAGATCCATACAGCCACAATTCTGCTACATTTTAAATCAGCTGTCTGGCCCTATTGGCATGGTTCACTGTTTTAAGTACTCGCTCTGCTCTCCCTGCTTAGAGCCTGCACGCTTCCCTTGGTTAACAACTTGACACAACCCTTTCCCCTGCAGAAAGCTCCAGGGTTGAGTGCAGTTGCACTGGAGAATGAGTGTGCAGAAAGTGTCCCCATTCTGTGGTCTTGTACGTGATTTAACAAGTCTGAGAGCACTTTACATTCCCCTCAGAAGAGTTCAGGGTAGCTGCCCTGCTCACAACTCTGCCACTGTAAACAATTCACTGCTGGATCTGCAGGGCAAAGCCATGAGTTGAAAGAGGTGCAATAAAGCTAATAAAGTGTCAGCAGTAACTTCCCTGAGCGTCACTGGCCTTCAGTCAAAAAAATTAGCTTAAGGGCAGAGGAGACATTTTCCCCAGACAGGCCTGGAGCAGCAGGGCAGATACTCTGTAGTGTGATGTATCTCAGAATGGAACAATTTGCAACAAGAATCTAAACCCTAACACAATGGACAAGGAAACCTTGCAAAAAGCAGGGAGCGGACACAGATTTTTGTCCCCTGGCACCCCTGAACTTGATACTCCACAGTGTAACAGCTCAGCTACTGCAGGGACTGGAGTGCACCTCTGTTCACATCCTGACGACCTACATCCTTGCAGCACATGGCAAGTCAAGTGCCTTCTCTGCTGGCGGCAAGTAGCCCTGTCACATTTTTGGTTTTTAAAAATCTGGAAAATCACTCCTTAAGTTGGGGTACAGGCATGTGGCACTTTGCCCAGGGACTTAGAACGAAGCATTGCTTCCAAAACTGACCTAAGGAACTTTTTCCCTACAAGCACTCAGACACTTTGGACCATAGAGTCTTACATTGTTTCTTTTCTGTAAGAAACAGAAATTTGTTTCTTTTCTGTAAGAAACATCTTTTCAATGTTTCTTACGTTGTTTTCTTACATTCTCTACAAACCAACATTTTCTGCAAAACATGAGGATAGTTGCAAGAAGGCAGGTGCTGGAACATCTCAGAGTGCATCCCCTTGTGTCCAGCAAGGGCAGCAGCAGTGACGACAATGCTGGAGCTCCCCATGGAACTGAGATAAAGCTGCAGCTTGGGGCTCCAGCACGGAACAGCCTGAGCCCTGCTTTCCAGGATCCTCTTGGCCTGCTCTCCAGGACACAACCCTCAGCTCACAGGAACGAGCTGCAGCCAGAACTGTCGCTTACGCAACAGAAAGAGGCAAAGCTGCCTCCGAGCATGGAGGGAGGTTTGAACAGAGTATTTCTTCCTGGCCTGGCAATAAAACACTGGCAGCACGTGCATGTTGGGAAACAACGCATTGAGAGGGGCCCGGAGACCATTTTCTGGGTTTGTACATTCTGATCCAGTTAAGATAAAAAGCAACCCCCTACTGGTTGCCCTTGAACTGTAAATATCTACAAATGCAAGCTACATTCCACAAACATTCCACAATTTTGCAATCTAAGGAAGTCAGACTGAGAAAGGCGATGAGGTGAATTCGCAGCTCAGGCACAATAACACTTGCCATTATTTCTTAATCTGGGAAAGAACAGTACCTTATTTATGTGTGCAATAGTTCATTTCAGGAGTTTTGCCAAGTATGGAGTATATACTAACACTGACCTTGGGCTTATAGACATATGGAATGACTGTAAACTTGTCTCCTTTCAAGAAGCAGACTGAAAATGCAGATATTTATCTGAAGTAAAACTGATTTACCCATAGTGAAACAAATGTGAGATAATGTATGATACTTTTATCTTTAAAAAAAAAAACAACAAAGCAAACACTGCCACCAGTTTCTATTTAAAGCTGCTCCAGGCTAAGCCCCCTTTATTCATCTCTGCTTTTCAAGGGTCTCTCCCAGCACCAGTCACCCACAAAAACCAAAGCTGAGCTGCAGCTCATCTCTCCCGTGAGGCTGGCTCGAGCTGTGAGTGGCGTGTGCTCAGCTGGCTGACAGGAGCCTTGCTATGTGCAACTGTGATTTCTGAACAGAAGACCCTCTCATTTTACAGTCCCTTCCCCTTACCCCTATGAGATAAAAAGAAACTCATCCAGAACAGGAAACATTAATTTTCCAACTCTTTTCCAGAGAGCAAACTCTCACTCTTTATTGACAGCCAAGTTAGTTGAAATGATCAACACAATGTTAAACACAAGCTCACTTTAAACACAAAACCTGAACACGTGCTTCCCATTTTGTTACCTGTAAGACGCTTCTAACCTGATTTTTTTCGAAAAAAGCTCTAATTGGAATTATGATTTACTGTAAAAAAATGAAAAAAGCCCCAACCCGCAGTCAAAGTTAACCAAGTGTACAAAATCCCCACAGAAGAAAGAGACTGATGCGTACACAAAATACATCAAGCGAATAAAGTGGGACCATGTGGAGATTAGCCAGGCACATTCTCGGACATCCAGGAATTCCTCTGAGGAAGGCAAAGGGAGCACTCAGCACCACACACTGCATGAATCCGAGGTAGGTAACTGTGGCAGCCCCTGAGGCAGCAGCAGGCTCACCTGGCAGGGAAGAGTACAGGCACCAACACCAGCTGGTAGGTGCCTGGCTCCCATTCCCAGTCTTACTGTGAGAGCATGGGGTATTCCTGATGGCACAGATCCTTCTGCTTCCAATGGCAGAATCTAAACCCCAGAAAATGTAAAGTTTTCTTTTTTAGAAATAGTTCTGTATTGGCTTTTCCACAAGCAACACTGGATGAAAGCCTGCCACTCACTGTCTCCCTGGAACTTCACTTCCTCTAGTGCAGTAACCAACCCTCCACATCCAAGTTGTCTTGAAATCAAGATGGAACAGTCTGCAGACTGCATCTCTCAAAAGGCTGAAAGTTGTACTAAGTCCTATTTTGATGAAAAGCATTTGATGAAAAGTCCTATTCTAATGAAAAGCACTTTAAGTGCTGCAAGACTACATAAAAAGATTCCTTATAAAGCAGTATTTTCATGTCCTTTTACAACAAAATTATCAATTTGAATTAAGTTTAGTTCCAGTGAATGCATTACTTTTTTATTTAAATGACATTTGTGAAAATTGAGTATTGACCAGATGCTGTGGCCTTCTGCTTAAAATGTGAGTCAGCCAGTGAAGAGGGTCAAAACTAGAAGCCTAAAAAGAAACTTGTTCAAACGTATTAAACGCAGAAGGAGTGCTAGTACAAAGCGTAGTTCTGTAAATGAGATATAAAATCCAAGGGCTTTTGTGAACCTTTATATTCAACCATATATGTAAAAAGACTTCTTTCTTGACAGCATCCATCTAAAAATACTTATGTAAACCTTCAGCTTTTAAAAAAATTATTAAAATAAGTCCTCTCACTTCCCAAAATGTCAGAATGAATTGGTGGAATTACCAAAGTTAACCTGGACTTCAGTAAAATGTTTTGATACCGTTTCTCACAATGTTCTCCTGGAGAAATGGGCTGCTCATGGCTTGGACATGTAGACTGCTCACCAAGCAAAAAACTGGTTGGATGATCAGGCCCAGAGAGTGTTGGGAAATGGAGTTAAATCCAGCTGGTAGCCAACCCCAAGTGGTGTTCCCCAGGGCTCAGTGATGACCCAGAACTGTTTAAGCTCTTTATCAGTGATCTGGATGAGGGGATCGAGGGCACCCTCAGTCAGTCTGCAGACACACCAGGTTGGGTGGGAGTGTNGAGAAGGAAATTGAGGGGCTGGAGCAAGTCCAGAGAAGGGAAATGAATCTGGGGAAGGGTCCGGAGCACAAGTCCTGTGAGGAATGGCTGAAGGAGGTGCAAGTGTTTAGCCTGGAGAAAAGGAGGCTCAGGGGAGACCTTATCACTCTCCACAACTGCCTCAAAGGAGGCTGCAGCCAGATGGGGGTGGATTTCTTTTTCCCAAGTAACAAGGGATAGTATAGGAAGAAATGGCCTCAAGTTGCTCCAGGAGACATTTTGATTCAATATTATGAAACAGTTCTTCACAGAAAGGGTTGTCCAGNCAAAGGAGGCTGCAGCCAGATGGGGGTGGATTTCTTTTTCCCAAGTAACAAGGGATAGTATAGGAAGAAATGGCCTCAAGTTGCTCCAGGAGACATTTTGATTCAATATTATGAAACAGTTCTTCACAGAAAGGGTTGTCCAGCACTGGAAGAAGCTGTCCAGGGAAGTGGTGGACTCACCATCCCTGGAGGCAATTTAAAGCCATGTAGATGTGGCACTTTGGGACATGGATGAGTGGTGGATTTGGCAGTGCTAGGCTAATGGTTGGAGGGTTGGATATTCAGGGTCTTTTGCAACTTAAATGACTGATTCTAATCCCACTGTCCTGAGGTTTGTTGGAATATCACAACTGACGTCTATGGTCACATTGCACAAACAGGTATGGGCAATTTAGAAACATGGTGCTTGTAGTTTAGCAGCAAGTTCATTTAACAAGTTTGTCCATTAATCAGCATTTTTAACCATAGCCACTAGTTAAAAATATTTCCCTCCCATTTTAAGACTTGGCTTGGTTAATGTATTTCAAATAGGCAAGACCTGTCCATATAATTTAAGAGGGGGAAAAAACCAAATGGTACCATAACAAACAATTCTACAGCAACAGTAAAGGTAAATGTCATTTACAGGAAAGTCAAACAAGTATAATCTTAGATACTTCCCAGGAATGGTTTCTCATGTTTGCAAACAAAGAAACAAAAAAAATTTATACACCATAATTTAATATTTAGGGGCTTATATCCCTAAACACTTGAGTTATAGACTCAGGAAATAAATTCAGCAATTTTCATCTTGGAAATCTGTGATTTTCTTCATTTCAAGATAAATACTGGTTTGTTCTGAATTATGTTCTACAATTCAAAACTCATCTCCAAAGGAATAAAGAAGAACTGTCACCAGTTGCAGGTCAGATACTTGCCAGATGGAGACTGGCTTCAATTTTTAGACAGGAGTTTGTTATTTTTAAGGGCCTGTGAAATTTAAGAGGCACTTTAATATACAGTCATTACAGTATAAAATGTTCCCAGAGTTTTCCCAAGTTGCTCTCTATGCTTGCTGAGACCACAAAAACCGGTCACACCTTTCCAACATGGACTGAATCAGCGCTCTGCAATTAAAGCAAAGGGGGAAAAAAAAGGTCAAACAGTAAAAAAGCTAACAACAGAAAGAACAACAGAGTCTTGCTTTGCTTTTTAAAGAAAAGTTTGTAAAAAACGTGATTCCATTTCAGAAGTAACATCCTGACATCACCGTTCATACCACTGGAAGAAACAGGAGAGATCAGAGTCTGTACAGGTTTTGGCAGGACAGATCTCTTTCAGAGAATCTCCTTCATCTAGATATATTCATATTCATATCCTTCATATAGATATATTCATATCCATATTCATATACATCTTTAGCGTATGATTTCCTGTCTACTCATTTTCAATTTTAAAATGCCTATACTGCAAAACACACAGTTCTTAAATAATAGGAAAGCTTTCAGCTGAGTCTAAAACCGAAGGTAAAAATGTGAAGCACTTAATCTTGTTAACTGAAAAGGAAGTTTAAAGCACTGACGAGATCCAAAAAGAATAGTGTGGATCTTCTGCTGACCATCTCTTACCTCTGCCTTTTCTCAGCAATTCTCAGTATCTCACAGACACCAGTAAATCTCTCAGACAATTCTAGTGTCAAGCCACACTCCTGCAGAAGAGGCAAGGCACGATTTGGGCCGATGGCCTTGGCCAGCAATAGAGCGACATTTTCCACAGTGATGCAGTCTGGGCAGCTCGGGCCTCCATTGCTAACAGCATTCCCATTCTGTGGGGCCTGGTGGGGGAAAGCTGGGCTGTGATTCTGTGCAAGACGCAAAAGAAACTTCCACTCTTCTATGGTCTCTGGAATGGAACCTAGATGTAAAATTTGTAAAACAATGATTATTTTAAGCCTACTTATTAAACTCTATCTGTAGTAAAAGGGAAGCTAGCTATTTTGTTTTACTCTGAAGGTTTTAGGAAACCAAGCATTATCAACAAGCAAGTTGTGCACACAAAGGTACTGCCCTGACTGACTCAGTGTAAAGGTTTAGTGGTGAACACACACAGCCTCACAGTAGTTCAGTATTCAAGGCTTTGGATTATGTCAAGAGACAAACTTTTGTCCACTTTAGGGCTGGAGTGAATTTTCTTCTAAGTTCTGCCTTGTGGTACAATGCTTTGCTCACCCTAACTTCGGGTGTGTGCACGTGTAGTGGGGGAGTTTTGTGCTGTGCAGGGAGAATTCCTATTCCTCTGTCTACAACAACAAGTTTAGCTTTTACTCCCAACTGATAAACAAATCAAGATTCTTTAATTTTTAAGCATTTTCTAGCACAACTGATTTCACAAAGCACAGCATGAAGATGCAAGATTAGAACACCCATCTATGTGTTTCAAAGATGCTGTACTACACACAGGGCTACAAAAACACTTCAAAAATAGAAGTTCAACTCAGCTTTGGGCAAATCACTATATAAAGGCAGTTCCTACATGACAAAAGTATGTTTACACAGCTTAAGAACCACTAACCATCTTCTCCATTCAACAGGCTCAAATCATCCAAATGAACAATATTAGTAAAGGCTTCTCTTCTTCTATCCAGCTCCAGACAGAGAAAAAGATATCCAGGCCAAAATCTTGAATAAGAGAATAAAGATTTCCATCAATCAAATACTCAGTTCAAACCAAAGTCAAGAACAATTACATGCTCATTTAAGTATCAGTAAAGACAAAAGCAACTAAATTTAATGAATGTCAGAAATAGAGGAGGGATATGAGGAGTACTTCCCATTTGGTACATTAAACTGGACATTCAATATTCATCCTCAAAAAAGGAAAGGTTTTTAAATAAACCCTGTCCAAACAAGAAGCAGATAGGTCATTTTCATTTGTATCCTTTCAGGGTCAGAATACCCACTAACCAAGTATCAAGAATTACCAAGTTTTCTCCTTACCCATGTGATTTACAGATGTCAGCCATCTTCTCTTTCATAACAAAATCAGCTGGGAGTTTAATCAAGAGCAAAATGAGCTGGCTGTAGCCCCAAGTAAACAAGTGCGATCGTGGCCTAGAAGATGAGAAATTCAGTTTTAAAGCATTATTGATTTTCTTCAGAACATTATGATTTCAGATTTATGTAATGAGAGGAGGAACAGATTTATGAACAGATTTATGTAATGAGAAGAGGAAAAATGAATGAAACACCATGTGCTGTGCTGTCTCAGTAGAGCAGTCACTCTGGAAGGCATTACAGATAAAAGTTATTCAATCCTTTGGTTGTTTCTGCTGGACTCTGCAAAATGCTCCAAAGAGTCAATGATCCAAACTGTCACACAAAATCTAACCAAAAGCAGACCTGTTAAATCTTTCTGCTGCACTCAAGACCTCGGGTGAAACCCACTTTACCTGGGATTTCCTTCTTCATCCACAGTGTTTGTCCTTTGTGGAGCATCATGAGAAACTGCCAAGCACAACCAGTCCAACCGTACAGACTCCGGCTGCAAAAGAGACCTAAGGAGAAATGGCCTGGAAAACAAAGTAGACATTAAAAAAAAATCCTAAATCCTACCATTTTTAAATATAGCAGACACGGAGAAGCAGAGATTGTGTGTGGACAAATGAACAAAAAAAGGGGATGGAAAACTAAATGTGGAAAAGCCTAAAATGATTTATGTCTCTAGAAACTGAGGGAATCATGGAAAATTAAGTTTGCAGGTTGTGCTTCCCCAGATTTGGTTTGGGGTTTTCTGGGTTTGGGTTGGTTTGGGGTTTTTTTGTTGTTTATTTGCTTGGTGTTTCTTTTTTAAATGCCATCTAACCCTGGTACACTGAACTGCAGACACAGGAACAAAAGAAGTCAATTCCATTAAAAGTATTATTTAGGAAAACCCTTTTAAAACTAGAGTCTAACCTAACAAAAACTCCAGTCTAAGACCAACTAAAACTGGCAGAATTACTTCGAACCTAATGCTAAAGAACACCAAACAGAAAAACACAAAAACACTAAAAAATGTCCCCAAAAGCCAAACAAAAAAAAAGCCTCCACACAGCTACATGAAGAAGAGAGCAGACAGATGAAAAGGATTCTACTTTCCCCTTACCTTTTATCCTCTGGCTTTGATTTCATCAGACTATCTAAATACGCTAAAAAGTGAGCTGGATCATTCCTGCAAAGCTGTTTAATATCAGAAGGCAAAATAGAGGGGTGGAACTTGATCAAGGGCCGAAGAGCTGTTTCCCCAAATTTTTCATAAAGCCTGGAGAAAGAGAGAGAGAATAAAAACTATTTCCAGTACCAAATAGCAAAATAATTTTTTCAAGCTCTCTTGCATGTTCAAGGTAGTATTGAAAGGTGATCTCTCTAAGAGATTCCAGAAATTTTCATGAGATGGTAAGTGAAGCAATTCCTGGTTGGAAGTTAACAAGGCTGAAGACAAAAAGAGGATTTGGGTACAAACCTTTGAGCATGTGCCAGCAACAGTGGGCTGTCGTCCCACGGCCCCAGGTCATGCAGGAGCTTCAGTATTTTTAACATATCTTCACTTTCCATTGCTAAAGCCACTGGACTGTGACAAGTTAGTTCTGAAATAAATCAGTGCAAAAGTTACAAGATATGGGCAATTTTTTTTTCCTTAACATGTCCTATACCTCCTTTTGTCCTTCTGCTGAACAACAGCTATCACATGGGAAGTTCAACACCCACCTCAATCCTGATGAAATGCAGGTATTAATCTACAGGCACAAGTGCAGTCCAACTAAGGACAAACTGGGAATGCATACCCTACTATCACTTCGAGGGCTCTCAGAATCCAGTGAAGAGATTCCCAGAAACACAAACACCAGACACCAACCGTCAAAGCAAGATTCTGTTGTTTAACTACTGCTCTATTGGAGCAGAATCAATGTTAAGGCTTTAATTCCCTCTTGAAAGAAATACATGAGGCAGAAGCTGAGTGCAGAGCACAGAAAAGTTCTGTTTTCCAATATCATCATGAAACTTTGGTTCAATAAGGCTAAAGAGGCATCAAAAAGTTCAGGAAGTATTTCTGTGGAACAGGGAAGTATGAAGTGATCACAAGCCACTCATCTACATGGAACCATCTACTCCATTCAGTTTTGTTTCATATTAACCACATTCCTTTACAATTTGAATCTTCCAATGCAAATGCTGAGGCCCCTTCCCTCCCCTCCCTTCTGCCTTCTTGCTACAGACTTGTGGTTCTAATTATGACACTTTTGCTCTCAGAAGCACGTGTATTTGTTTGTAAATAGGCTGTGATCACTACAGTGTTCAATCAACAAGGTCCACACAAACTAACAGGTTCAAAGTTGCAAAGTAGGAAGAGAACAATCTCTCCAAGGAGCCAGTAGTTCTTTTTTTTTTTAAGAAATCACAGGTTATTCTGAGTTGAAAAGGACCCACAAGGACCATCAAGTCCAACTCTTAAGTGAATGGTCCATACAGGGCATTATTAGCACTATGTTCTAACCAACTGAGCTAAGTTCTTCCTAAGGGAAGTATTTGGGGGAAAAACAACCAACCAAACAACCCAAACCCAGAACAAAAACTCCCACACACCAAGCCTCCTCCCCCACCACACTACACTGGCAGAAGGAAAATCTGCAGGCAAAATTATGAGTGTCTTCAAGGTTTTTTCTTTTTTTTCTCCCAAAGAGTCTTATTTTCAGTTTAAGAAGAAAGACAACTTTCATTATTTACCTTTCAACCCTGCAATGTATGTTTCCCATACATTAGGGCTGGTGGCACACGTGGTTATAATACACTGCTTTACTCTCTTTAAATCCAGAAGAAAGAAGTAGCTTCGCATAAACCTACAAGCCAAGGTCCCCAAAGCTGCTGGTGGCAGACTTCCCTCCGAGCTCTCCTCAGCCTCACCACTCCCACAAGAAAAGACCCGCAGCTCAAAGCACAGAGTTGTCAGCTCCACGAGATCTTTCAGAACATCTGGTTCAATGACACAGGGAGGAGACACCTGAAAGCCACAGCCCGGAGACCCCGTCAAATCAGGACCATTTTCACACGTGGTATCATCAGTATTTTCCTTTTCAATGCAGTCTTCCAAAATACCACTCTGTTCCTTGTCTACTGGGTCTCTGTCAGCTGGAGACACTTGCAGGTTTTCCTCCAGAACTGCCCTCTGTTCTTCAGCACACACAGTCTTGCTTTTCTTAACAGCCAAAGCAGAATGCTCCTTGCTGCTGAATTTTTCTTCTAGATAGACAAGCCACTCCTGTAAGACCCTTCTCATACATCGAGGTTCTAACAAAACCAGGGGATCCTGGAGTTTGGCTCTGCAGCATAAAAAAGAAGTTTGCTAGGTTTACCAGTTAAAAGATGCCACAACTGAAGTTTTAAATACGCTTTGTGTAACTATAGTCCTACACTTGACTTAGAGTCAGTTGTTGGCTTTTTTGTGATTTTGAAATCACAAACAGAATTTAGGCTCCTTCACACTGTCTGCATTTGATCTCAGTACATTTTGAGCTCCCCAGGATTTCTTTCAGAATGAATTTTTGTTTGCGATTGATTTTTTTAACGATGCCTGTAATGAAGCCAAAGGGATAATGCTGGAGGAGCTTTTAGTGGGTTTTTCTTGGTTTTAAAAAGAGGAAACAAATCATTTACCAAATGAGATCCTCTCAGGTTACGTTAATAGACATTTAGAGAATCACTCTTACATACATGTATGAATGAAAAAAAATTTTAAAAACCCAACAACTTTTTCTGCCAAAGCCCAATGTATCTATACAGTAAAAAGCTTCTCTGCTTACACAGCTTCTGCTGTTGCAGCCTTGATATCTCTCAGACGGTCCTCTTCAGGAAGCTGGCAGTTCTGGGGTTCTGACCTAGAAAAACACAATCATTTGAGTCTTATCTGAAGTATTAACTTTAATAATTTAAGTGAAGATTTCCTGCCAAATTTTTTCAACAACACTAATTCCTTTATTAAACACAAAGCTTTCATTTTTAAGAAGGAACAGCTCAACAGAAGTTTTGGATAAATTTGGCATGAAGAGCAACAGATAATACTATTTTTGTGGCCTTCCATAATGGTTCTACTCCAGCTACAGTAGATTTCTGCAGGTACTGAACAAAAAAGTACCATGCCACTGTATGAAATTCAGTCCAAAATGGTAAATTAGCACTGGAATATGAAATTACTTAGCTCTGTGTTCATTGCCTTATCAGTGCTAAGAAAGGAGTTGGGAGAACCAGTGAAACCCACCATAGGAACGAAGGCAGCTGGAAAAACCTAATGCCAAGTTCCTCATTCCACTTGAGAGTTTTTCCTTAGGTTGCTATCCTCAGGACATCCAGCAAATACAATTACTAAGAAAATGTGGTTTTGCACTCACACTTTTTCTTCCTGGGGAGATGCTACCGGATTAACAGTTAACTCTGGCAGCTGCTCATCATCCTTTGCTTCATGCTTCCCTCTAGATTCAGGACTTATATGAAGTGTGCCAATCTTCTCCGTGGTTTTGCGTACAAAGCTGGAAACACTGGGAATCACAAGTTCCAACGTTTAAAATCAAAAGTTCAAAAGCGACCAAACCAAGCACTTTTTCACTCAAACCATCATTTCAGAGACTTTATAATCTGAAGAACTCTTGAGAAAAGGATGAGAGCAGTGATGACCAACAGGAGCAAAACTTACTAAGAACCTGCTCAAAATTCATACTTCAGTCATGGTCCATACTTCCAGCACAGAATAGAAACCTGAGGTACTTAACACTCCTGCTGGAGAAACAGGATCACACACCAACATTAGACACAGATTTTGACACGTATTTGCATACAAATAAGTGCAGATCGGCTACATTGTATTTTAAAGCTTTTAAACATAAAGCATCTTTAGGAAATTGTGTCCCTCCTGGTGGTAAGAAACCACTTTACAATGCTTCAAATTAATTCTTCAGATTACAAAGCTCGCCAAAAATGTCCTTTTCACTCAGCAGTCCCTATTCCTTCAGGTATTTTATTGAAGAGGAAGCTCAATGAACATACCAGAACTCAATTATTTCTACCGCTGCCACAAAGAGAATTATGTCAACAAGATTTGAATAGAAAAATAAGCTTTCTGCTCCAGAACGGAAAAAAAAAAACCCAAAAACCCCAACCCAGCATCTTTTACTATAACAAGGTATAGCAAAAGTTGAAAGGTGGCTGCAGAAAGCAGAAAGGATTCAAATTTAGCAAAATAATTGGACTTTAATGTATAGAAGGATTAAAGCCAAACTTTTAAAAGTTAACTGTAAATATGATAGTATTTTATTCAATGATTACTTGCATGCAGTGAATACTTGGAAACTTAGCTTTCATTATTAGCAGAAACGCTTATTACTAGTAAAATGCTAAAGGCTGCTTACGGTTTGGAAAGAACTCAAAACATTGCATGTACTTCTGATGTTTATTCTGAGATCCTCACACTGCTGATAGCAGCTACAATTCTTTGTTGGAGGACACGATTTACATACTGAAGTGATTAAAGGAAGGCTATGGGATTTTTCAGACCATTGCTGGGCCACAGACACTTCGGCTAAGTAATTAACATGCAGCACTTTTATAAACATTTTAAGTTATGTATTTAACACCATCTCCTTTATATTTGTACACCCAACCCCCTATCCCCCATTTTTTTAAAAACAAGTTTTAAAAAAAAAAAGAACACAGATCTAATTGCACCAGGTATAGGCTACCATTATTCCACAAATGTTTGGGAAATCGATTTGATTCACTGAAAAGTTTGTGTGGGGATAGGACAGATGGCTTTGCAAGTGTGTTTTAGCAATATCTATCTGCTTTTAATGTTTTAAGTTTTGTCCCCAAGCAACACAGGAAGCCTTCCCTCTAAGTTTCAGAAAAGCAAAATCCCAAAATAATATTCAGTAAGTTTCCTTTGAATACAAACCACAACCACAGTTTACAGGATAACAGTAAACAAACATTCTCAGACATTTAACAATTATTAACTGATTAAAAACTGAGGTTGAAGTCTTGGCTTCACTGAAGTTACCAGCAGCTCTTTGTATCTTCACTGGAGCCAAAATGAAGATTTAAACTGCCTGGCAAACCTGACTGCATCTCTGGTGTTCCATGTTTGCAGAACAGAGTATGAACTAAACCACACAATGCTACAAATTCCGGGGACAAAAGAGGGAAAGATGTAATGGATGAGTGAACCTGCTGCATGTTTTACCTTTCTTTGACAGCTTGGAGAGAGACGAGAGGAGATGGGGAACGGAATGACAAAGGAATATTGAATGGGAGAAATGTCTCATTCCGGTCAGCCTCGACCACCACAGATGCATGAGATACGTTCTCTGACAAATGGAATTGAAATAAAACGTCATGAAACAGTGGCCTGGCAAAAAAAATGGAACAGTGAAATGAACTGCAAGTCACTAATTCATTAATGGATAACCTGCCCACCGTATTTTCCTTTTTAATGCTCAAGAATGCATGGAGCCAGGTTTCAAGGGCCGTTTTTACTACTGACTTTGAACCTAGTAAGTCTGCTTTATTAATAATGCTTTGGCTCTGTAGCAAGGCAAATAATGATCAACAACAGTATCAAAACTATCTTCTAAAAGTAAAACAGTCCGTTTAGGGGACAAAATCTTGATTTTCAACCAAGTTATTTATACATCTAGGAAAATTAAGTATTGTGGCATACATCAATTCACACTGCATGATTTCCAAAATCTAAATCACATGTGAAGAATGGACTTAAAAATCTAAGTGAGCCCACAGCTCTCTTTTGACAAGAGCTTTTGACAAGAATCACAGGAAATACAGAATCACTGAACATTTCCTTTTCTCTCCTATATCCCTAACAGTATCTACAACGTGTTTTGCTTAATCATTTCCTGGTACAAACACACACTGTATCTTTAAGTGATGGCAACAAGAAAAAAGGGATCATTTTAAGCCAGGATGACACTGCATTTTGCAACAGTCACCAGCAACCACAGCGTTCAGAGGAAAACCTGCTGTGCTGTTACAGAAAATCTACCATCAGAATCCCTCTTGACAGCGCCTAAAGGTCACAACTGACTTTATAATTGGTTGTAAATAAGGCTGCTTTTGTTCATTATGCAGACTAGAAACCTAAAAACTCATTACATCTTATGTCATTGGGAGCAGGGAACACTAAGTCCATTTCTTTCAAATACCAAATCAAGTACTCGTGCTTCAAGAAGGATCTAGAACTTCTCTACTGGAAATAAAGAGCAAAATTGTCATCTCTTGTCGAACATACAGAACTTTTCTGTCTTCTGGCATTCAAAAATTACGTCACCTGAATTCTGATTTTTAATGTTGGAAATTATACACTTCCAAGTCTCCTCACTTGTTTTTATGGTGATGTAGGAAACAAGGCACATGTACACCTAAATGCTACCAACAGCACGTACTCAGTCAGCAGGACAACTCTACTGACAAGTAGGGGAGTCAACACCAATTTCTGCACTCTCCCTCCCACTGTGGTTTTCCCCAAAGAATCCTGATTCTCTCCATCCTCAACTGGCACCTACTTCTTGCAAAAACTAAAAAGTAGTTTTATTGGAAAGCCTCTCTACCAAACCTAGAACTAAGCCAGCTCCTCATCATCCCAGGTTTCTGCATCCACTCCCAAACCCAACCAGAGCACAGAACAAGACCCATTATAGTCTCACTCTAGCCTAAGTCCAGTGACAGACATTTGTCAGGAAATAAAAAAGCTCTCTGGATGGGCTACATGTTAGTTATTAACAATTCTAGCACCTCTACACTAACGTTTACACATGTAAGAGATGATCCCCTGTACAAAGGAAACTCTGCAAGAGAGAACACTTATCAGAATCCTTCTTCTTTCCCTGAAGAAATATAAGCCAGAGTAAGTTCTTTTTTGAAAAAAAAATATAACAAAAGGATATTGGCAGCAAACAAATCTTGTTTGAAGTTCAGTTGACACTGGCATAGACAGTTGAAGGAATCTTAGGATTAATGTTGGATTACAAGTAGAGGGAGGGAAGTTGGAGTGGAGTCCTAGCTTGATAAAAGCCCTCGGAACCTTTTGTTTTGTTTCTCTGGGTTTTGCTTGCTTTTAAGCCTGGATTTCTGTGGAGCCAGCTTTTCAAACCAATGTTTCAGGAAGGACTTTGACTGGAAGATGGGGTGACTGTTTCAATTGATCAAATTACAGACATTAATAATGCATAACTCGATGGTGGAAAATAAGAGCACAGAGCCAAACCAGTTGAATTCTTGTAAACACGTTCAACAAACATATTTTCATTAAGAACCATTACCAAGTTCTAGTTGCTCATCTTCATGGTGTGCAGGAAATTCTTTAAGTCTCTCATCTTCCGAGAACGTTTGACTGTGGAGGGAACATGAGTCTTCATCTGACTGACTGCCCCTTCGACTGATAACGCGGTATATTCCAGAGTCTAAGACACTGAAGCTTTCCTGTCAGACCAAGAAGAGGAGTTAGACATTGTGGGAGTTGTACTTCCTTTCTTAAACTTTCTGCAATGAACTCAACAACTATATCCATACAACTTCAGAGCATTTGAAGTTCACTGCCTGGAAAACTCCTATTTAACAAAGTACTTTTACCATATCCAGAACAGAAAAGGACACAGGTGCCAACAAGTGTGCAGTTCAGTGACTTTAAAAAGATGTGTATGCTGCAACTGCTTCTAGGAAAGCAGCCTGTGGAACAACTGGTCTACTCAGTTCAAGGCAAAACCCACCTCAGCTTTAGTCCTGCAGCTGAGACTGTCACTTCACCCCTTTGTAGCTGCACACACAAGAATCTGTATTCTTTCTGCTGGTCAGCCATACCCAGCTAGCAGGACCAACACACATTCTTTTGCTCATGGTCAGTCCACATAGTTTACTTTCCCATGAGCTAATGAAAAAACACTTGTCTACCACATCAAGATGGTATTTACATTACTTGCCTTTTAAACTTTCCCTTTAAACACTGTTAAAGTGAAAGCAGGAGCTGATATTGTATTAACTATGAAATATTTCCCTTGAAAAGCAGCTGTATGTTTATTAGAAATAGGCTTTCATCTTTTTCCTTAGAGCTTTCTGGTTAACCTTCTTAGAGTGCAGTAATTTTTAAAATAGGGCTAAGATAATTATGAGCACTCAGACATTAATTTTCATCACATAAAACTAGAGTTATAATTATAGTATAACCAAGTTATAGTATAACCAAGACTATCCTTACTGAAGCATGTTAAGACACTAAACTGAGCCGTGGAAAAAGCCATCTTCATATCAATCTTTGTCCACACCTCAAACATTAGCCCTAAAATAACAGGGGGAAGAGGCAGAGGTCTGAGACCTTACAGAGTGCAAGTAGTGGTGTTTCATACATCTTCACCCCACCTAGTTTTAGAATGCAGCATTATGAGCTGTAATAGACAGGGTAGAAATGAAAGCCTCATCTTCCAAGTGAACAACGAGGTGACTTTAAGCCATAAAGACAAAACCTGTGGATAACACTTTTGGCACTACCAATACACATACATGAGATGAAATACTGCTCCTTCTACTGCTGCATGCAGAATCTAGAGGTTCCAACTTTGAAATCAGTTCTTCCAGTTGCACAATGAGATCTTGCTGGGTTGAAGCATCCAGCTGGGACTTCAAGTGCTCCAGCTTGTCTAGAGGCAAGTTTTTTCTCGCCTAAAAGTAGCCAGTGAAACAGAAGCATTATTATTTTTAATGCATGTGTGAAAAACAAAAGATACCATACATGCAGGATGATTTTCATCCTTAAAATATAATGTTTAGATGACTTTTTAAAAATTCCAACAAAACGAATCTCAGTAACCACGAAACCTAATGGAAGGGGGGACAGGAAAGACAGTGAATTTGTATTGCGCATTTACAGAGAGGTATTTACTTACTCTGCAAGAAATAATTGAATTTTGGAAGAGACAAGAGACCCTGGCAGCGAGGGTCCAGAACCCTCTTCTCATCAGACGCTCTATGCAGCGATCGACCAGCAGCAGGGAGAGGTGCACAACTTTCCCGTTTGTATGCAGACAGAACAACTCACTCTTGTGAACTGCGATATCCTGAATATCTGCAAAACCAGATGCACAGCAATACCTAAAGGAGTGAAGCTGTTAATCAACATTCCTTTCTCTCCCTGAAAGAGGGTGAAAGCATATTCCCACCTGACTGCAAATGAGTGCAAAGCACGAGGGGCATGGGGAAAACAAACACTGAGGAGTGCTGACCTAGCATCTAACCACTACAAAATGCAGTGTCAAAACTTTCCAGAGTTGCGTTTCCAGAAAGCATTCAAAAAATACACTAAATTACCAAAAAGTTTCCTTTTGCTCTGAGGGGAGATGAAAAATTAAAGCCTGATAATGATGACAAAGACATAATTGTTAGCTTTGAAACAGAAGGAAAATATTGACTGGTAGAAAAACAACTTTGGCCTTCCAGCAGTTTTCAAACACAATAATTATGCTGTATGCAAACATTCCTCAACAAAGGTATTGCAAACTTAACACCAAAATGGGGAGAAGAGGAAAGACTGACTGACAGTAACTATTGTAGGACTGTGCTTATAACCATACACACATAACAGTTTATGAGGGTTCACTCATCTGCCAAATAAATATATTCCCTGGATGCAATTTAGACAGGTTTTAGGAAAAAAACCCCAGATTTTAAGCTTTTAGCAGTGAGATTATCCTTCACAGAATACCCGCTAATGAGCCTGAGTAAAGAGAAAAGAGGAAAGGATACTCAGGTTAATCACCTGTATTTTAACTACTGTATTTTATGAGTCACTCTACACCACATTTTGTTTCTCAAGAAGAGTGTTTTCACATCTGTGGAAGGAAGGGCTGGCTGGAGGAGGCAGGGAGATGGTTAATATACAAGCATACACCTGACAGATGACAAGTTTTTTATAAATATTCTGCAATCCAGCTGCAGAAATTGAGTTTGAAAAGCTTCCATGTTAGGCAAGGACTTCAGGAATGACCAGTTTAACAGACAATGTTACAAAGCAAAGTTTAAGAAACTTCAGTTTACCTTTAACTTCACTCCAGAGTAAGACTTGAATGCTTTGGGGAAGAAAAATATAAATTCCTCTTTCTGTCCAGGTCACCACACAGTGCTCACTGCAAGCAAAGCAAATGTTAATAGAGCAAGAGTCAATTGTGGTAAAATACAGGTAAAATTTTTAAAAATTGTAAAATATGCAGGGATGGCATTGGCTTAAGTATAGCAAGTAAGATATGAGACAGATGTTTTGCATGATACCTGGGAAATTCTTACAGAGAAAGCTGAAGCTGGTAATATAAAAATAGGAGAATATATAATTTTTAAGCCTACTTTATTAACAGGAAGCTATGCTGTCAAATACTCACGTCAAATACAGCAGCTTGGGGAAAGATAAAGATTGTGGAGAGCAGCTGGAACCAGTATAATGAGGATCCTGCCTGCAAAATAAAATTATTTTCAATTACAAGCATAACCACAATAACACCACTTTCTAAAATTCTTAATCCTGTAAATACATGGCTGGCTTAAATAAATATAGTCTCATGACAGCAGCATTCATTGTGCTCACACAGACACAGCTGCAGAATCAAGGTTTTGGCATTTTTGATGATTGCTGGCTATACCTCTTAGAGGAGACTGTATTAAGATGACAACTAGGATTAACATTTGAGTGCAGTAGAGTTTATTTAGACTTCTCAGCATTAATGCAGTTCTTTCCAGCTCATCTGGAAGTCCAAAAAAAGCAAGCTTATCACTGATAACACTCATGTTTCTACCTGAGAGTAACAACAGGGAGAGGTGGTGACGAGAGCAGCTGCTTGAACTGATGTGTGCTCTGCACTTCCCCGTCAAAGTTCACCTCCCACATCCTCGAGCCAGGGCGAGCACAGTATATTAATGGCTGCTGATTCCCACTGTTTTTTCCAACAGGGAAGAAACATGCTCCAAATTCTCCATCTCTCTCTTTATTGCCAATTTTCCAGAACTTTTCTCTAAAGGCGGAAAAATATACTTGTTAATTAAGGCAGCATTAATAAAGGCCCTAATTAATTTTATGTTTTTCTTGAATAGTAAAAAATTCTAAATCCCAGCTGATTAATTGGTTTCAGTGCTGAAGAAAAAATCTGTAATGAATATTATAAAGCCTGCACAAAGTTTATACAAGACAGGGTGCAGAAAGATTCATTAGTTGAAATGAATGCTCAGCTCAAAGAGGATTTTTTCAGCAGAACCAGTTGTTCAACCTGGTGATGGGAATGTGTGAACATTCCCAGAAATCATTTCCAATCACATGAAAAATAAGGCAGTGATTATGAATAGTCAGCATGAATTTTTGAACAGGAAATCATGTTAGTAGCCCTCTACAACAGAATGACTGGCTGGGTAGTTGAGGGGAGAGCAGTGGACGTTGTTTATCTTGACTCCAGTAAAACTTTTGATGCTACCCCTCCCAACATCTTCAGAAACAGACTGTGGGAGCATGGGCTAGGTAAAGAGACATTGATGTCATTTCAGAAACTGTGTCTGTCCAGTGAAGTCCAGTATTTCAGAAATAAAATAGAACTTGCCTCTCAGTGTCACATAAATAAGTGCGGGTAAGTGAAGATATGAGCAGTCTTCCATCCAAGTAATCAAGCTGAACCACCCGAGAATCTACAGTGGTTATGATCTGGACAGGAAACATCACAAAAGTAGCAGCAGCCTACAGTCAAAAAAGAAAACAAAAGAAAAAAAACATGCTGGTCTTCAGTTCAAAGTAAGACTTTCCATTATGTTAAAATTGCAGAATTGTTCCATTATGTTAAAACTGCAAAATTCAGAAAAGACTCACGTATGCTATGAATACACAGCATAAGACAGCAGTTCCTTTCTTCTCTGTTTTTACAAAACAAAGCTTCAATGCTCAGAAGCACAGCTGCATAAATCCTCCTTTTCCCAAAACCATTATTGAGGACTTAAGAAAAAAAAAAAAATCCCCCTCTAGCATCCTGATATATTTTTATAAAGGGTGTTTTTTTCTCTAAGACTAATAGAGGGTTTCATTCCTGCTATTCCAAGCTTTGGGCTTTTTTTTCCAGTTCTCCCCACAGGTACTTTGAGCTTGCAGTTTTATGGAAACACACCTGAGAGATTAATTGATACAAAAACCAACTTCTATTGGAATTAGGTTGTTCACATAAGCTCACCTTGTCTGTTACCCTGCCACAAATTTTCCAGATACTATTTATCATATCAGTGTCTCAGTGTGCATGGGTGGATGAACAGTCTCAGACAGATTTAGGAATAAGAAAACTCCTGGGAACTGCATTTAAATTTGCTGTCAGATAGTCACTACTTTTGCCAGCTTAGTTATTTTCCCTTCTTAGGAATATGACAAAGTGCATTATCTGAGAAATCCAACAGTCCTGTTCCTTTAACAGGTGTGAGCAGACACAGATTCCATGAGCCTTGCCTGTCTCTCCTCCCTCTTTTCCCACAGCTGACTTCTCCCCCCTGTTTCTTTATATGTAATAATGGTCTTGCTACTTTTAAGTAAATTTTCCATCAAAATCTTCCATGAGGATTGGAAAGGACCTGGAGGAACACAACTATTTCCAGGTTCTGCTCCTTTTAATAGATTAAAAGGAGAAAGAAAGGACCCAGTAGTGGTAAAACCTAAAGAACACTCAAGGGCTAGAAATCAGGCTGCTATCACTAACAGGTGTGTCCTTTGCACAAAATATAATGGATGTAGGCTTGATGACCACCTACCATTTATTTTCTCTAATCCAGATGTTTAAGAATGAGAGCATGCAGACAAAGCCAAGCAAAATCAGAGTCTGGGACTGTTCTGTCAGACCAACAGCTGAACTGAGGACTAAAACAGCTGAACCCGTAGCTGGAGTTTTAGGAATTCAGCTTAAATAGGCTCAGAAACACCATGATCCTTAACTTAGATACTTTTAAATACCAAGAAGCAGCAGATTGACCAATTTTTAATTATGAACATTTGAAAGCATTTTCATGTTGCACTGCTAGGATAGATAGAAGAAGGATGGGTCCAGTTTTCTCTTCTTGTCTCAAGTGAGTGGTTCTTCATCCCAATAGTTAAAGCTACCAGAAGTTCACCAGCTCCAAGTCCTGCTCTGTTCCACTTTACTAAAATAAACAAAGAGACTCCACACATTACCCCCTGTGAATTAAGCTCAAAGTATGCAACATTTTACCTTCCCTTGTTTCGATGTGTTAATCTTGATGGCTGATACTTTTCCCACATGATCTCCTACAAAAACTCGAAGGGCAGCTGTATCCCAGCACAGAGCTGTGACTTTTCTGCCCTTATGCTCAGAGGAAACATAAATCCGTTCTGGCTTCCCACGACGTTCCTGATTCAGCTCCCAGACTACTACAAGACCTTGGCTACAATAAGTTAAGAAGAGAACACAGTTTGAAAATAAGTCTTCTAATGTTTTATCAGTTGATAAAGATGCATTTTCCCAAAGAAAGAGGAGACCCAAGAGAAGCAGAACACCTCAGAGCTGTTTTTGTTTGAGGCTGAATGCTTTCAAGAAGCATCACATTTAATTCTGGAGAAGAAGTGTTCTTCTTTGCACTACAATGCATAAGCAGCTTTGTAAGGCTACTCTTACAATTATTACAAATGCCAGTGAAGGTGTGGAAAAATATTTAAATGGATTTTAAGAAATATAAGTGGAATTAACTACCAATCTCACTCTACCATGTTAATGAAAATTCTTCTTTTGATGCTGAAAGGTCTCATAAAGACATTTATCATCATAATTTCACATGCATGAGCTCTGCCATAGATGTTCTGTTACAGAAATAATACTTAATCTAAAACGGTTATTCCAGAAAAAAGAAGTTAAGCAAACTGTGCAGAGAATTATCCTGTAGTGGCCTCCACCACTTAATCTGGTAGGTCAACTCTGCAAGTTCTCAGCAGCTGTCCAAGTCTGAAACTTAGAAGCTTCTGAAAAATACTTACCCAGTGCTCAAGTTTGTGAGTACATCACTCACCTGGTGGCAACAGCAACATAGTCTTCATCATGCAAACAACAAGCCACCCGGGAAATGGCACCTTCCTGAAAGCAAGCACAGGAGTAAGAGCAGGTAAAAGTTGTTCCTATACTGCTTCTACCGTTGTGCAGCTTTTATCTTTAAGATATAAACCAGATTCATGTCAACAGATGCTACCACTCTGTTGTAATGGAGTTGGTTTTTACTGTTTGTTTGCAAAAACTGAGCTTACTCCGAGATGCAGCTGACAGCAACACAGCACCAAGAGCAAGGACTGCAGTGCACTCTCTGATTTGGAACACACAGAAATCAGTTTCCTGTCCTCATACCTTTGGAAGTTGTTTTGCCAGAGTTAAGTGAGATGGTCCCAACCTTAAAAACTGGCTGCATTCATGCTACACTGGAAGCAGCAGTGGCTCCCAGGAAATAGCACCTGGCTGTACAAATAACAATCCCTGTTTCATGGTCTCTTCCAGGAAAAGCAAGTCAGCTTATCTTTTCTTCACTTATCCAGTTAAGTCACAGTTTGGACATTCAAACACTGTGAGTTATCTACTTGTGAGTTTCTCTGGTTTCATATCCAAAATTTTCTTCTAATCCTTAAATATTCAGGTGACTGTGTTGCTGCTGTTAAAAGTAAGAATTTAAAAAACAAAGGTCTAACACTCTGAAATAATTTTTTTCACACCTCATGAAATCTATTATACCACACACTCTGGGGATACACTTCAGAACCACAACCTATTTTAAACACAGCAGTCTAAAACTTGACCTTCTTTGGACAATTCAGTAAGCTGAAGATGACTTAATAAACATTAACATGAAATAACGTCTCTTTCCCAGCCCCATTTTCAGAAACTTTCATTTAGCATTCTTTACTCTTACCTTGTGAGTGAGAAAGAGTCTTTGCTTCCAACCATCCTTCTGGATAAGGTTCAGTCCTCCTCCTGAGCTGCCTAGAGCCAGCCATCTCTTCGACACATCTATACATGTGCACTGAAGGAACAAAAACCATAATGCACAACCCGGTAAGTTCTGATCATGGCATCTTTTTCTTGCGTTATTATGTGGGCTTTTTTTAAAGGCTTCATTGTTTGCCAGCTGTGTGTACCACTCCTGAACCACTGGCAGTGAAGATTATTTAAGAGCACACTTTACAACTGGAGCAAAGAGTGTAAGCTGTGCCAGGCTGTGTTATGTACCCACAGCTGCATTAAAGAAACACACACGGAGTAACAGGGTCCTTTATGTTCACTCTTTCTTCCCAAAGTACTCCTCCCCCCCCATGAGACAGCATGCACACACCCAAAAAGAATTATATTCATCCTATGGCTCAATCAAATAATTAACCAAATGGGGTCTTACTTGAAATAAAAAAATAAAAAAAAAAAAACCACCAGAAAAAGCCAAACACCACAAACTCACCTTAAGACGACTAGAATCCAGCCTGAGTGCAGAAAGCAATGGATCCAAACACTCCAGCTCTGCCAAGACATGGTTGTAAGAGTCTGGAATTACTGGCACAGAGGCCATGGAGGCACACGACTAGTGCTGCTCACTCATGGATACGTTACAGCTTCAGCTTTTAGCTGTACCTGCCAAAAACAAAGTTCTTGATTATTTACTTTTTAGTATTACAGCTGGTTTTCTGTGCTTAAAGAAACACCAAGTGTTTTCCTACTCAAAAAGCATCAGGTTTCAGTTTGCCTAAAGAAGGCCCAAGGGCTGGAAAATCAGACCTCTGCTTCATTTATGAGAAGTTTTTGTTCCAAGTTCATTTCTGAAAACTTACACCTATCAGATATCCCACCTGGAACTACTTAAACTGTGAAACAAGTTACATATACCTATGGGAAAAGTCCTATTTTACAGAAAAATGCACTTTTCCCCACAGCATGCACCCTTGATTTGAAACTAACTTCCCAAGGAAAACATTTAGCATTGGCATTTTTACCTACATCACATTCTTCCCCAAAACTAAATTCAAAGACTATTATCTTCAAGTTATACCAAATGTAGAATTAACTACCACTTGTGCATTTCGATACAACTATAAGCTATCATCTCTACACTACCTCTTTTCCAGCATAAAAGAGACAACACAGAGTGAAAACCAAGAATTAAATAACCATTGAAATCACGACCTCAGATTTTTCCTAAGCAGCACATACTTTAAAATAATTTCTTGTTGAGTTTAAAGTTTAAACCTGTACACTGCTAAACAAAACCCCAAACCTGTTACACTGCACAGTCAAGTTCCGGAATTTCTAAGTAACCTTTAGTACGCGATCCCATAAATTAAGGAACTCCCTCCCAGAAAAAGCCGTCATGGGGAAATTTACATTTCCTCAAAAGAAAAGTGAGCGCTCACTTTCACCAGGCACTAGGAAAAGGGAAGAGGCACATTTGGCCAACGAAACTGAAAGCTGTTTCTCCAAAATTCTCAAAACGTCTTAAAAAGCGTAATGGCCACTTCTACCCTCCCCACTCTCTGCCCCATCCCGCTGCGGCCCTGAGCTGCCGGCTGGGGCCGAACCGCGACACCGCGGGACTTTCTCTCCCGTACACCGAGTAAGGAGAAGCATCGCAAAAGGCAGAAGAACGCCCCCCAAACCCCTTCAGAAACCGCGGGCAGGGCAGGGGGCGAGAGCCGAGCCCCGATGTGGCATAGCCGCCAGCCCGGGAAAGCGATACGGCCAGGAAACACCGCCCGCCCGCTCGCTCGCTCGCTCGCTCCCCGTCCCGGTCCCGGGTCCTCACCGCTCTCTCTGTCTCTCTCCCTCCCGGTGCCGCTCACGCCGCCGCCTCCAAACAGCGCGGTCATGTGACCCGCGCGGGGGCGGGGCGGGGCGGAGGCGCGCACCCGCTCCGCGCTGCATCACGCGCCGCCCGCGCGGGAGGACGAGCAGGAGGAGGAGGAGGAGGAAGAAGGGGAGGAGGAAGCCGCGTCACGCGCGCGCACCCGCCCGCGCGCACCTGCCCCCCGGGACCACGTGACGCCGTGACGCGAGCGGCGCCCCCTCCCTCCCGGCGCGCGGGCCGGGGCCGAGGGGAG
>VZRQ01010005.1:28327-164105 GCA_013397975.1 Machaerirhynchus nigripectus
GGGGGGTGGCGGGGAGATGGCAGCGCCCGCGGCACCGCGGCCGGGGGCACCGCGGCCGGGGGCACCGGCCTTCGCCCCGGCGCTTGGCCGGGGTGCAGGCGGCAGACAAAGAGGTGCCCCGGCAGGACCTTCCCCGCATGCTGCCGGGGGGGACCGGCGGCCGGGCAGACCCCACCGGGACCGTGCGGATGTTGTCGGGCCCGTCTCGCCGCAGGCTGACATCCCTCCCGGAACGTGGGTGATCGGGATCGGGGAAAGGCCGGGCTGGCCCCTCAGAACCGTGGATGCCCCCCGCCGTGCCCGGGACAAGCGGCACTGCTGCCGTCTCTCTATCTGGCCGAGCTGTGACCCGCTGACAGACCCCTGCCACCCCTCGGGGTGCTGCTCTGCCCGCTCCCGGACCTGGCAGCGTCCCTGTGCCGCTGCGGGTCAGGCTGGGCCATTGGCACAGATATTCCATGATTCTGCTGTTGCCTGCAGGGAGCGGAAGCCTAGCAGCAGCAAGGCCTGCATTGATCTGTCAGAGCTTGCCTGCCAGCCCGTGCCCACCCTGGCCAAGGCAGGATTGTCAAAACGTGTAAACATTTCCTTTACTTCTGCTCAGAACTCGACAAAACCATATAGGAAGAGACTGAAGTGACATGCTGGTAATGGAGAGTGTTCAGAACAGGTGTTGTAAGGAACAGAGATGACAGGTACCTGGTCTTAAAAGTGGTTAGGAAGATTCATGGCAATGGAAGGATAGCTGTTGGAATTTGATGGTATTTCCAGAAGCTGTGTTTGCTCCCACAGCGCTGGGAGGGTAGGGCTTATAAGTGGATAAGCACACAGAACATTTCTTTTGGTCTATGCCAGCATTGAAGCTTCCTGATAGACCTTGCCCATTGTAAACTGCAGCTGAAATTAACATCCCCAAGACAGGCTTGATAACAAGTTGTTCCTCATGGTTAGGGCTTCTGGTTGATCCAAGTGCTTTTAGAACTGTTGACCAAGCTCTGTGGATGGGGAATTTAAAATAAACTGTCTGACCTTCCTATTCTGGAAGATACTTGAACCAGCAGCTGAAGAACTCTAATGCTGCAGCAGATTAAAATTATCACTTAAAGCTGCAAAATAACTGCATTTCTCTGTGTGCATGTGGCAGTTCTTGCCCCCTGGAGCAGCAGTGGCATCATCCACAGTACTGATTCCTGGGAACCATTGTTACATGTAGAGGTTATGAGATTTGGGCAGGCACAAGTAGATCATTGATGGCTCTCACTCTGCTGCATAGTAAGCCTTACATGTCCAAAAAAAAAAAAAAAAACCACGAACCTGAGCTGTGTACTGTGTGTGCTTTGCTTAGCAAGGATGTAGCCTTTCCTGCAGGAGACAGGGAAGGGAATCCTCAAGCAAGATTCCTGTTAGAATTTTTCCTGTACTTATTGTAAAAAGAAGCCATTTTGTTTCCATCAGGGACAGACAGTAACCTTCCTAAATCCCTATTATTAATAGGTTTTTTTAATTCTTACTGATGTGCTGTTCAAAATACAGATCAGGGTTTTCTCCATTTTGGGTAATGCTTACTGTACTTGTGAGTTGTATCATCCCACTGCCACCGTAAATTACTGCAGGAAAAAGGAAGCACAGCAGTGACAGAAAGAAGAACAGCATGAGCCAGTGTGCTCACCCTCCCATAAGGTGGAATGAGCCACTTGTGGGATAATTGTGCACTCACAGATTGCACACTGCAGGGTACTAGAACGTGTTTAAAGGAGAAGTTGGTAGCTGCTGATCCTTTGCTTCTGTAGTTGAAAGACTGGGTGTAGGTAGGTGAAATGGCGTGGTAGAAAAGCAGAGCAACTGGCATCAGAATGAGCCTGACTGTGGAAATGCTTTCCTTTTTTTTGCTGTTCTGTACAGGTATTTAATGCCTTTGCATTTTGTGGTTTTGGCTCCTCTGCATTGGCTAATAATGACCTTAAAGACTATAAAGTAACAAAGGGAGTAAAACATCAAAATCCCTAGTCTTGCACATGGTGAGGTTTCCAGTCTCTGAGTGTGACCAGCTGCCTTTTTGCAGTAAGGATAAGGTGCTGATGAGACTGCAGACCTGCAACAGGAAACTACATAAAATGGTTGTGTGAATAGCACTGAAAGGGAATAATGCTGCTGGGAGACTGTAATGGATTATGCTAGGGAACAGTCCTGAAATCATGCCATGCAGTTTTCTTTGAGAAAGAAGTATTACCAAGGATGCTCTGAATGTGGCACAGCGTGTTCTAGTGACTCCTGCAGTGGTACTGATGTGAAACCCCACATTCAGCTCAGCATGACTGAACTCTTTGGCAAATCTTTGGATGGCTGGAATGGTGAAGGAGCGAAGCATAGGTGCAGAGCCCTTTTGCCATTAAATCTTTCCACCTTGTATTTTACTTAACTCATTTGCACAGGAGCTTGTAAGATTTCTGCTGAAGAGAATGCTATGCTACTGTCCACATTATCAGAATAAAATATCCTATCTTGCTGCTGGTTGGTGTTTATTGTTTCTTGGGTTTTTTTAAGAAAAAAGGTGAAATTAAATGCTTAGAACTACCATTTAGTGGTACTTACTAGCAGTGTGATAGCTGATGCAGGTGGCACTCTGAAGTTTGGCATGGGTCCTAGCAAATATTACAGGTGTTCTAAAGCACATGAAATATCCGTATCAGCATTGCAAAATATTATTTTGCATATCAGTAGTAAAGTTTATGATACACAAAATACAGCAATTGGACACACTAAACATTTTCAGCAAACTTACCAAAAAGTTTGAGAAGTGTACAACACAGTTTTGAGAAGTGTACAACAGTATGTTTGACAGAGTGTAGTAATACTTGCCATATCCTTTATCTCTTGAAAAATTTAAGGCTGTAGGGTGAACCTGGAGAGAGGAATGATAGTGACTGCTGGGGAGAACAATGCAGCAAGTATCCAAAGGCTTGTTGGTTTGAGACTGCTGACAGAATTATCATTGTGCTGTAGTATGTGTAACATTAGTTCCTCAGACTTTGGAGGAGAGGGACTGGCCAGCTGCAGTCAAATGTACAAAACATTGCTCAAGCCTTGGGCAAAACCCACCACAACAAAAAGAGCCCAGTCTTACTGGGCTACCTTATCTTTAGCACAGCCACCTGAAAATCCATGATTTTTCACGTACCTTGTAGCCTTCCCTTTTCTGAAATGACTTAGCATCTGCCATTCCCACTGAAGAAGGGAATTGCTGCCAATGCCAGAGGAGATTTGTAATTTGTCATTGCTGAGCTTCAAGTATTCTTCTGAACTTGAAAAACCAGTAAAGGAACAGTAAAACAGGAAAATTTAGTTATCAGTCTAAATGTAAGATTTGTGGGTCTTTTACTGGAGCAAAAGCAGAATCAGCAATATAATTAGATGAATTATTTAGGTAACTGGGAGTATTTTGTTTAAATGAATTTGCTGATTGTACTGAAAGAGGGGAGTGTGTTTATCTGAAATACTCCTGAAATCATATAGGCAAGAAAAGTAAAAGTGGGCTGTAATACTTTAATATAGGTAGGAGTAGTGAAAGAGTTACAGCAGAAATAATTACAGCTAATCAGCTCAACTATATGTTTTTAGTAGCTCACTGTAGCCGCAATGGCAACGTCATCTGAAGAAGTGCTGCTGATAGTGAAGAAGGTGCGTCAGAAGAAGCAGGATGGAGCTCTGTACCTGATGGCTGAACGCATTGCCTGGGCACCCGAGGGCAAGGACCGCTTCACTGTCAGCCACATGTATGCAGACATCAAATGTGAGTGCACACTGCTCCTGCTGCAGTCAGCAGTATTGCCCTGGATATGTAAATATAACACAGAGCTCACGTGCCGCGTAATGCTGGGTATAGCTAAGTGAGGAAGGTTACAAAGGTGTGGAGCTCTGGCCAGGCCACTCTGTAGCAGCAGAGATCAGGACTGTGGTGAAGTATCACCGCTTTAAGGATGCTACCACAGAACTTCTACAGTCTTCAGAAGTTCCACTTACACTGCATTTACTATTAACTTTGATAAACTTATGCAATAAATTGAACAGAAAAATAATTTATGCCATATGCTTGTAGAGGGAAGGGTGGGAGGAAGATCGAGGATGCATATAGGATTTTCAGTCTAACACAGAAACTATCTGGCGTGTCATCTGTTTAACTCCGTATCTAAAGCTGTTTCAATTTTCATATAAAATGAACTGTGTTTTATTTTCATCCAACAGACCATAGCTTCAGAAGTGTCAGCTTCTGTAGTGTGGCCTAGCTGGTAACATTCCGAATAAGCATTTGCTGTTGCAACAGCAGAGTACTTGCAAGTCAAAACTAAACGGTAAATGTCTATAGCATGCTGCCTTTCTGGCTCCAATTAGTGCTCATATTTCATGTGCTGTAATGCCAAAGAAGGAATAAAAAGTAAGTTGTGTGCGTCACTTGGTAATGGTTTAGTGATTATTGCTGTTTAAAGTCACATACAAGCACTGCAGCGTGATCAAAAATGTATGATGAATCAGAACTAAGATGCTCTTTTCTTAAATATGAATGTGATAAGAAGTTTAAAAGCCCTGTTCACCTATAATAATCAACTTTGTGAAGGTTTTATTTAGCTATTAACTTACACTTAAGCAGCTTGTCTTTTAAATATGTACATGTATAGGCATTGAAGTGTTTTTAACTTAGATGGAAAATGCGCTTTTTGTCACCTGAAATAAAAAAATGCTGAGATGTGTTTGTAAATTTGTAATAGAGAAGGTGATTTAGTGTTGACATCTGTTTCCTGTCTCCCACTTGCACTAGAGAAAGGGCTGATATTAAAAGTTAGGTTAGTGCCATTTGCAGTGCTTCACTAAAGTCATTATAGCATAACAGTCCACAAGCATAGTTGTCCCAGCCTCTGCTCCCTCTGGTTATGAGAATGGAAGCAGGAAGTAGGTTTTTCTTGTGAGTCATGAGGGTGTAGTAGTACCTTGGAGGCATTGGTGATTGACTTGGGGAGCAGTAGTGGCTAACTGCACTTAGCTCACCACTGGAAACTGGGATCCAGATGTGCTGTTACCCATCCTGCCTCTGCTTTCCTACCACTGTCCTTCCGTGGGAGCTGGGGCAGCTGGAAAAACAAAAGGGGGTGGTTTTCAGTAGGTCAGTTCCTTGGTTCAGCTTGCTGCACAAACACTAACAGTCATACAAGAAATGCAGCAGAAGAAGTGGAAAGGGGGAATGAGGTCATCTTTCAGCAGCACCCTGGACTGGTTCCAGGTTAAAATGTCCAGGTGATGACAACCTCATTTGCAGCAGTTTTCTAATGGATGCTGTGGGGAATGCAAAGATGAATCAGGACTCCTGAGCAGGAGCCGAAGGATACTGAGCAACAGGCTGCTACTGTCTGTGTCTTGTATTTTAGAGTGAACAAGGTGCAGGGTTCAAACTAATTCAAGGGGAAGACTGACTGTTCCACTTTCATGGCTGCAATTCACACACAGGATAATGGTATTTAATTGGATGATGAGGATAACTGCTTATAAGCAAATACTCTAGGGAAGACAGTTTCTTGTATAAGCTTACTGTCTGTCTCTCTGCAATCTAGGCCAGAAAATCAGTCCAGAAGGTAAAGCTAAAATTCAGCTGCAGCTGGTATTGCATGCAGGGGACACAACCAATTTCCATTTCTCCAATGAAAGCACAGCGGTGAAGGAGCGAGATGCGGTCAAGGATCTTCTTCAACAACTGTTGCCCAAGTTCAAAAGGAAAGCTAATAAAGAACTTGAGGAGAAGAACAGGTAATGGGAAAGGGAGCCTAAAGATTTGTTGGTTTTTCTTCTTCTAATTGTTAGCTAACTATCATGTATTTCTGTTAACAGTTGTTGTTATTTCAACATCACGAATGATACAGCATTTGTTTCCCTAGTAAAAATCTCCCTGCTTTCAATTTCAAGGCAGTTCCTTGAGACTTGCATAACTGTCACATGTTGAGACTACACTTGTGTGCTTAGTGACACGTTCTTGAGGTGTAAAGGCAGCCAGTCTGGCTGCCACCCGGTCTTCCTTATCCATAGCTATGAGAGGAGAGCACCCAACTGGCAGTCTGTCTCCTTATATTCTTAAATATATATGTATCAGTTAGAAAAGCTGCTTGAAAGACTTTTTTTTTTCCTTTTCCAAAAATTTTGTGGTGGTGATTTTTTTTTCCTCCTCACAGAACCTCGTCCCCCTCATATCAAGACTACTAAATTGTTAGGTATTTTCGTGCATCTCACTTGAGGTGCTGCAGTTTGCTATTTGGCATACAGGATGTTTATTCTAAGAAATGTTTTGAGAAAATGTTGAGGACCTAAATCCTTTTCCCAAATGGGCTCTTGAGATACATTTCCGTTCTTTAAAATGTTTGTGTTAAACCACTCCCTGTGGCCACAGAGCTCCCTTCTCTGCATCTCCCCCAGTGAGTTTCACTTCATTCTAGTGTCTGCTGTGAATCCTGTGTCTACTGGCTTCCATTTCCAAAGACTTTTCTAGCTTTGAACATAGCTAAGTTAAAGCTAGATTTTCAAAACATGAGAGCATTGCCTCATGGGACAGACTGGATCTTAACAAGGAGATTTCCCAGCAGAAGGGCAAGAGCCATTGTGCTGGAGCTGTGACACAATGAGGATTCACTGGTTCCAGTACTGCAGCAACCACTAGGGTCTGCAGCAGTGCAGCCTGCTTTGGCACTGTTCCCATATTATATTGTTCTGTGTGCCTTATTTCTGACAGTGTTGGTGCTGAGAACATGGGCAGCCTTAGCTCTGAATCTTTGCCTCCTTAAATGGAGTTTTACAGCATCACACCGTGCAGTATCAGGAGCTTTTCTAGTTACTGAAAAGCCAGAATCTCTGCACATACTCAGCCATAGTGTGTTCTCTTGATTAGAAGTCTTAAGTCTAGTGATGGGGCTTCATTAGTTTAATTGCAACAGATAAGGCAAAAAAGATTCAGCCTGTTGTGGAAGGGTGGAACATCCAGAGTCCCCACAGCACTTCCTCCATGTATTGATATGTGGGAGTTGGGTATGTACCAAAATTCCAAGCTTTAATGAAATAACCAGAATAACAGACTGCTTTCTGCTGCACTAATTTGTAAGAATTGCCACTAATCCATACTTGTGACAATAAGAAAAACTAGAGAAACCCTGGTGGTTAAAACATAATAGGGATATCCCTGCCACAAAGCTTTCATTTCCACATCATCCTACTTCATCCTGAGAGCAGCTAGACTTTCATTTTGTCCAGATTGCAGTTTATCCATGTTCTTCCCTAGACCATGTACTATGTATCCATAAGACTCCCGATTTTTTTTGTTGTTTACAATTGATCAAGACCCTGAGGTACATGCTAAAGATTGGTGAGGTTATTGGCAGGTTGTGAACACACATGCACATTTCCCTGAAAATAGCCCAGTAGGTTTCTAATAAGGTACACAGCTGCAAAAACAGCTGCTTAAACATGAGTGAAGATTCAGGAGCGTAGTCTTTGCATTTTGGGTAGTAAGGGTGATAACTTCTGTAAACATTGCTCCCTGGTGGAAGCAGTGACATGGAATGTGTCTCACACTTGTGCTGTGATTAAGTGATGAAGATCCTACTGTCACCACAGAAACATAAATGAACTACTGTCTCAGGGTAATGTGTTTTAAGGGATCTTATCCCATAGGTATTTTGTGATCTATACTCTTGCACTAGAATAGAGATCCGTAGCTACTGAATTTTAAGATCTTAAACCAAGAATTGGACAGTGCTGAAATTTCCTTTTTTTCTCCACCATCATACTTTTGTAATGAAACAGCAAGAACGTTCCTTGTGCTTTTATAGTTCAGGAGATTCCAGTCCTGGTGTGCAAGACACAAAAGCACCACAGAATATTTTAGGACTAGGCATGAATCCCACGTTAACTTTTTCTTAGACATTACTGTTTTCTAACATTCAGTGTTAACATCCATTTCTTAAGTCTTTTCAGACAAACAGTGCTATTGACATTGGTTGTTTACACAGTCTTGTTAAGAAATGCACAGCATTTTGGAAGAAAAGTTGGTTTCTGTTCCTTTTGTGAACTCATGTTAGTTGTAGAAATACTAGTGATTTATTCTGCAGTGTTTCAATTCTATTCAATACATTCTTTTACCAGAATGCTGCAAGAAGATCCTGTTTTGTTTCAGCTCTATAAAGACCTTGTTGTGAGCCAAGTAATCAGTGCTGAAGAATTCTGGGCCAACCGTTTAAGCCTGAATGCAGGGGATAATTCTGCAGCACCTAGTAAGCAGGATGTGGGCATCTCTGCAGCATTCCTGGTACGTTAAACCTCTAACTTACAGGATTTTAGAGCAAACGAATTGGGGAAAGTGAGAGTTCTGCTCATACACTTTATTTGCATATACATGAATGTTGTACTTTCCTGGTTCCTTAACATCTCTGTGCTATTCCAAGTGTAAAGGAGGGAAAAAAAAGTTTCCTGCTAATCTGCAACCTCAAAGTTTTGTCAGTTTAAGATGCCCAATTTGAACTTTAAATTGCCAGTAGGCAGATGATGTTTGTACTGCTGCTCTGCCTCCTATAAACTAGGGAGTGATGTGAATATATGGTCACTAGATTAGACTGTATTAGCTTAATAAATTAAAGAGGGTATCTGTGGCAGCATTGACACACATAAATGAACCCTTCCACCTAAGGATTTTATTTCCTTCCCAATTTTTTAAACCAATACATGCTTTCAGCTACTTGAAGAACAACTTGTGTATCTGAAACCTCATTTTCTCTAACTTTCAGTTATTTTACCCATTTGTAGAAACCATGCTTCAGTAATTTCAGTGCAGTCTAAAAGTAATCTAGGTACAACCTCAGATTCCTCACACAGAGACATGTTTCTACTTCTGCAACAAAATTCACAGACAGGACTCTTTAGATGGAATCCCACTTCCACCTTTGTAATGACTGTGCACATAGTGGGTTTGGAAGAGAAAGAGGAGGTAGTAATTGTTTTAATTTAGCTGCTGTAAAACCACTTGTTTTTTTCCCCCCCTTGGAAATACCTGAATCAGTTGCCAAACAAATTTGATTGCTGATTTCCTGTCTCCCATTATTCTTATACCTTAGCATTAAAAAAAGGAATCACAATGAAAAGTAAACCCACCAAACTTTCAAAACGGAAGCATTCTTAAAATAACTGGTTATGTTTGTGTCCTCTGCATTTACGAAGAAGAAACCTTCAGATATTTGTGTGTCCTAATTCAAGTTAAACCTGACTGGCTCTGCTGAGAATGAGTGTTTCCCTAGGAAGAAGATGGTACAAAAGCTAGACTTGAGTACACAGGAAAAGGAGGAAAAGGCAGCAGCCTGTGCAATCATGTACTTTTCCTGTTTCTGAGAGCTGGATGGAGCACTCGCCTCCTCCAGAGCTTCCTAAAGAGATCACCGAGATTTAAGTTCAGAGTTCTTCTAAGGCTAACACTCAAGCTTTAAATTCAGTGTTACTTATCAGTTATACTAAGATGTTTTTAGTGTATAAGGGATAAGGGCTAAGAGCGATAAATCCTTTTTTGTCACTTCATTACAGCCACTGACTATTCACTAGCTGAACTGTTGAGTGAACAATAAAACATGAGGTATATACAGTACGCTTACCTATTTTTACTTTGACACGAGGAGAAGCATAAATGAATTAAGCATAAATAAATTAAGCCTGTCTTGTTTTGACCAGTGGAATGCTCTTTGCTTTCTAAAGCCTGCAGGCTGCTTGTTTAATTGTCCTTTAAGTGGCAAGTATAATAAAGTAATTCATGTTTGCTCTTTCATTTCTCATTCTAAAATACCAATGTATGATCAAATATCCTATGGATTACTGGAGGAAGAAGATTATTTTACCTGCAGTCTTTGCTTGCAAGATGCCAGTTCTTTTCCTTCTCCAGTTAGAGATAGCATCCAGGCATGACTGCTCTTTCCCCGTGTGCTTTTCCTTAGGCTGATGTACGGCCTCAGACAGACGGCTGCAACGGGCTGAGGTACAACTTGACTTCGGATATTATTGAATCCATATTTCGGACGTACCCTGCAGGTAAGAGCAGTGTTTTACATACCAAATACATCCATTTAAAACTGGTCTTTTTACTGTCTTACTATGGAAAGACTAAAATGTTAGTCTGAGCCTGGAAGTATAAGGGATCATATCTTCCAGTCTTCTGGATAATTTTCCCTGCCTCATTAGAGGGATGGGAAGAAGCATATTCATATGTTTCGTAAAAGCATAAAAACATGCTTTTGAAATGAAAACTTGATTTTATTAAATGAAAACATTTTAACTTGTGTTGACTTTTTGTTATTTAAATAGTGAGTAAATGTATCATGATTCCCATGATACTCTCCTACTCAGTGTTCCAATTAGTTGTTATTTTTCATGAAATCACCTTTGGGAGGGAAAAAACCTGATTTCCATCATTTTCCCCTGCACTATAATGAATATTGATTCATTTTGGCCCCTAGTGTGGGGGCAGTTCCAGAGTGTTCAGGCCACTGTTACATGCACTTTTCAAAGCTTTACAGGCATAAATGAGTACCTATTTGCTCATGCATAATACTGCAGTCCCTTCATTCCAATGGGAATGAATGGAGGCAGCCAGAAAGCAAGGAAGCCAGCAAGGAAACGTTGACATAAAATACCATGTTAAAATTTGTGGAACAGTTTGTAATCGTTCTGGGTTTCATTCACAGTAAAAATGAAATATGCAGAGAATGTTCCACATAACATGACCGAGAGGGAATTCTGGACACGATTTTTTCAGTCTCATTATTTTCATCGGGACAGGCTCAATACAGGCTCGAAAGACCTCTTTGCAGAATGTGCCAAACTGGATGAGAAAGGTAAGCTGCTTGTTTCTGAAAGCTACAGATGGTCATGGAAAGTTAGCTACAGCTTTGCCATTTTGAGCGTGTTTCATAGGGAGAGCATTTCTTGGAACAAATTAGCCTTTGGAAAGTGGCAGCACTAGAAATAAGCTTTTACTACAAATTCCATAATATGCCATTTTTACTGTTACTATGGGATAATTTTGTGTACATAATAGGTTTTGTTTTGTGATATGTGCACTGTTTACAACAGGTACAGCTTTTGTTATAGATGGGGTTGTAGTAAATGGGATCCCTTATTGGTCCAGATTGTCCAGAGGAGTTGCCATCCCTGTTCTCTGTCAGTCTCTTTAATCTGAAATTCCAAAGTATTATCTGACTTAAGTTTTATATGAAGTCTTGAGATAGGTTTGTGATGATACAGGAATGTGGGCAGTTGGGATCACTTACCACCATTCCATAATACGTATTCTGGCTAATGAAAGCATTCTGTTAGGAATGCAAAACCCTTCACAAGTCAAAGCTATCACTACATATAAACTGTCATACTACTCAGGCAAGGCAGCAAAACAGTTCCAAAATTAGAAGAAGCACAATTGAGGCTTCCCAGTTCCCACTAATATAAGTACATCTCAATTTATTTTTTTAATCAGTGTTCAGTGATGTGTAGAAGTTGGTGAAAACTGGGCTAATTAGTAGGAAGATGTTTTAGAGTAACTTCCCACATTTATTGCTTATTTTAAATGGAACTTTAAAAAGGGTTTAAAGTTTTAGTCCCAGTGTTATTTGGGCCTGTGCAGAACCTTTGTCTTTTAAAGATTAAATATAACCTAATGATCCCACAATTATTCTATTTGTTTAGATACAGTTTTTCATGGTTTTTTTCTTTGTTTCACACAGGGTTAAAAGCAATGGTGTCTCAAGGAGTGAAAAACCCCCTGATAGATTTAACAGCTTTGGAAGATAAAACATTAGATGAAGTAAGTACTTGGGGGAAAAAAACCAGAAAACAAACAAAAAATCCAAAAGAAAACCATATCCCTTCTTTAGTCTCATTTAAAGATTAAGTGGATCCTTCTTTTAAAAGATGATAATTCTAAAAGAAATCCCTCACTAGGTAGTTGCAGTGGTTGGGTACTCAACATTCCTACTGTTGTGTGTGTGAAGGGAAATGGAGACTGTGTCCATGGACTGTGTGCCTCACATTGGTGTGCAGGGTATAAATACAGGACTTCCCTTTTCTAAAGAATTACTCTTCCATTTGGCTTTTTTGTCTAAACTGGACTCTTTGTCGCAGAGTCTAAAAGGTAGGAGAAAAATAATGTACAGAAGAGTAGCACAAAACAGGAAAAAGTCTTTGATTTGTTCTTACTTTGAACATTGCTACTTGATTTGGCCTAACTGAAGGACACTTTATACAGTTTTCTTTTTTTAGCTTTAAATACCTTTCTTTGCTAAAATTATGACTAACTTGAACTATTACCTGCTTCCAAGTGCAAGTTAAAACATTTGATACAATGGTGTACCACAATGTGAAGTAACTTAGAGATGTGTTTTTCTGCAGTTGAGCTAACTGAAAGTGTTGAATTGTAATTAATAATGAAGCTGCATTTCTAAGTTTTTTGGTGGGATTTTTGGGGTGTTTCTTTTTTAATTTTCTTTTTGTGGGAGTTGTTCAAAGCTAGCAGTCTGAAACTGGACCATGAGTTTAGGATAGGTGTGTTTGAAGTGCTCTGCTAGCTGCCCTGGTTTGCTTTTGAGGCTGGTTAACAGCGAACATGAAACTGCTCATGGAGTAAATGAGTTGCCTGCAGCCACCTGGCAAGTGGGGACCTCTGCCAACATTAAGGCTTGAGGTTTTTTGAATTTTCTAGTGGTATCACATCCTCCTGACAGGTGTCATTTAGCCTGTGGGCTGCTGGTGTCCCAGTAGATTTTAAAAAGAGGTCAGTAAAACAACTGCTGTCTCTTCCTTGGCATTAATGCCTGTGTTTTGCACAGGTGATCCTTAGGGGTTTTTTAAGCTAGTTCTGGTTTTACTTATCTCATGGTCTTAAAAAATTATCTGTATAAGACTTGCTACCTTCTCTCTGACACCTCTAAATTGCCAAATGTTAGCAGAATAAAATAGTCACTGGAGATTTTTCAAAGTACATAAGGTGATGGTGGAGCAAAGGTAGGAAAATGCTGCTCTGGATGATGATGCAGAGGAGGTGGCTTCCTGACTGAAGGAAAAACAGAATTGTCCTGCTGCTCTGGGGGCAGGAGGGAATTAATGTTGTTTTCTTTGTAGGGCTATGGTGTTGCTTCTGTGGCCTCTACATCAAATGCCTCGAAGTCTGCTAGAGAAAGTAGCAATGCTGCCATCATAAAACGCTTTAATCATCATAGTGCCATGGTCCTTGCAGCTGGCCTCAGGAAACAGTAAGTTTCAATGTTGTTTAAAAGCTTTTTGCAGTAAATTTTAAGGAATTTCCAAAACAAAAACACATTTTCAGTTATTCATCCAACCTTTTCTTTTACTTTTTTATGAATGAATTATTTTGCTCTAGAAATGAAAATACCTTTAGGTTCCATTTTACTTTATAGAAGTTTTTCAGAGCTGTTTGAAATTATGACTTATTTTTAGCTGAGTTATCATATAGAGTAGATTAAAAAGGAAAGAATGTTTCTGCCCTAGATGTCTAGCCCTGGTGAAGGCTGCAGAAGCAGCATGCTGTGTGAAGGAGAGGTCTGGTGCAGGGAGTTGCTATTTCCTGCCTTCCAGGAGCAGGTCTGGCTGGGGCAACCTACAGTGTGGCATAGGTGGATCAGATGAAAGACTCCTCAGGTGCAGTACCCTGCCCCTGACCAAAAATATGTGTCAGGTTAGTTGCTCTACAACTGCTTTATGGATAACCAGCAAGGATTACTACTCTACCCAAGTCCTACAGACCTCAGCTGGGAGAGATCTTAGTTAATACTTCCTTCTGTTTAGCTGGGCTCCCTCACATTGTTCTTCTTGCACAAATTGAACACTGTACCTTAAGCAGTCTCCTCTGGGCAGTGTGTGTTTCTGTTTCTCAGTTTAGAAAGGGACACCAGGACAGCTCTCCTGGAACAGTTGCATTTCAGGGCTCCCAGAGCTCTGCTAATGCCTGGTTGTGTAACTGTGTATACAAAGTGTTTCTAATTTAAACATGATTTTGCTGTGTCCCACATGCACTGTTGGCATGCTGCTATTTCTGAAGAGAGGGACAAGCACCTTCCCCTGCTGTTGAATTTCCCCCATGACAATGTGAGGAGTTGGTTCCTTCTGTCTACATCAACTTCTAGAAATTAAGACATAAGGGGAAAAAAAGTATGTGAACGTGCATATAAAGTCTTTGAAATAGATGTATTTACTTTGTCTCTAGCTTGTATCTTAAGTTTCCTGTGAGGTGAATTCTTCTTAATGCTGTTTCTCTATTTTAAGAGAAGCACAAAATGACCATTACAGTGAGACCAGCAGTACGGATGGAAACTCCAGGGATTCAGATTTCTTTCAGCCACCACTGAAAAAGGTATAAAGTTAGCTGATGTGATTCTAATTGAATGGAACTGGAAGCTCTGTCTCAAAAAATTGCTCAAAGTTCCTTACTTGTTTTATGACACATCTGCAGTGAAACTTTTAGCCTTGTTTAGAAGTATGTAGAATAACAATCTGACAGTCTATAAGAAGCCTTGTACCTCTGTTAGTAAAAACAAATACAGTACACGTTGAAATGTTGTGCTGTTTATCTCTGCAGTAGTACCCAATGAAAGTAGAAAATTGTAAGATGCTTCAGATTGGACCCAGAAATCTGGTTCTTTCCATTTGCTGCAGTTCTATTTTTGGCCCCCTTACTTTTGTTTTTCTTTCAAATGCCTGAAAACTTCTAGAGAACATCCATCAGAAAAGAATATTGTTGTTCAAGCACCAATATTAACCTGTCAAGTGTGTTTTTTGCAGAGGGGATGATGAAACTGGCACATGACAGCCTTCATCTTAGTCAGAAGCTGAAGTGAGGTTGAACTGAAAGTCTAGTGATACCTGGTGCAATGAAATACAGGGCAACAGCCTGGGCTAGACTAACCAGAGCAGCTCACAAAGTGGATGAGAGCACTGTAATTACTGTAAAACTGATTTGAATACTTTTCCAGGACTTGACAGCCTAAACAGAAAATGTCAGAGGGACTCAAAACTTCACTGTATTGTGAGAAAACCTTGTAGAATACAGGTGTTGTTAAACGTTGAGGTAGTTTTTGACTTTCCCCAAAAGCTGCGAGTTTTATTGGGCAGAAAATGATATAGCAAGACTAGAAGAAATGTGATGAAAAGGGGAGTGAAAGAGTAGAAGGAGAATAGGAGACTTCAAAAATAGTTTTGTCATTGTACAAAGTCTGATATCACTGTGCTGTTACCTCTCACTGCTGATATTCCACAGCTCTGCTGTCACCAGTTAGCTTGGGGTAATTACTTTGGTTTTAGTCTTAGACTCTTGTACACCAGCTATTAAATCATTACTATTTCTGCTAATCTGTAGTTAGATGGACATAAATAGAGAGCACAGATTATTATCTGTGTACAGCTGAACATTTTTTGGAAGTGACAGGGACTGCCAAGTTTTAGCCAGAATCTGGAGAAAAAGTGATGGTGCTAAGACTTCCAAATGGCCTGTCCTGAACAACACGGGGCATCACTCCCTCTGGAGGGTAGGAATGAGTCATTCCATACCTGGGTTTTCTTTAAGGTTTTAGTGACCCTTCAGCTCAGACTCGGTGAACCAGAAGAAAGCACAGGATGTATGGAATTGTGCCTTCATTAGTAATGTGTATCATTATTTGGCTCATTTTAGGTAAAACTGCAGGAGGCCATTGAATACGAAGATTTATCAAAGAATAATAGCGTTAAAACTATTGCACTAAACTTAAAGAAGTCTGATAGGTAAGTTAAAATATGCACAGCTATTTCAGCAGAGCCAATTTATCAGGGGTTTCATCATAGCCCACACAGGACCAGCTGATTTAGTCCCTCCTGTGCCACACTCAGGTGTGTTACAACTAAGTTTCAAAATCTAATATGAGCTTTTATATAAACCAGTTTCCAAGTAATTCCCTCCTAAATTTGTGGTTTTATTTCTCAGAGTGGTTGGGGTAGGAAGGGACATCTGGAGATCATCTCATCCAATGCCCCTGCTAAATTCCATCTTGCTTTTCAGAGTTGAGTCTCTGTAAGCCAACCTGAATTACCTTAACGTGTAATTTCTGTGAAAGCCTAACAAACCACAGTTCAGCACTTGAAAAATGTGTTACATATGAAAATACACACAATTCCAAGAAAAATCAACTTCCAAACAAAAAAGTGCAACTGGGATCGTTTGGACTGCTCACTGGTCTAGGATGTTTCTAGTAGTAGTCCTCTTGTTTTCTAGACTTTTGAGTTTGAGAAGCATAAATGTAACTTCAGAAAAGGAGCGATACTACCAGAAAGAGAACAGTTCCACATGTGTACCTAACTTCATTTAGATTAGTTTCAGTTGAAAGTGATGTGAATTGCTCTATTTTAATGATATTTCCAGATTTTGGTGGCAGGGGTAGCTTTTCACTGGCAAAATGATGATCACAGATTCAGCAACAGAAGCTCTATTTTGCTGCCATACCATCCCTAAGCCAACCTCTTCCCATGTGGCAATATATTGTACTCTGTCAATAAATAGTGTTAACAGTTGCAAAGCATCTAAAATTAGAAACATTTGAAGAACTGTCCAGGAGTTTGCTTTACCAACACTCTTACTAATAACACTTTTCCCTTTTCTTACCTCACAGGTATTACCATGGTCCAACTCCAATTCAATCACAGCAATATGCAACCAGTCAGGATATAATTAATTCATTTCATAGTATTAGACAAGAAATGGAAGCATATGTACCCAAACTAACTCAGGTATTGAAGAATATTTTAAAAATGCCCCTCTTAATCTTAGCTTAGCATCTTGCTTTCTATACCGTTTTGTGTCTCATGTCTACTGGAGAATAATGGTAAATGAACTCCAATTTCTGTAACCTGATTTATTTTACGGGTTTAGGTGATACATTTTTGAGCTGTTATGTTTAAAATCTACACAATAGGAAAGTGAGTCATTGCTGATGCTCAGTTATATTCTTCTGTTCCTGCTTTCTTTAGAGGAAATGGTAAAGGTATAAGGTAGTAAAGCAGGACAGTCCTGCACAGGCCAGTGTATTGATCCCACCCTCAGAAGTTTAGGAGGTTACAGTGAGCAGGTTTTTAACTGAACTGGTCTTTTGCTCCTAAATGCACTGGGACTGTGAGTCTGCTGTGGGCTGCACAGAAGCTCTGTGCTGGCACCTGGAGGGCAGCAGAGCCCTGTGGCCAATCTCCCCAGCCAGCATCCGAACTTCTCTGTTTGTAAACAGAGTTTGGCCCTAAGTAAAGCAGCCACGACTGTGCTACACTTCTGCATAGTAATTCTCTTATTTCAGAGTAAGTGCACAGACAGTTCAAGGTCTAGATAAAGAAAAGGGCTGTTTTTCCATAATTAAGTGGAGAGTTTTCACTGCAAGCAATCTATAGCACTTGAAGGCGCTGTGCCTAATTCTGGAGAAGAGCAGAACCTGAACTTCCATGTATGTTTTCAGCTAATCTTATTTTAAAAAGAATTTATTCTTGAAAAAGTGACCTGAAATACCTGTTCCCTTTCTCTCCAGGTTCTTTCAAGTGGTGATGCTGCCAGCACTATTGCAGTCCTGTCACCTGGAGGAGCACTTATGCAGGGTGGAACACAGCAAGCCATAAACCGTAAGGATCTGGGATGTCTAATGCTTTAATTGTATCCTGTTGCACTGCACAGCACTAGCTGGCTTGCTGTTTCATCTCTCCCTTAGAATATGTTACAGTGATAAAGGAAATCATGGAAACATGTAGTACTGGGTTACAGCAACAAAAGAAAAGAAACAATCCAGGCACACCATGGGGGTGGTAATGGCTACACTGGTGCTGAGGCAAGTGAACGAGAGAACATTTTACACAGCAAGTAATGAAGGAAACACGTGTTAGATACTAAATTGTCTTACTGGGTTTTACTTGTTCAGCATTTCTGATTTTTTTTCCTGGATTGTAGAAAATACAGACACTCTACGAAAAACTCTTAAGGAAGCAAAGCCTAGATAATCATCTGAAACTAAGTTTTTTGCAGCCTGCATTTAAGATCCACAGCTTGCTGTGAAAAAAGGCAACTTCGTTGTAGACTGCAAGGGCAGATCAGACAGCCTCTCCTTCTCACACCTCCATTCAACCACCCTTTCCCTGTTGTCACACTGCTGCCACTTTTAGTTCCTGTCTCGTTAGCCTGACAGCAGATGAATCCCTGTTCTCAGGATTATTAACAGTTTTCCAGTTTATCTTGTGTTACTTGGTCTGAAAAGCAGGAGAAATTAATTTAGAGCTGAAAAAGCAAGTTTGAGTTCTTTATGATACTGAAAGAAAAGGAGTCAGCAAGCAGTGGTGAGGCTTTCTTTCCCATCCTGGTTGACATATTGGGTGCTACACTTCACTTCTTTGAGCCTGACCACCACTTTTTTTAACAGCCTCATCCTGAAATTTGATATTCACTGTTCAGTTCACGGTGCTCATGCTCAGTGACTACTTGTACTTTTTGTTTGGGTTTTTACAGTTATGGCTCTTTCCTTGTTCTTGAACCCTGTCACCCTTTCTTCTTTAAGACTACCTGGGACAGTTCTTTTTTCCTGTCTGGATTTTTCATCTTCCACATGCTGTAACCATATTCTCCTTGCCAGCATAAGATGGAGGGAAAAACTTGCAGTATCCAGAATTCTTAGCAGTGTGTTGTGAGGACAACACGATGCTGGTGCCAGCAGCAGCACTGCCACACTGTTCAAACAATACAAATATACTGCTTCTAATCTGGGTTAGGTTTGGTGTCCATTCTTTGCCTGGCATGGATCTCCCTAAATAATACACAAGCTACCAAGTATAGAGCCATAAACAGCAGCTGACCTCATCTAATAGCTGCTGGTAGTCTTGATCTAATTGCTGCTGAGGTGTGAGGCACCTCAGTGTTCCCTCCCGGCCAAGCTTTCTGTGATTGTAGTGGAAGTGTACATTGCTGACCTCCTTCATTAGCCTTAGTTCTCATTTTTCATATAGTATTTTGAGTGATGTGAAAAAAACCTTTTTCCTGTTGCAGAGATGGTGCCAAATGACATTCAGTCTGAACTAAAACACTTGTACGTGGCAGTAGGGGAACTGCTACGACACTTCTGGTCCTGCTTCCCTGTTAACACGCCATTCCTAGAAGAAAAGGTAAGGCAGAGCTTCCTCTTTATGGGCCTGATTCTGATGTGGCCAGACCGTGGTTTGGAATGGCTGTCATTACTGAAGTACAGAACTAATACACTTGCCTTCAATCAGTACAGCACTTACTCATCCCTAGAACTGAAGGTCACAAAATAACATAAAACTTTACTTTTTTCAGCAGTTCTGCTGGTACTAGTAATTAAAATCATCCTTGTCCCTTCCTCCGTGTTAGCTCCCTTTAGGAGCAGTAGCTGTAAGCCAGTTTCAAACAGAATGGTCAGCTCTGTTGCAGCTGCAGGGTTCTCATTCCAGTTTAAAACACAAAAACTAAAGCCTCCCTTCCCCAGCTCCGAGAAACAACCTCCGCAGTGACAGTACAACCAAGTTTTCCTTATTCTTCTATCCATTGCAAAGATCACTGTCAGAACATACAATGCTTTTCAGAACTAAGTTGCCTTCAAGGACAGATGTATGTCTACAGCCAGGTCTATGATTGTAACTATTTTTCTGTTGCTTTTGACCTCACATGGATAAAAAAGATTTGTATTCAGATACATTTGTATGTCTGCTGCAAAATATGGCCTGAAAATCCAGTCTTTGCTTGAAGCAAAAAAAATATTTTGTGAATATCTTTTACCTATTTATAGTGTTTATTAACAAAGTAATAATCAGTGGCTCATTTCACTTTCAGTCATACGGCACTTACCTCAAAAATAAATACACATCTGAGAAGTGTTAGAGACTGATATTTGAATAACTTTCCTTCCTCAAACTACACATACTTGAAGTAGCCCCAGAATTAGCTATGAGGTGTTCTGTTGGGGAACAATTTGTTAAAGGAAATGAAACTTCTGTCTTACTATAATTCTTCAGTATTGTAATACTGGTTTCTGTCTCTCTCAGGTTGTGAAAATGAGGAGCAACTTGGAAAGATTTCAGGTTACAAAGCTCTGCCCATTCCAAGAAAAGATTCGGAGACAATATTTAAGCACAAATGTAAGGGGAAAGTACCATTTAATTATGTGGGTGCATATTAATAATTGCAGTCTTAAAGATGAGAGGATGGTAGCTTCGTTACTTCTTATCCTAGGGCATCTTAATTTTTTTGTTGACTAGGAAATGGGCAGAGGGACATAGGGTACACAGTTAAGCAGTCATCTCTCCCTGTCCAACTTGCTGAGTGATGCCAGCAACTGACAAGAACTGTAACTTGAAATTACCTGAGTGATAGAACAGAAAGGGGAAGTCACGTCCCATTTTTCACTTCCACCATGAAGTAGAACTTGTGCAACTTCAAAACTCTCCCCCCCGTCAGATGTGAAGTGGTCACAGACTAAATACCACAACAGACAGCACAACGAGGTGTCACTTCCCCATGACCTTTCAGCACAGCAGCTCTCTGCACTGCTCCCTCTATGGATACTTTGCAGCAGAGCCTCAAGGTCCTTTCTCTGATTTTAGCAAGATTTATCACAGTGAATAAAACGAAGAACCCACCTGAAATGGAGGGGAGGGGATCTCTTTTCCAGCAGCTGGCACAATGTTTTTCCCTCTGTTTCAGCTGATGAGTCATATAGAAGAGATGCTGCAGACGGCCTACAATAAGTTCCACACGTGGCAGTCCCGGCGCATGCTGAAGAAGACGTGAGGGCGCATCCTGTACAGGTCTGAGAGCAAAGCCTGCAATAGGGTAGGACTACAGCCTAGGTATGTGCAGATCTTAGAGTTGGTTGCAGGAAGACCTGCAAGCTGTGGACTTCTGGAAACGATGCTAACTGAACTTGCACATTTTTGAAAACGAACTGAGATTAAACTTGAAAACTGGGGAGAAAAACAAGGAAGAACCAAAATGGAAGAGCTGAGGCGCAAAAATATTTAAAAGACACTGTTTACTGCAGTTACTCAGGAACTGCTTTTGATTTGCATAAAGAGCTGCTTTCAGAAATAAAAAATTTAAAGAGGGTGTATTAATAAAATTTGTTTTTCTGTCTAATTTTTTTTAGGAAGTATATGGCACAGGGTAGATCTCAAAAGTTTTTCTTCACTGGATTCTGACATTTTCTTGAGTTCTGTGTGTACTTTCTGCAGCAGTTTAACAATGATGTTTTAAAACATAGCTGAGACTGTTTTTGCTTCAAACATCTGGGAGAGTGAAGCTGTCAGAAGACAAGCTCCTGCCATATTGTTTCCCCACCAATTGGAAGCAAGAGACATTGCACTGAAAGCTGTTCGTGGTCTTGGGTCCCTAAAGGTACACAGGGGCAAACTTCTGCCTGAAGTCTTCGATTTTTATGCAAAATTTTTTCAGCCATCGGTTTTGCATGTTTCCTTTTGAGTGCAAGTGTGTGCTACTGCAGTCTTTTTTTTTTTTTATGGTGGCATTTGTTCTGGGGAGAGAATGCGTTTTTAAAAATGAAGTTAAATAAAGTTTTTTACAAAAGAAGTCATTTATTTTCAATTCTTAGGCATTTTTTATTTCTTCTCCTAAATCTGTTTTCCTTCACTCTTCCCTTTTGACTATTACACTCTTTTTGGCGAATTGATAATCATTGCAAAGAGAAAAATGTGTTATTTACACAGTGTCCATAGGTATTGGGAATCTGTGCCATACTTTGTTCTAAATAGAATCAGTTCACAGTTTCGGAACAACTTGTCTTGTATTGAATGTGACTTAAATGCAAAGTAACCCCTTTTTCTAGAATATATGCAGTTTAATGACAGCCTTGTATTTTTTCTGTCACTTTGACTGGACAAAAGCCCAGAATGGGCTACTGAACTTTTTTACTTCAGATTAAACGTGACTGTTAAAGATGCATCTACTATAAAGACAAATCAGATTGACAATATGTATTCAAAGCAAGCACAGCAGTGTTCAGTACAGCAGAAGAAATTCCCCAAACCTGCATGATGGCTTAATACTACATTTTGGTATGATGCTAAAACATGATAGTATGATGTTGGGTGGATAATTCTTGAAAATTCCTACAGCAGAAAAGATGTATTGGTGCAGCCAAGTGGGTGCTTATTCTGTGCTGCTGCTCCATTAAAGCAAGAGGGGTTTTTTCTTTACCTGGTGCGTGGAAGTCAGCGGCTTCTTTTGCCCTTTTCTTTCAGATTTTTGTATTATGCTGTAATATTTTGGTAAAAGCTGAGTTTCAGTTAAGCATCACTGTCTGCACCAAAGTCCTGTTCAGAAACGTGTGCATATTGTCCAGCCTCGTTCCCTGTCTGCTGCTGCAGATCCATGCATGATCCCTGCTCTGTGCTGTCCATGAGGTTCTGCTAAAAGAAGTGACTGGGCTCAACAAGAGATGCCCGTGTTCTTGGCAGGGTGCAAATGTCACTGGGAATAAACAGATGTACTACAGCACTTGGGGGATGAGGTGCACATCTTGTCAAGAGTTACCTCTTGTGAGAACTAAACTGTTTCTCTAAAATTTAGGCTTAGGGTGTGGCTTTATGAAGCCAAATCCTCTTGTAAGTGCAGGCAGCTCCCAGAAAAAAAAGGGTAGTTTTGTTCTCCCCCGATCCAAAGCATTTGATCTAGCAATTCTGGGGCCACATTCCAACTGTTTCTTGAAAGCTAACACACCTTTCATCATATCAGAGGGCTAGGGTCAAGAAAACAGGTCTGATTTACATTCTAACTGTGCCTGAAGCTATGAACAACACATTTAAATATTAGACTGCACTGAGACTTAAAAAAATAATAGGAGAGTTTTGAATACAGAACTAATTCACCTTTAATTGGAATTAGTATTTAGTGTTCCTGGAAAGAGTGGGCAAAATGGTTAACATGGTGAAAATGTGTCAGTGCATCACAAGAACATTTTACAGCTCCAAGGACTGATGTTTATAACCATTTTGGGGATGGTGTTGCAATAGCTTTAAGTTATTATAATGATATCAGGCTATCAAAATGTACCTTAATGACCAGAACTAGGGGAGAAGAGGACTATGATACTAAATTCAACAGTTTTGCCTGGAGACTACAGGCAAGGCTGCTATGCACTTCATACTGCTTTTTCAGGTATTGTGGCAATAAGGCACAGGCCCCTCCTCAAGTAAAGGGAGGTAAACTATTCTTTCTACATTGTGTTCCCCTTTTCTGTAGCATGGTCCAAAACACAGACTCATTCCTTAAGTTTTGAAACTGAATCATCATGCATTATATTACTATTGGAATCTTTATACTGACTTGTATTTTTAATGAGAATTCATAAAACTTGTATCATTGGCATTGATCTAAGATTTGTAGAATAAACCCTACTGAATTCTGAAGTGAAGTCTTCTCTAATGCTTAGGCTGTGTTTTCTGATTGAATTAAATCCCTAACGGGCTCTACTCAGGTCTAAATTGAGAGAACTGTGTGTAACTTGCTTAGCTGTTCCTTGCTGCTGATAGGTTAGCAGCAGAAGGGTTACAATATAATTACTGTCAAATTGTTTCATTTTCAGGGTTTGAAAACATCAACTGCTGCACAAGGGAATCCACACCATTACAAGTGCTACTGTCGCTCTGCTCCCTGTCATAAAAAAGCCACTTTAAGTCTCCGGGGATTAGTACTCTGCTTGTTCCATATATTGATGCAGCAGCTGTTGGTTTAGGAGAGCTGCCCAGGAGCTTTGTCAGTCACTCTAATGCAAGGTTTGGTTGTAATGGAGAAAGGAGGACACAGATACCAGCCTGTGCATTTCAGCAGATGAAGTTATTTAGATGCACCACAAAAAAGGCTGGGCTAATTCTCTCCCGAGAGCTCTACCCCAGTCAGGGACAGGAGATGACAGCTTTCCACTGCAGCCACCCTACAAGTAAGCTTCTTACATGCTCACAGAGTAGCTCTCAAGACTTACCATCTGCAGCTTCCTAACGTGGCAAAGATCTCACCCAGGCCCTGTTGTGCTTTCCCAGATGGATGAGCTTCCCCACCACTCTCTGCTCAAGATGCTTTTTTTAGAGCTCTAAGTATTCTCCCTTGCTTATGCTGTAACTACACCCTTACAACTTCTAGGTGGTAATACTAGCTAGAAAGCTGTCCTTATCCCTGCCCAAACTCCTATTGAACAGCTGCTTTATCCAGAAAGTCACTTGTATAAGCAAGGAAGGTGACAACAAGAAAGCTTAAGACCCGGTTTTCCATTATCCATCCTGTTTCCCTTTCTTAAGGGAAGAGCCTGCCCAAGCATCCCTGTGGCTTTGGAGCCTTTATCTTGCAAGAGTTTCGGAGTGTGAACCACAATATTCTGAACTTATTTCCATGGTCTCCCTTGCCCTGCAGCAAGAGCTGGAGCTTGATCCAAATGGGACACAGCAACTTTTTGAACAGCAATCAAAAAGGGATCTAACACTGATCCTCAATAAACCCAGTGACAGATGTGTTACTACAGCAGAGCTCAAAAGCCTGGGGAACCACTAAATTACCTAACATGATCTCCCACATGTTTTTCAGGATACTGCATTTCCTCTCAGCTTTCTGAGCACATCATCTCCCCAAAAGATAGCCAAGCCCTTGCCTGTAATGCTGACAGCAAGGGAGTTTGTTAACATCCTAGATGGAGGGCGCTCTGTGAGAGGCCTTTTGGGCTGGAAGGGACTAGACCCAGAGGTGCAAGATGCAGCCAGCACAGCTGACCTGGCTGGAGGAGCCAGAGGCCACGGAGCAGAGCCCAGCCATCTCCTGGGCACTCCTGTGCCCAGTCTTGGGCAGCCAGCACCCCACAGACCGCCAGTGCCCTCAGTGAGGGAGCTCTGTACGTTTGCACCCCAATTCCCACAGCCCATGCAGTGCCAAGTTCTTTGTGCTCTCCAGGCTCACAGCCGGGTGGCAGAGTGCCACCAAAGTGACAGGAAAAGTGCCTTAGTGAATGCAGCCGAGGCTGGGGCTCCTTGCTGGGCACTTTCCCAGCCACATGCTCTCAGCTGCTGTGTTTCCCCCCAGGAACATTTCTGCACCCTCCAAAACCTGACAGCCCTCTGGTCTTCCTCTCCCCATAAGAGTCCACACCTCTTTCCTTGTGGAAAAGCCAAACTACTGCAGTAGTTCAGGTGTCAGCATATCCCCAAGGAAAAAATGCCCTGGACTTAGACCCTGTCCTCCCTGCATGCTAAGATACTTTTGCTTTATTATCTCACTGACAGCCCTCACAAACCACAAGTTAAATCTGAATCTGCTGAAGGCAGCTTTTCCCCAGACACCCATAAACCTGCACACAGTTTTGTTCTCTAGAGCGTCACCTTCCACACAGCCCCATTCCCTTCTAAGTTCACTCTCAGGCACATCCTGACAAACCATCACTTTATTAGAATTCCCATACCCAGCAGAAGCAGCCTCAAGCCCTGCTGACATCCCCGCTTCCCTGCACCACCCTCCTCAAGTGAGCTCCCGCCCTGTGTGCTCAACCCACAGGACTGCCCATCGCCTCCTTGGCACAGTGCTGTCTCCACCACACCTGGACACCGTGGCCAAGCACCTCATAGCCTGGGCATCCCAGATCCCTTCTGTGTAACCTCCCCAGGACTTGGCTGCCAGCACAATCTATGTGCACCCACAGCCATGCACTTCATCCCCTAAGCTCTGTCTGCATCTCAACAGGACCCCAACTGCAAGTTCCAGAGAACAGAGGGAAGCATTGGAGCATACCCAAGCCAAAGCTTCTGTTAAAAAGACAAGACTCAAAAACTTTGGGAATTGGCCTGAGGTGACCAGATTTTCTGGGGCAGGGGCTGTATCTGCACAGGGAGTGTTGGCCTCAGGTGGGACTTCCAGCCTGTTACATGAACCACAGCAGCATGTTGGCTTCCTGCCTGACCTCACCTGCAGCCAATGGGCTGATCCAGATAAAAGAGCATTGACAGGAACTTTATCTGACATATCACATGTCCCATGATCCGAATTGACAGCTCAAATGCAACAGCCCCACACAGCCACTTCCCTGTAAGCACTCCACCCATTTCTACCTTTGCCCAGCTCTGCAGATAGTGTGTTAAGGAAATAAATGCCAAGTTGTAAAGCCATGTGGTTCCTAAGTGACAACCCCTGAGCCTGGGCACAGCTCCCCTGTGCTTCCGTTCACGAGCTGATCATGAAGGGAAACAGCAGCAGCGAGGGACTCCGAGCAGCGCTGGCATCAGCGGGGCGTGACTCAGCAGGACAAAGATTGCCTGGCCAGAAGCAGGCAGCTGATATCCCAGCTGGTAAGCACCAACCACCCTGTTCTGCAAAACCAGGCCACACGAAGCACATCACTGTGCAAAATGCTTCCCAGCAGCGTGGCACATGCACCCGGGGGAGACATCTCTCTGTACGGAGCCGTTATTTCACCAAAACCAGAATGTTTCCCTTTGCCCTGCGGCCCCACAGAGCTCAGGAAATTGCACCCACACAGTCCTTCTGCCTTCCTCACCCTTCAGGCAAAGCTCCCAAACTGGCTTGTGCTGTTTTACAGCAGACAGTGGAATGTTTCTTTAGGGACCTCAGTCCTGAACAGGGATCCTGGGTGCTGCAGCAATGGAACAGCCTTTCTCCGTGGCTTGCCACTCCCTTGGGCACAGGTCCTCACCTTGCCTTAACAAAAGCAAACACATTCAACAGTCCAAAGGCAAACACAGGGGTACAATTCGATTTGTGGTAACCATTCTCAGGTGATAACCACTACTTTACACTGAGCAAACACCAACACTCCACCGTGGTAAACCAGAACCAGCATCAGAGCTGTAATCCAATTCTTAAGAGAGGTCTTGCTCAGCTAAAGTATTCAGGATCTCAAACCAGGGATTTAAGATGCACTTTTCCCCAGGGAAGCAGGAAATCCCCCCTCATCATACTCCCTCCCAGGAAGCCCTTCATGCCACAATTTCTAGACCTCACATCACAAGACTGACAACCCTTTTAGTTCCAGAAAGGATGATGATCCCAGATCTCAGCCAGGCCCAGGCATTCCCATCTGGAAAGCAGAGATTGCCAGCAGTTTTACTGGTGCTGATCTCGCTTTCATGAGGGGACACTGATGAGAGCAGCTTTGAGCCTCATTCCCCAGCCATACCACTGACAGGCTGACTCCGTGCCAAGCGCCTTCATACCAAAGTACACGGGGGGACAGAAAACAAACCACCCCCCAAAAAAGCAGTGTCCATTCCCTTACCAGCCCCAAATCCAGTGGTGCTAGCCATTGCCAGCCCCTGCTCAGACAAGTATCGTGACAGACACCTAGGTAGGGACATCCTGTTCTCAATCTCTTTACCAACAAAGGGAAATGGCTGCTTTGTATCCCCTCTGCTCCCCGCCTAACCCTGCTCCTGCAGCAGCAACTGCCTTTTGTGGGGCTGGGATGGGAACACGGCCTCTGGGATACCAGCCCTGGAGGAATCATGACACCGGACAAGTGCCCCGGCAGCATGGCTGGCACAGCCTGGCCTTGATCACGATGCCCCACCCCTGTTTAGTGCGGGCAACCTGGTTTCTCAGGCCACAGACATGCACTGAACACCTCCCTCAGAGGTCCCTGCCATGCCCAAGCTGGATGAGAGCTGGGACAAAGCAGTGCCAATCCCCAGACTCTGCATCTGGGGACACGTAAGAGAGAGCGAGCTCCCCTGCTGCCCGAGATGGGAGCAGAGGTGCCCTAAAGGCACAGCCCAGCCCCCATGGGGGTCAGTAACTGTTTCACTACACTTGGAGACCAGCCAGAAGAAATCCTCTCAGTGTGGAGAGCTCCTTCTGGGGAAGTTCACCACACCACAGCATCCTAGAGCAAAACCAGGCCCCTCTGCCCTGCAGCTGTTTGCTGTACCCACACAGAGAACTACACGGGCTTGTGGAGCTCTGTCCTACATTCAGAAACAGCAGGTTCCCAGGGAGACAGGCAGGAAGGGTGAGCAACGCTGACCTGGCACACAGCCCCTGCCTGGGTACAGCCAGAGCTCTCACAGACACCCACAAACACAGCCCCCAGTCCTGGGGGGAGCGTGGACACTGAGACACGGAACAGCACCTTCTACAGCCTCCTATCACTTTGGACTTGGCTCCATAAAGGGTGGCTCGGTGCTCTCCTCCTGACACAGCTGGCACCAAGCAGCCAGAATCAGGTCCCTGCCAGCAGGCGTGAGGACTCTACCTCATCCTTTTGCTCAAAGAGATCTTTGTCCACAGAAGCGTTCAGTGTGTCAGTGTCAACAGCAGTAAACCCAACTGTGCCCAGGAGATCCTCTGCTGGAAGAAGTATTGGATAGAGAAGCTGCACTTTACAATCCAGTGGCTGATTTCCTGCCAGCTTGGTTCAGTCCATGGTTAAACTGCTGGGAAAGGAGGAGTATCACAATTCATGTCTAGAGCTACTCAATGCTTTTTCCACCACAGGAAAACCCACAGACACGAGGGACAAAAAGCTCAGAAAGACGAGCAGAAGCAGTTTTGTTTCTGCCCTAGTCAGACTCCTATTTAATCCTACAGGGCACAGCACAGCCCTGCCCAGAACCCCTCCGTTCAAATGCTGACATTTCGTGCTCTGTCCCTGCAAGAACGCCTCTCCCCTGCAGCCCTGACTCACAGCCGTCTCTTCCCTTAATGCAGCTCGGCTCCATTTCCTGCGCAGCCGGCGATGCCCGGTGCCAGCAGGAGCCACGGCCACACGGGCGCAATGCTACAGACAGCCGGCGAGGGAGGCACCCCCCTGCTCCGGCATTTGCACCGCTGCCTCAGCTCATTACATTATTTCAGTATTGCTGTCCCCCAAACATCTCCCACACTCCCTTTTAAGTGATAAATATCGAGCTCTTCACAATCAGAATCTGATGCTAAAATTAGACACCCCTACAGCACACACTGCTGTGTTACACAACACGGCTCGGAGCTCCTGGGTACCGGGTGAAGCTACATTTGCATTTTATTCACATCACAAACTCTTAAAGCAACATCTCTCGAGTGGTCTCTGTTACCGAGCTGTGGCTCAGATGACGAGGCAGTCTGAGAGCACGCAAACAGATTTCCCTGGTCTGAAACTAAACCAGAGGTGAACTCCAGTCACCAGTGGGTGTCAGTCCACAGGACTAGACTGGCATTAGCCAGAAGTAAAACCTCCAGCACACATATAAAGTGGGTGTCAGGTCCTAAATATCAACTGTTTGCTCAATATCCAACCCCCTTTATGGCACACAGGTTGTTAATGCAGACACAGCTGCTCACAGCTCCATGCCAATCTCACTGTCAAGGCACTACTGCCAGACCAAGAAATGTCTTTGATTCACTTAAAGGTTAATCTCAAAAGCCAGGCTCCAAACTCCAAGGCTTCACAGCTCTGTAACATTTCTGTTTTCTCTTCCCTGCACCAATAGGGCAAGTTCCTGCCCAAATTTCTTCCTACAGCTGCACCAGGAAGCACTGGACTAGCTGCAATAACTCACACTAATAAACTGGATAAATAGTTCACGTTACTCACTTTCAGCTGACTAACTCGGTGATAGCTCTGTCACTTTTAAAGGGCTGGGTGAAACGCCCTGCTGCAGCAGTGTGTGCCTTGCAGGAGCACTACAGATCCTGGTGCAGCGAGAGCCATATGGCATTTCCAGACAGCAGCGCTGTGAGCCAGAGCCCCAAGCTCTGTCTGCAGCTTCCCCACCTACCTGGTACAACTTATAAGCACATATTTGTGCATCTAACTCCCACTGGATGCAGCAGGATTAAAATTCGTACTGGAACTTTAAAAATCCAACCCTGGGGCCATCCCTTCTGGCAGTGCTTGGCAAGAGTAGCTGGGCAGCACAGGGCCCAAACCTCAGCAGCTGCACACCCAGCCTGTACAGCTGTTTTGGAATCTGCATCAGCCAAGCAACAGCATGAGGAAAAAAACCGTTCAGGGACAACATTTTGGATGTGTCATTTCCCAAGGTTACCATCAGCTTTTAAGAACATTTATGTAATCAAAAAATCAGTACCAGTGGTGATAGACAGCTTCATCTGACCCTAGTCAGCACTGAACTTTCTACAGAAAAGATTCAACCTTAAAGAGCATTCTCCCAAACCCACATTTCCTGCATCATCTGCAAGATGTGATCTAAATAATTCAAAACTTCACTGGATCTAGGTCACAGACAGAGGCTGGTTTTTCAGCAAGATGTCCCAGAGGAATTGACTATTTTGTTTAAATTGTTCCTGACTTCCAACACCTTATATAAGGACATCCAGTAGACGACAGAGTGGATGAGAAGTAGGAAGGATACTGACAAGGGCTAACTTCTGCTCATCAAAGCTGGGCTCCTTCTCACTCTCAGGGAAGATAAAACCATGGATTGCATCAGAGTCATGTCTGTGGCTGCTGAAGGTCCACAGGTTAATTGCAAGAGATGTGCAAAAATTCTCAGGTCAAGCAAGTGTCTATTTTATTTGCAAGGACCCACACGCACATCTCCAAGGGTCTCCAAACCACAGTGCATGAAAACCCATCTAAGAAGAAGAGAAACCAATTTCAGCTCTTCCTGAGGATGAATCCATGGAATGACTTCTCTTGGTTGACTGTGGAAGGAGCCTTGGTAGAAGTGCCATGGCTACACGGACAGTTACGTTTCTGAGCATCTCCCAGGCCAGCCCTCGGGCTCTTCAGGTGCAATTCACAGGAGAATTGCAAAGGCAAATCTTTAACCCTGAAGTATTTTTTACATCTTTGGAAACACTACATCAAGCAGTCCAGAGTCCAGTGGTTGACCTTACTTTTGGGTATGTTGGCTTTTTCCTCCCCATTACTTGCATGTAATAATAGCAAGTTACGTAAAGTCAGGAAACGGGACCAGCACAAAGTTCAGACTGAGTTTCCTACTGAAGGCCTTGCGCAACCATTTTTACAGCAGGCCTTTAATGACACCTTTAGTCCAGTTACAAGGTTGAGATTACAGGCATTTTCAGGTAACTCGGGCATGTCATCAATACTTTCTGGAAAATAGATTTTGTTTTCCATATTTCTTTGTCAAAAGGAGATAGCAGTGATTACACTCATTTCAGGGAAACTAGGTGTTATATCGTCTCTCAAAAGGACAGAAATCGCAGGAAAAGAAACTTGTCTCCACTTGACACATAGTTTCTCAAATCTGCTTTATCACAGGCAAGCTACTTGCATTATAAGTACTAGAAAAGCAACAAAGTATTTAAAATATTGGCCAATATTAAGCATCTACCAACTTCACCACACACCCACATTCAAGATTTCATATGAAATAAAGAGCTTATCACTCTGCTCGAGGTTTTGAGACAGATTAGGTCAATCTGGGGACAATAAACTTCAGAGAAACTGTGCCACAGCTTAAAAAGGCTGTATTTAGAGGAAGCACTGGTTGTCCAGACATGAAGTATCCAACTTCCAAGAACCTGATCTCTGCAGGATACATGAAATTGCACATAAGAGCTTACATGTTAATACATGTTACATTTTAAAATCCTAACATTTTATTTTACACTCTCCAAATTCCATGTCACGTTCAGCAGAACAGCATGGAAATGATGAGAAATTTTAGATTAAAATAATTCTATTTTTATTAGCCAAGGAAGAGCTTCACAAGTTCTTGTGAAGAGCCCTGTGAGCCAAATTCATTCCAGGCTATTGTATCAATGTTCCTAAAGATTTGTATTTTTTCTAGTGCCCTGACTTTAACAGATGTTTTGCATCAGTACTTTCTGCAAAATCAGACCTTCAATGCATTAGACACCTAACGTTTTAGGTGGTTAAAAACTTCACTGTTCGGGAACAGAAGTCAGTATAGCCACAGCCCCTATCAAAACCATTACCAGCAAGACATTGATTTCTTCATCTCTAAACTTTCTATTTCTTGATCACCTAAAACCAGATCATATGAGCAGAGTTTTGAACTTTGAATGTTCATTTTTTTTTTACCTATTTAACAACCTCTACATGAACCATGTATTTGCAATACATAGCTCCCTGGGACACGCAGCCACGGCCAGCAGAAGTGAAACAATGGGGCCACTGTTTCAGCCCTGCCTCCTGGCTCACCCTCTCAGCGCAGGGTGAGATTTTTCCTCTCTGCTTCCTTTCAGTGCTACCAGGGCTGAGCCACCGCTGCAGCTTTCCTTACAGCTCCACTTTCTGGAGTCCTGCGACTTGGTTACAAACAAACAGTTCCTCACTTATTAAAAAAACAGTCTTGGAAACAGAAATTCAGGTTTTGGAAGAGAGAAAGGCAATCAGAAGCACACCAGATGGTAAATTCTGATCTTTTTAAGCAAGTCGTGTAATTCTGGGAGCCTAGTGGGGGAGGTGGGAGAGGAAAGGAGATTTGGGTATATATTTGTGCAACTGACAGCTTTTTAACTGACAGTATCAAAGAGGAGTAGAAAAAGCCTCCTGCCAACCTGAAAACAATTTACGAGATGCGCTCTTTGGATCGTGCTGTTGTCCAACCTTCAAGTCAGACACAGCCTCCTGCGCGTTTGGGTGAGCCCGCAGGCTGCCACACTGCGACCATCCTCCTCCTCCTCCGTGCAGAAAACCAGCAGCTCTGCGGGAGCCGGCCAGCCCCGCAGCTCTGGGAATGCCGGCCATCTGCTCCAGCAGCCCTCCCACGCACAGGCTGCCGAGGCAGGCTCCTGCCCAGCGCCGGTGTCATCCGGAGCCGCTCACGGCGGCCCAGCGCTCGGCCCCGGCTCCGTGCCGCTCCTGTGGGCCGGGGATGCCGCGGGCCTGCTGCAGCCAACCCGAACTGCAGCGCCGCGGAGCACGGCCGAGTTTCTGCACAGAGCTGCGAGAAAGGACTGCACAGAGGATGCCTAAGCACAGCAAAGCCACCAGAGCTGGTGGCTGGTCCTGCAGCAACGAGCAACCAGCCCACGGCCGCTGGGGCGTCGACAAGTTCTGGACACCCCAGCACACGCTTCCAGCGGCACTGCGCCACGGCAACAAGGCCGCCGGGATCACCACACGGCCTGAAGGCACCTGCCAGGCCTGTCTCTGCCACGGCTCAGGGCTGCCACGCCTTGCTTTCACCACAGCTCTCTCCTGCCAAGGAATGGTTTCTGGAGGTTCATTTCCTGCCTGTCTTCAGTCTTGCGTAGTCTGCAAGTTGGCGCTGCTCTGTGCTGGGGAACATGTGAAGTCATGTGAACGTGTCACAGCTCCAGGATTTACTGGCTCAGGTCTGCGTTTGCCAATGTTTAAGCTCTCGGAAGAATGCCTTAGAGCACTCACCTGATTTTGAGCTACAGAAACGTTTCTGATACACGCTGTGAACAAAGAGGGCTGCTAAAAACCTCTTCTAATCCATGTCTCCCAAAGGAACAGTGCATCACAGTCCAAGCAAAGAAGCCAGCACACAAAACTGTGCAGAATATTCACCCTGTAAAAAGCCAGCATCCACAAAGGAGACAAAGAGTCCTGCAACTTCATTCCCGTAAAGGAAGAGAGTATCCACTGGGGCATATTCCCGTGGGGTTTTCTCTCCCCAGGTTTTGGAGGGCGTAGCCTCCTTTTATCCTAAACTCCCGGCCTCATGTTGCCCTCTTCCTTTCCCCACTGGCTGAGGTACAGGGAATGTACAGCCTTCCCGAACCGCCTACCACGTTATTTCCCCCCAAAGTTCAGAGACTCAGGCTTGTGCGGACCCATTTGTCTATTTCAGGAGTCGAACTGTCAGGGTTCTGTAACAAAGGCTTGAAGTTGGTAGAGACATTAAGACCCATTTCAAAGACATTAACACCCATACCCTCACCCATCGAATTGTTTGTAAAGACATTAGCACACATGTTTTCTTATCAAAACTGAACTAGGCAACGTTTGTGTGGCTTGGCACTTCCTGGCACAAGTGAAATGCAAGCATGGTCTGACATTCAGTTGATCCTGAGCCAGGATCAGAGGGTTACATATAAACTCCCTGATGCTTTGTCATTTGGTCTAAAAAGGTCTGGTTTTGAGCTTTTGGATAAATTCACTTCAAGACACAGAGTGCACACACAGACCTGCAGATCTACATCCTTCTGAATTATTTGCCACAGTCCCAAAATCACACAAGTCACTGCACTTAATTCTCCCATCAAGATTTACCCAGTTCTCCTCAGGCTGATCAGACCCAGACTTCAGAACAAGCAATTTTGCCCATTTTTGGAACAGTTTCAGCTGCAAGCTTTGGGCTTAGACAAAGGTCCCAGAAGAGCTTTGGACCTCAGTCTCCCAGTCAGGTACTGCAGATAAGAGCATTTCTGAGGCACGAATCCATATGAAGAACTACCCTAATCATGGCACACTCAGAGCTAAACTCCAGGACTACCAGATTTAAAGGAAACCTAGATTCACCAGCAGAGAGGTCGGCTGGAGTGCTGTCTGTGTCTATGCTGGCTCCCCATGTCTCATAGCTGCGTTTTATTCTTGTGGCTTGCAGCCACATGTCCGAGGGGATGAGTGCAGCAAGAATTAAAGGCTGTGTGACAGCACAGAAGCATGCGGCACACGCTGCTGTGTGTGTGTGTGCAGGCACACTGCCTCCCCAGAATTAACCACTGCACTTCAGGCTAATGGCAGGCAGCCCGAGCTCCCCAGGAACGTCAGCTCCCCCCTCCCAGGGGCTCTCAGCTGAAATGGGCTGTGGGTGGGTGCTTGGGAAGGGAGCTGTTGGCCACAGAGACCCCCAATGCCTCCAGGCTTAACGCAGGCAGACAGGTTCCCCTTCACTGTCCTTTGGCACATGGCCTGGGATGTGAGACCATGCATGTCAGCAAGTGTGACAGGTCACAGAGACATGCCACAGCCTGAAGGCATCCTGCTGGGACCTCGGGAACCTTGCCAGAGTGAGGCTTTCATTTCTGAAGCATCCTCTCCCCACTCTTGCTTCCTGCATGCCCTTCTCCTTCCCTTTCCTTCTTCCATATGTAGCAACACTGTGTAGTTTATGCTCCCTGAGAGAAATAGGGCAAACATAACCTGATTAACCAAGAGGATTTGGGCAGGAAGGGGCGGGGGAGGAGATTAATACGCAGAGAACCACAGAACCTTTCCCTCTCACATTAGCCCTTGCCTGTTCAATAATTAAAGTGTTCTGCAGTGACTCTGACTTTGGGATTTGCTATAAAAGCTTCTCGTAAACTCTGTCTCAGCATGCAGACATCAGACCAAAGAGAACATTCGGTCTGACAAGCTGAAATTTCTTCCAGGCTCCAGGGTCAGTCAGAAGCTTAAAACCACTTGGATGTGAGCCTGTGGCTCCATTTTAAAACTTAAGGATTCCTCTTGCTGTTGTTCACCTATTGAAGAGACTGAATCCAACCTTTATTTGGCCACTCTGCCTCTGAAACACGGTTTCAGAGTTAATGCAGGCTTTCTCCATTCCATGTACAAAAAAACCTCCAAGGCTGGCAGTGCCCCATGAACACAGGAACATATTACACAGGCTCTGGCTGCCCTCCAGGCCCATTCTGATGTTCTATTTTCTTTCCATCCCTTCTTTCTTGCTTACCATAAGGCACATAGATGTTTCAGGATGGAAGTGTAAAGCTACCCACATGCAGAAAAGATGCCTTCCCTGACCTTCCAAGGAGCTATTTTTGGCTGCTCTTATATGCCTAAGAACTCTTACGGGGGTCATGCACTGAACTAACTGTCCCTCAGTAACTTTTGCCTAAGAGATATGAGATGTTCTAAAAAAAATTTAATTCTCTCCATAACCTAACACACTACTGACTCCAAACCTCCAGATGCTGTTTGCAACGGAGCACGTTTTAAAAGGGGCTGCAAGCCTGACATTATTACCCAAGGAATGTATACTCAACATTACACCAAAACATACAGAGAAATAAAGACATATCCTTAATCCAGAATTTTCCAGAAGTTACTGAGTACCCTCAGTCTTCAACTGATTTCAGTTTTCAAGCCCAAACCTGGAGAAGAAGAATCTCCAAAAGTTTCAGAGCGAAACAGATTTCTTTTCAAAATATGTACTCCCAAAGAGTTTATGATATTAAAAATCAAGGAACACTGGGTCAGCAGCCAAACACATGCACAGAATGATACTCCACAAAAAAAGCAACAGTCCTAGCTCCATCTGTCAGAGCACATGAACACATCACATCACATCCCAGCAATCAGAAACCCAGGCTCTGGTCTGTCCTGTGTCTCTCAAATTCTAATGCCGACATTTTTCCAAACTGGCACTGCCCAGACTGCAAACATTTCAGCCAAGAGTGAAGCAATGGGTGAGCCCCAGAGCCCCGGCAGCTGCCCAAAGGCTCCTCATGTGGCAGGGAGTTAATACTGATCCACGGGACTGCCCAGCCCTGTTGCCACTCCAAACACTGTTTGCCCTCACACAGTGAGTGAAAGATAAAGCATGCAGGAATCTTTTCCCTTCTGACATCTCAGCATTAAATATCACACAGACACACGGCCTACAGAATGGATAAAGCAGAAGTGCTGTACAACTAGCAAAAAGGATGTGGAGAATATATGGGGAGTGAACTGTGCACACACACAGAGAAAACACATGACACTATCGCCCAGCATCTCACATTTTCATCACATTGGCATCTGTTAAAGGGTTCTTGAACTGAGATACTGCCTCTTAAGGCCAGAACTGCATAAGATTTAGGGATACAACTGATTTTGCATAGACCCACGAGCAAAACAACACAGGGTTGAGGGGGCCCAGTGCAGAATGGTTGTACCTTGCATTTAGCACCCAGAACACAGGCATGCTGCTCCTCTTATTACAGGGCCCAAGTTAGAGAACCACCAGGCTCTGCAAGTACTTGGATTTCCCCCACAGTGGCCTGAAGTCACATGCTTCCTCCCTTTGGTAATATCCACCTCCTTAAACAAGGCTCACCACAGTTTGCAAAACAATAAGGCCGTGCCCTGCAAATGTTTGCTAAACATTTGTGCAATTTCATCCAAACACAGGAGCAGAGGGAACACAAGTCAGATACTCCACACTTAGCACAGCACTGTGAAAACGATTCATTGGCAGTCCATAGGCAAGCAGCAATCATTTTCCATTTAAAACTTGAGTATAAATAAAAAATGTGAATTAATCAATAGAGATAAGGGTTGGTATTTGTGTAATATTCTTGGAAAACACAGCATGCCAAATCAAGCACCATATTTGGCAATTACTCTGCTTTACCCTGCTTCCACTTCTCACTTCCCTTGTTCATTCTGCCTCTCTAGCCGATGAGCTCTTTCTGCTGTGTGCCTTCACAATGCCTGTGCTGCAAAGCTGTGCTCCCACCAGAGACGTTCAGCTTGGTGCCTGCCTGAAGTGTATTCATGATCTCACGACAGCTGCCATAAAGCTGGGTCAAAAGACTATTGCCTGACAGTAATTGAGGCTGCACCTCTCTCTCCCCACCTTTATTTTTCTTTGGAATCCCTGCCACAGTTCAGACCTTTGGTACTAAGTCATGGTGCAACATAGGTTTCAATTAAGAAACACAGGAACTTAAAAAGGTGTGGAAGTAAATTAAGACCACAGAGCAATTATTTCCTGGAAAAGATAAGAAATCACTCTTCTCTTCCTGACAAGCCACACTCTGAACATACATATGACAACAGGGCTCATCTCTAGCTTTGCTGTGAGTAGGATGAGGTGAGCAGCACCAATCCCCAAGTTAAGAGCAGCCAGCTACCACACAGCTACAGCACACCCAGGTGATGGTGTAAATCCCCAACAGTACAAGCTGGAGAACATGGCACAGAGAAAATGGTGAAATGGTGCATGCCTTTGTCTTGGCTACCTTCTGCTTATAAAATAAAGTTGAACAGAACAAAACTAAGAACCCCGGGTAGCAGAACTTCTGAAGAGATAAGGCAAGAGCTTTCTACTGGGGGAAGCTCCCTGTCCACTCCAGCACTACAGACTGCTGGCAGTACACAGGATATAAATGGCATTTAAAACTCTGCCTGGTAACCTCTCAGGAAAGTAGCTGCCTTTCACAGTCACGTCTTTTGCCAAGGGCTCTGTATCCACCTAGAGAGCTGCCAACAACCACCATCACCACCAAAGCAAAGATTTAAAAGAATACCTTGTGCTGAAACAGTGAAGATATTTTTCCCCTCTGAGAAGAGCAGAAGAGTTGAGGTCTGCAGCACAAGCCAAAACCACCTCAGGACTGCTATCTTAAGCCTCAGCTAACCCAGCTGCAGCTTTTTAAGGAGTCTCAGGGGTGACCCAAGTGTGGGAACTGAAATGAAAGCACCTGGTCACCTATTTCCATTCTCTCACTGCATTTGTTGAACTGCAAGTTAAACTTCATCTTCCTTCTCCAAGGAAGGGATAATAATTTATTGTATAATCATCTGTAGGTTCCTCCACCAACTCTGTGTGTCTGTAATGTTGAGAAGTACTCTCAGCTTTCTGCAGTGGTTGGTATGGCCCAGCAACTTCTTCATCATGGGATGCTGACTTTCCAGCAATGTAACTTGGAACTCTGATTCACAGAAATGAGAGTTTGGAGACAGTGATTTTTGGATGGGAGAGAATGGATAATCTGCTATCACACAGAACATCAACCTGATATACAAGGTCTGAAATGCTAGAAAAGTGTCACCCCCCTAAAAGGAAGGCACTATTGTGTAGTTAAGTGCAATTTATCAGAGCATCCCATTTCCTGCAGTTCCTAAGTAAATGAGTAAGATCCCAGAGTTGCATCAAGCGAATGGGTTTGGCTTGGAATCCTGCACAGTGACTCATGCTTTCACAAATAAATTCATTTCCTTAGAGAAGCAAGACAAAATCACGTGTTTTGCTTAGTCCAGTTACCCAGAGTGTTGATTTAGGAAGCTATTGCAAAAAATTAGAGTTTTATCTAGCTTTATATTGAATCCATAATCCACGGCAGCTGTACTTGCAAACATAACCAACTTTTTAAAAGGGAAAAGAAAAACTGGTGTAACTTGGAAGTTCTGGGTATTGAAAGATGTCAGCTAGAAACCACTTTTCAATTAAAACCAGACAACTGACAAAAAAACATTGTGGAAGTCTGGGTGTTCCAGAAATTGACTGTTATTCACACAGGTCTCCATATTTATTCCCCTCCTGCACATTTAAAAATAGGTTGTAGAAACACAGACCCGTAAACACTAGGAAATGAGAATTGCATCAGCCAGCCCCTCCCCTTCCCCACAATGACAGTGCAGAGAAAACGAGGGCGTGAAGCAGCAAAAGCTCTGGATCTCTGTAACACCAGCATCCTTAGGTGTGCACGGAAGCAGCCATGGAGAGGGACCCAGAGGTGTACGGATCATGGCTACGTGCAGATGTACTTGTTAGTGCAAGCCAGGATGAAACTCTTCTTTCAGCTTTTAGTTTTCTTAGGAGATCAGTTCAAATGGTTTGATGTGGCTTTACCGACCAAATTGGAGAACACAAAATATGGCTTTTTATGGAGTATGAACCAACTTCCTGTATCTTACCCTGATAAGTATTTCAAGAGAATAATGCAAGAATTCCGGGTCTATGAACTTTTGGTGTCAAGTTCCACTTTGGGGTCTGGGCCTCTCTGGTTCAGGAAAAGACCCTCCCTCATCTTCATGCTTCTTTACAAAGCTGAAATGTTTCAAAATTAACAAACCTCTGCGGTACCACCTTCAGGCTGGTATATAAAAACATCTGCACATTTTACAAAGGAGAAATGAAGCCATTAAAGCTGGAAGAAATTGTTCAGGTCTCAGAATAAATCAAAAGGAAAGACAGGACTGGAGCATGATGTAGTAATGTGTAGTGCCAGGTCCTTCCCTCACACACTGCCACCATGGGAAAACAAAGCCCTTGATAATGTCAGAGTGGAAGCAGGACTGATCATGCATGGAATAACCCCTAGGATTTTTAAGGGCAAATTAAACCTCAAGTCGTAGGTAGAGTGGAGAAATGCCACTGACCTTTCCAGGGCTGGTCAGCATCCCCAGTAGTTTTGTGTTACTGATAACCTCCCAGCTGAGCTGTAGGTCACGCAGCAAACCTGCAGGTCCTGGTTTGGTGTTCTTATTCACCCCTGCAGCACCATCAGATTTGACTCAGTCTGTCATGAGCCAGGACCTGAGCAAACGGAGAGAGTAGAAATTAAATGTCACCATGTAAAACCTCTTGTATACTAGCAAAATGGAGAGAAATTTACTAACATTTTGTGTTTTATTGAAAATAGCAAAATGCACACATTAAACTCAGCTTGTCTCTGGACCTTATTTGTGTGATAATGGTCTAATGGTACCTTGTAGTTTAAAGGCAAACATGTTTAATAAGAATGTGGCATTGTTTCCATCTGTTATCACTCAGATCCTGATCAAATGCCACCTGAGGCCAGTGGAAAGGCTCTGCTTCTAACTCCTAGAATAAAAATATAAATGTTTTTACATTCAGCAACTTCTGTTGCTTTACTATTCATGTCTAATCTGTGAAAACTAATATGAAAACGAGGGCAAGCAGACTGAGGAAGGGTCAAACTTCCCTGCAGAGACACTGTCACATTTCTGGCATTCCCAGCACTCTATCAACACCACCTCCTGCTACCACCATGAAAGGCAGCAGTGGAAAAAGAACAGGAAGAGTAAAACTCCTTATCTACACATGTGAGAAAAGTCTGCCCATCCCTACAATCAATCACTTACAGGGAATCAAAACAGACCCGGCCTTCGTCTTCCAAGTGCAAGAAAAATGCCTGTAATTTGCTCACCCTGTTCTGTTTGTGCTGTTCTGAGCCTTCTCTCATTGAAGCTCTCTGAGGCAGAAAATCGATGTCAATCATGCCAGATGACTGCTTTCCTTCTGAGCATCTACTGCTGATAATAAGATCACAAAGGCCACATAAAAGGAAAAATTTGGCCATGGCAGCTGCCTTCTCAGTTCTGCAACTGAGATAAATTAACAGGTGAATTAACACTGGCGTATTAAAAGCTGACTCTACTTTTTTTTTTAAAAAAAAGGGGTTCTGATCTGCTTATCACCATCACTGGGGACATACTGGGACCAGGATGGTCTTGCAACATCTCTTATGGCTTTCTTTGGCCTGCTCTACTAGAAGTAGGACCCCTGGTATCTGAAGAGGCACCAGAGAGATAAGGACACCCTGATGCCTTATAGATAACCGAGATTCAGTCTTGGTTCTGTTCTCAGTAACAAGCAATGGAAACACAAGCAAGAGAAGATGGTTTTGGAACTTACACCCTGAAAATCATGTCCAAATTTATTTTGTCTGAGCCACAGGCTAAGGAGAATCTTGCAATACCAATATTCTTCTTAGGAGCCTTAGGTCTCATTGTGAGTAGTAAAATACCACTTGCTCTACATTAGTTACATATTTTTAAATCCTATTATTCTATTCAGCCAGTATTGTCATAGAAGCTTCTTGTCTTGCATTTCAACTCTTTAGAAGTAAAAGTTTTTACAGAAAAAAATATTGCTTATTGGTCTTCATTCCTGTGAAATGTTCCTTTTCTGTCCTGCCAGATGTCTGTAACCCAAATCTGGATGAGATGTTCAGTCCCATTCATATAGAGCCACTGTAAATACAGATTCCTGGGATGCAGACTAAACCTCCTAATCCATCCTTGAGGCTCCTGACAGAACAAGATGCTCGGTGAACCCAGAATAATGCAGAATGACAGAACTATGTTTCCTTTTTATCCTGCATTCATGTGGCTTTAGGCCAGCTCAGCATCTACCCACACTTGCCTTCCTTAGTGACCAGTCTTCTCTGACACGGCACATCCCACAAGCATCGCTCCTTCCTCCAGCAGCAGCAAGGAACAAAGCACACCTAGTTCTGCAACCAATAGTCTGTTACTTTTAACATCCTTTGCTGGAAGTGCTGGTCTTTACAAGAAGCAGAATTTTGTATTTTTCTGTCTTGTTTCATGCAAATCTACACAAATTCTAAGTTTCAAGCATTTTTAGATGTTTTCTCTCCTGTATTTTTTGTTTCTTTTGTTTTGCCAATGGACTGTCAAATAAATGATGAGGCTTTGGGTTACTATTCCTGTCAGATCACCCCAGCAGAAGGGAATTGTCACTGGGATGGTGTGTGACCAGGCGTGCCACAGCAAGATAAGCACCTCAAAAGGAACTCGAGTACATTCTAGGAGCCGAGGACAGATATGGCCAAAAACCAGTTAGAGTCAGAATCCTGAAAGGAAACTAGGACAAAGATTGTAAAGGTACCACAACTACAGGAAATGAAAAAAAAAAAAAAAAAAAAAAAAAAAAAAAGAAAAGGAAATAAAAATGAACACTGTGAAAACAAGAATGAGAAAATAAAGGTAACATATCTACTCACACAAGATTAAATGCATACTTACCCGATTTTCAGTAAGGATGAACAGGCTAGTCCATGAGGCAAAGACAGGATGCCTAAGAGAAGAGGTAGAAAGCAGAAATGGGTAAAAGATAATAAATGAACACAACTCACAGATGGTGAGCAAAACTCACCGAGTCTGCTGTCTTCCAGCTGGAGGAAGCAGGCATTCTCAATTCCAGAACTCTGACGTGCACAAATCCAAAAGATTTTAAGTAAATTTGCCTACTTGGAGGCATTACCACAGGACCAGAGAACAGCAAGTTCTAAGAAGCAAGCCATGGTAGAAGCAGTTTGGGCCTGTGCATTTGATGTCTGTGCAGTTCTTCAGAAAAACTTCCAAAGGAAAATCTAGCTAAAAGCATGATATTCAATGAATAATCAAGGGATAAAAGGTAGCCTGGATTTACTAAAAGCCAGTTTTGTGGGATGACCCACAAAACACTATAGTATAGTGTGAAATTGAAACTTCAGGCATTCAGGAAATTTAAAAAAAAAAGTTTTTGCTTTTTGTTGGGAGTCCTAGCCAGAAATAAATGAATAGGAGAAGCATTTGGCTTTACTGACCAACCGCAGGGTGACAGGAAACTGACAGCATGGTGTGACTGAAAAAGACCAGTGTTGAGTCCAGTCATGGAATTTCCAGTAAGTGCAGGAAAACATTAGTGTTGTGTTTGAGGCATCGCTGTCTGAAACACTCCATGCAGCAGCCCCTCTCAGGAGAAAAAGCATTTAAAAACCAGTTAAGAGTCCCCCAGAACATACATCCCAATGACCAGGGAACTGTATGCGTGACCATGCAGGGCTGAAAAGGTTTGGGTTATATAACCTAACACAACAAATGAGTGGGAATTGGATATGTAAATACACGGAAAGGGGAAGTAAACAAGAAAACCCAAACATCTATTGATTTAGATGGACATTAGAAGCTGGTTTCCAGCCACCCGACAAGAGCCCCCATCCGGAACTACCGCCATAAACCCCTGAGAAGGAGCACAAGGCTGTCTGGCACTGCCCGGGCCAGAAACGAGGGCAGGAACGCCTTGAATTCCCCACAAACTCTGCTTTCACTCATCCCGGCTAATAACAGAGAGAGTGGAATCTCCCCCGACGACAGCCCTGAGACGAGCCCTGGGGGGGTGCGCGGCTGAGCTCCTCAGCCCCGCCTCAGCTCCCATCACGGCGCCGGCCGCTCGCCTCTCTTCACCCTTCTCCTCCCCTGCTCCCGCTCCTTCCCGCCGCTCCTTCCCCCTCCTCCCTCTCCCTCTCTCTCCACCCCGACGTGTCGGCGGGCACGTCCCCAGCATCGCAGCCCGCCCGCCTCACGTCAGCCGCCCGGCCCGTATTTAAGGCGGCGGCCGCCACCTCCCCCGCTCCGCCGCCACAGCCGTGCTTGGGTGAGGACGCTCGGTAGGTGCGATCGCCCTGGCGGGCTGGGAGGGCTGCGAGACGGGGGTGCAGGGAGAGGGGGAGTGCAAGAAGGGGGATGCAAGAAACGGGGTTGCAGGCGGTGCTGTCCCGCAAACCTCCGGGGGGACGCGGTGGAGCAGGCGGCGCCAAATGGACAAAGTCTGCTCCACGCCGCCTGCTCCGCCGAGCCCCCCCGGCCGTGGTGGTATCGGGCACAGCCCTGGGCTTGAGTCCAGCCGGGGCGATTTCCACTCACAACCCCCCCATCGTCCCCTCCCTTCATCCCCTTGAGCCTCCGTGGATTAACTCGCTTCCCTTAATCGGTGAGTGTGGCCCCAGGGAGTGATCCTGCAAAGGGACTCGAGGATGGGCTTAGGGCTGCGTTTGAAATACAGCATTAGTGGACCACCTACTACTCCCCTGACTTGTTTCTTTGAGGGGTACGGCACTCGAAAAGCAAAAATTTTTTGAGTTTTGAAGTGTAACAGACGTGCTTGAGTGGGTGGCTCTCATCAGCGCCTTAAAGTGCTTATAGTGCAAAGGGAGGACTTGGCACGTGGAGAGTGCACTACATGGCCACGCTTCAGGAGGCTTCTGCAAATGAAGACTGACGTAGCTTGATTGATTCTTCCTAAATATGGGCACTGCTGGCTTCCTGTCCCTCCCCTCAGCCCCAAAACTTACAGTCCTTACCTGCTGCTCTGCTTGGCTTTTCATGCTCTGAACGAGTTGCTGCCTGTTCCGCACTGGAGAATCGTGTTGTGTCTGTACTTGCACCCGTCTGTGCAGCTGCTCCTGCCCTGGGCTCTTCGGGCTGCTCCCAGTGCAGCTCCCAGTGCAGCACCATTTCCTGGGAAAGCGTGGTGTTGGCTTCTATGCAGAAATGGGGATGAATGCACAATCCTCTGTCATCATCGTGTCATTTAGGCACCCGTGGGCTGTCAGAACCCATCGAACCAGGATGCTGTGCAGCTGGCAGCTAAAATGTGAGGGTGGGAGAGATGGTAGCACCAGACTCCAGCCATCTTAATTCAAAACTATGCAGTTTCATTTCAAAACAAATTCATGACGTGGAGGCTCATGCTGTGCTTAAAAAGGGCTTGCCTAAGTGTTGCACGACTTCAGCTCTGGAAGGGCCTCAGGGCATGGGATACCAGTTTTTCAGGGTGAGAGAACAGAGATTGCCAGACTATGCTGTGCTTAGAAGTACTAAAATGGCTTCCTGTGCCTAACTGTAATATGGATGGTCATTTCGAACATCCTGCTACTGCTGCTGGAGTGCCACCAGCTATATAATATAATCAATGGCTCTCAGGCTGTATTTGAGGCAAAGCTACGGTGAGCTTGATCAGAGGATTGTCATCAATAATTCAGTTTTGCAATCATTTTGTGGTATACAGGCAGTATTGCTAGATGTTTCATTAATGTGTTTTGTATCCATTTTCTTATCATCCTGAAATAAAGTCTGTCTTGCTGGATACAAATATTCTGGTGCCAGTAAAAGCTCGAAAGCTTGGAGAAGTAATCTGTTGCTTTCCTTTCAGCAGTGCACCATGTCTCTCAAGGATCAGCTCATCCACACTCTCCACAAACAGGAGCACAGTCATGCCGAAAATAAGATTAGCGTGGTCGGCGTGGGTGCAGTCGGAATGGCCTGTGCCATCAGCATCCTCATGAAGGTAAGTGTCAAGCTTGGGAGGAAGCAGCAGAAGAACCTGAGACCTAAAAGATGAGCAAAAAATAATCTGCCTTATTAGTTGAACTTGTGGTTATACAAGTTTTTGTTTGGGCCTGAAATGAAGCAACGGTCTTAAAGCTATTGACAGAGAACAAATAGTTGCAGTTCTTGTAAACCAAGTTTGCCTCGGGATCAGACAGTATGTCCTTTATGTATCATTTTATGAGCTGCATTTACCTTTGTGGGACTTGCAGGCTCCCTTCTAAGTAGGAATTGTCTAACACTCTAAATATACAAAAAGATTGAGAACTGAGGAGTTATTTTGTCTTGAGCAGAGTGAACAGTGGAATAATTCTGTGCAGTGTGGTCTGGAAAAATTGGTCCTTGACACTCTGAATGACTTGTCCTGTGCATTCAGTAACCATATTGAAAATGCTGTGGTTAACACCAGGCATGCTTTTCTTAACTGTCAAATAGGTTGCATATGGACCACTATTAAATCATTCTTCATTATTGTCCTGCTAAATTGTACTACTATTTCATGCAGAATGTGGTTATGAAAAGTAAAAAATGAACTCAAGAAAGTAGATATCCCAGGGGACTGATTTAAGGACTCTGGGAAGACGTGAAGTGTTAGAGATGAGCAAAATTGTCTAAGTGGCTCTTAAAATAATTGTAACTTCACAGTTTAAAAACTGGGGGCTTTGCTCAAAGAGGCAGTAAACTTACCATTACTCTTGGTCTCTTGTAGGACTTGGCCGATGAACTCGCCCTTGTTGATGTTGTGGAGGACAAGCTCAGAGGAGAGATGCTGGATCTCCAGCATGGCAGCCTCTTCCTTAAGACTCCAAAGATTGTCTCTGGCAAAGGCAAGTAGTTGGCTCTCATGTGCTCATTATTTCAAAATAATGGAGACAGCCACTTCAGGTCTCACACTGGACAGCCAAATCTAGCACTTAGCCCGTCACCCCAATTGCTGGGGGGAAAGCTCCTGGATACTCAGCTGACATTTTTTAATATACTTTCTTATGGCCAGTCCAGCTAGGAATTTTCTTCCAGGGTTCACTACTCAATACAGAAAGATTAATTCCTTAAGTACTTGTGCACCTTAGAGAACTTTATTTCACAACCAGTTAACCCCTGAACTTATTACTACTAACTTCTGATAACTTTTAGTGGCAGCTTTGAGTTGGGCAAAGGCCCAGCCAGCTCATACCTTAATTACAGTGCCCACAGGTAGTAGGTTATGAGGGCAGAACCTTCTTCCTCCTCTACACAGCACTTACCCTGAATGGCAGCCCAACAGCTACCCCTAGTCCCATTTGTGGCTGAGGAGCACGGAGTATCACTGCCTGCAGCTGCATGTTACAATGTTGCCACTTGTGGCAATGAGCCACTGTCCTAAAATAAAATACAACTTTCTATAGAGGCAACGTCTAGGGTAACAACTACCAGGGAACTGCTGCACCCTCAAAGTAGAGAATTTGAGATCTCCGAAAAGAAGTGAGAACTCCTGTTCTGACCCATGTGTAGTAAGAGGTCATGTCTGACACGGCCTTTTGTCTGCAGATTACAGTGTGACTGCACACTCCAAGCTGGTCATTGTCACTGCTGGTGCCCGGCAGCAAGAAGGAGAGAGCCGCCTTAACTTGGTCCAGCGCAACGTGAATATCTTCAAATTCATCATTCCCAACGTTGTTAAATACAGTCCTGACTGCAAGCTGCTTATTGTCTCAAACCCAGGTTTGTCTTGTGTTGCCATAAGAGGATTTGGCTTAGGGAATAGTGTTTCTTCAGTAAGGTGGCATTAGTGCATAGGCTTTTAGAAAATACTTAGGCTGGGGAAGAGACGGCTCCAGGGAGACCTTGGAGAACCTTCCAGTACCTAAAGGAGAACCTTCCAGTACCTAAAGGGGCCTAAAAGAGAGGTGGACTTTCTACAAGGGCATGTAGTGATAGGGCATGGGGTAATTGCTTTAACTGAAAGAGGTACATCTAAGTTAGCTGTGAGGAAGAAATTCTTTATTATGAAGGTGGTGAGACACTGGAGCAGGTGGCCCAGAGAAGTTCTGGATGCCCCATTCCTGGAAGTCATCAAGGCCAGGCTGAATGGAGCTTTGAGCAACATGTTTGAGTGGAAGTTGTCCCTGCCTATGACGGGGGGTTGGAATGAAATGATCTTTAAGGTCCCTTTCAACCCAAACCATTCTATGATATCCATAGAGCAAAAAATGTCATCTTCCCTCTCCAGGCTCAGCAGTTTGGTCTTCTGAGAAATAAACTTGGGTTTTCGGTCTGAGTGACCTTGAGCACAGTAAGGTTCACTGATAAATGCATGCACAGCATAAAGGCAGAGCTGAGAGACTGTTTAAAACAGCCATTAAGTTTTATAGAACAGCCATTATGTTAGTCCACTGCAGTGCCTGGCCACGGGCACTGCTTTGGGCTCTGTTCCATGCAACTAGCATGCAGGTAAAATGCTTAGAGATGAATGGAAGGTACCATCCTCATTATCAGCTTGCTCATGAGTGGCACTTGTTATCCCCCTGTTCTCCTCACAGTGGATATTTTGACCTACGTGGCCTGGAAGATCAGTGGCTTTCCCAAACACCGTGTTATCGGTAGTGGCTGCAATCTGGACTCTGCCCGTTTCCGCCACCTCATGGGAGAAAGGCTGGGCATCCACCCTCTGAGCTGCCACGGATGGATTGTTGGAGAGCATGGAGATTCCAGTGGTAAGGGTGAAATTGGGCCTGGCTGTTACACAGAACTTCCTGGTCCTTTGTTTGCCAGAAACACCCTGAAAAGCTACAGCAAAACATTGCTCCAAAACCTTCGAACTGCAGCACCTTAAAGACGCCAGTTCTGATTTAGGTCTTTTGCTGCACAGAGTAACCCTAGATGATCTATATTTGACCTGAGTGACTGTGCTTGAAAAGGTCGTTACTGTAACCTGAGGTGGCTTAACGTTTCTAGGCTAAATTGTTCCCGTAACTGCCAAAAAAACCCCAAACTGAAGCAGCAAGAGGATAAAGTTCTCTGCAGGGGCCTCTCAAAGACCTGCACCAGACCTACTGGCAGTCACTCAGCTGCCATTACTGGCATCTCTTAATTACTGTACCTAGGAACTGAAGTGCAGAGGCAAGTCTGGAGGACAGGAGAAAGCACAACTTTCTCCTTCTTTAACCTGTACTTTTCCAAGTAACACCAGAGCAGTCCTGTCTGCTTCCTGACACCCACCAGAATGCACTTGGAATAAATTCTTATTTTGAGAAATACAGAGTGACTGTCACTGTAGTTCATGTTTCCCAGGTATTTCACTTTAACAAAGGTGTATTGAAACTTTGTGACATTCTGTATAGATGCTGATATGCTCCTAGGTTCTCAGCCTGCAATTTAGATTGGCCTTACAGGTCATACTATATTTAAAGTCATAGCTAAATCCTAAGTGGTGTGTTGCAGATTAATCCAGCTAGATCTTATGTTAACTGTTAATTTGAGAAGGACTAAGCATTGTGAGATAATTAATCTATGTGCAACTCTCAGTTCCTGTCTGGAGTGGAGTGAATGTTGCCGGCGTCTCTCTGAAGGCTCTTCATCCAGACTTGGGAACTGATGGAGACAAGGAACACTGGAAAGAGGTCCATAAGCAGGTCGTGGACAGGTAAATACTGGTTTGACTTTTTTATAAATTTCAACACCAGAACAAATCATGAAGAGCTGAAAAATCTCTGAACTGCAGGACCCAGATCTAGAATACCTCAGTAGCCCCAAATGTCAGGCTGCAAACATAATAGAACATGAAATAATATCTTAAGGAGCAATGTAGATTTGGCAGTTAAGTTTTTGTGATTAGTAAACTTTAAATTAGGGAAGAGCTTAAACTTCTAGGCTTCCAGTGTAATTGTGGGGACTAGTGTGAAATGCAAATAGAATTATTCACTGCTGTGTTCACTTTGGTCCTGCCAGCAAGTCAGTCAAGCTTCTGATGCCTCCAAATTTGTCAGGACACCTCCAAAAGTCTTTCTTACAAACTTGAAGCATTTTGGTTGATGGTACTTGTTCTTCAGTGGGTGTCTGTGTCTCTGCAGTGCCTATGAGGTGATCAAACTGAAGGGGTACACATCCTGGGCTATTGGCCTTTCTGTGGGAGACCTAGCTGAAAGTATTATGAAGAATTTGAGAAGAGTGCACCCCATCTCTACAATTGTTAAGGTGAGCAGCCCCTTTTTTCTCATTTCTGTCTTAATGAGAATTAAATACCTCTGGAATTCTGAAAAACAGTGATCACTTTCTAGTTTAATTTCAACTAAATTTAGTTTCCTGATGTGATATTCTATGAAATATGCAGACATACATAAATTCCAGCCTAATAATCCTTACATACTTTTCAGGGCTTGCATGGAATAAAAGAAGATGTCTTCCTAAGTGTTCCTTGTGTACTGGGCAATAATGGCATCACTGATGTAGTAAAGATGATCCTAAAACCTGAGGAAGAGGACAAATTAAGGAAGAGTGCAGACACACTGTGGGCAATCCAGAAGGAACTACAGTTTTAAACATGCACAAGCAGATTTTGGCTCTTAGCAGTTTATCGGGTTTAGTGGTTTGTCTTACGTTGCACTTTCCAAGTAAGTCAAATCTTTCAATGTATTATCTCAGCTAGAACACACAAAAAGCTCGAATCTGAACAATGGAGTTTCCTGAAGATAGCATTAGGAAACTAATCTGGGGTTTTCCCTGTTCACAGACACCCATGTTCTTAGCCAGAGCTAGATAACCTAGTCAGTCTTGTTCAGTGAAGTGGTATGACAGAAATCCAGCAATCAAAGCAGCACTGCCTAAAAAACCCTCTGCCTTTTCCTCACCTTGTTTCATGTTGGTTCAAAGGAATAAGTAATTGCTACACAATGTGAAACCAAAGACTTTTCTTGAAGTTAAAGGATTGTCAAGCCAATTGACCAACCTTCTCTGCCAGCTGAATAGCTTAAATATTTCACTGTTGATAGGTCCAAGTGTATTTTCCTAACACTGCTTTGGAATTTTTGTGGGTATTTTTTTTCTTAGAGAACCTTATTTTTGTGTACTATATCAGTCTAGTTGTAAGTTCTGTCTCCTGAGCATGTCTAAAAAATGGTAAGACTTCTATGTGCAACAAGACAGTGACTGTCCAACTGTAGTACCAACTACAACACCAAATAAACCACAAACTGTTACTTCTGTCTCCTTGTTTTTCTTCATAGGGCTTTGTCTCCCACATGTAGCTGTTTCCACCCACCTAAATCAATTCTGTTTTTCAAGTCACACTAACTCCAAGTCACCTATGTAATAATGTTACGTGTGCAGTGGTGCTGGAGGCTCCGGGCAGTTACGTAGTTACGGAAGTCTCACCCAGTTTTTTAAAATGGCTCCTCAGAGCCAACAGTAACATGAAAAGCCTTAAGGCTCAGTCTTAAGCCATGCTGGCTATGGTGCTGAGACCAAGAACCTTTTGCGTTTTCTGTTTTCACTGAAATGTGACTTTTTCCAGTTTGGCACTATGTCTTCCAATCCCACAAGTAAAGTGAAAGTATGGTTAAGCTGACACTGCCTAAGACAGGCCCTGTTTGAAAAGAAAGCACATCATAACACAGTTCTGTAGAGGAAGAAAATATGCAACAAGTTTTATTCAGCGTTAAGTCCACCAGCACAAAGATTACAGGAGATAGAAAGTGCATTAATAAAAGCTAGTCTTTACCAAAAAGAAAATATATTATTGATTCAAAATATCTTACACTTGAATGATGTAATAACTTACTCTGGGCACCTACTGATTAAGAGAAAGATCAAGAGAACGGCTGCTTCGTAAGGAAGTCTTAACTTCCCAGGTAGACTCTGGGAATTTAGTAGAGATCACTGAGTCCAGCAGTCTTCCTTGCCTTCTGCATCAATGCCCTCAACTGGAACTGCTTGCGAGACAGAAGACGTACATGCTGCAGAAACAAAAACAACAGCTGCCTTTTGGTGAAGTTCTGATAAAAACTTATAATACTGCAATACAAATGTTCAAAGCACGGCATGTTCCGTGACCCAAATGCGATGTCAGGTTTTTGGAAACACTAAATTCACTATTCTACTACACGGCATTTTCTTGGCTTTAAATGTCTGGCAGATGGCTACCAAATGCAGTAACTACAGTTTATTTTTTGTGATTTTTAATTATTAACTAATTCATTAAATTGTAGTAATAAACAATTAATTATTAACTCCACACATATTCTTATCAAAGTAATAATGCGCACTCCAAGGTGCAATCAGACTAACGCACTTCCCATGGGGCAGAGAACAGTTCTTGTAACAGCAGATAAACAGAACTAGCAAGGCACACAAGAAGGAAACAATATGACTTCGTATCTATAATGCTTTTTAAATTGGTCTTTTAATTCTGAAATTACTTTCTAAAACTTGTGCTTGAATGTATAAATACTCCTGTTCCTACAAGATCCTCTTCTGTGTGGAGATCAGGAACATTAGTAAGCTGAACCAAAGAGTCCAAAGTAAACACATTTAAAATGGACATCTTAAAAACATCCCAGGAAACCTACCTTTAAGAAGACATCTAAATCTATCACTCCACGTCTCAATGCTTCCCCAAGGTAGAAGATGGTGTCTTCAATTGCATTTTCCTCTGCGTATAAGTTCAGGATCTGCTTGTAAAGAGGTGCTGTAGGAATAATAACTTCATCTATGTCATTATTTTCTGACTGACTTTCCATTTTCTCTAAGGCAGAACTGAGCTCCTCATCCTTCTTTTTGAGAAGTTCAATGTTCTTGTCAACTTCAGCCTAAAAACAATTAAGATGTTTATTTATCTTCTTGTGATACAATTGTCTAGATGAAAGATTTTCAGACATACCAGCTCATTCTGTACTTCTTTGCTTATTTCAATTATGATTTTTACAAAAGAAAGAGCTATCAGTCTGTAGATTTCAGATTCCTTCCTTTTTAAAAAGTAACATCAGCTTTAGATAATGTCAATCCATTACCCACTTAAACTGGAAGAGAAGGCATGCCAACACTTCAAGTATTTCCAAGTTGCCACGTCAGGAAAAATAATCATTTAAGCCAGCTAAAGATAATAAAAGCAAAGCCAAAGTAATTATTTTCTTTGGAGTGTGGTATCCCCAGTTCTCTAGTCCAATTAGTTATTTCTAATAATCTTTTTAAACCACATCTGAACACTGAGCTGGTTTCAGAAATTGTTCATCAATCCCAAAATCCCGAGCAGCAGTGCAAGGAGCAGATGGACTAAGCGGAAGATGCCTTAATGAAAAACTGCAGGAATTTCTGAGCATACTGTGAGTAGGGAGAGACTTCTGGGAAGGGAGAAGTTATACAAGGCAGGTTATACAAGGAGGCTGTGACCAAAATCAGTGTTCTCTGCACTAAGACACTGAAATGTTCTCCAGTGCTGCTGTTACACATTATTATCAAGAAACTGAGACAGATGTATGAAATAATCTCACACCACTAACAACTTTCATAGGAAGGATGGGGAAAAGTAATACTGTTCCTCTACTATTGAGCAATGACATTTGTAAGACACATGCAGGACACTGCATCTCATGCTCACTGCTATTTCTGACTTGTTTCAGTCTGAGCACAGGCACCCAACTGCAAAAGAGAAAACGCACTGGAAGCTTTGTTATTTCTACCATGCTCAACAATTAATTAATTACAAGCTTCTGTTCACTACTAGGAATACTCAGGTGGGGAGCAGTGGCTCATCTCAGCTTACCACTTCTTGATCCAGGCGAGTTACCATCTCTTCCAGCTTCTGGTGTCCTTTCTTCAGGTCCTCTTCTGTGCGTTTCAAGGCGTTGAGCTCAGCTTGTGCGCGATCCATCTCCTCCTTCATCCGCCATCTCAGCTTGTCACTGACCGCCGAGATGAGGGACGCGCGGATGGTGTCCTCGCTGATGGTGCCATCCCTGCTGGGTCCTGCACAAGAAGGTTGCACAAGCATAAGATTAATGCTGGGCTGCACTGGCTGCAGTATAAAGCCAGTTGGAAAAGCAAGTGGCCAAGTTGCTGCATGTACTTCAGCAATGTGAGACAGTGAAATAAACTGCTCTCCATAACAACTTCCAGAAGCAGCAAAGAGACCACAGTGAGATAACATAAATTAGGATGGACACAAGTATTTAAGAGTATGCACCCATTCATTCACTTTATTCATTCCCATATACACACTCTTTTTAAATCTAGAAATGGGCTGGCCATTTCCTCTGAAGTCCATAAATGTTATTGGTCTGAGACCTTTTAAAGAAGAGTAAGAGTTAATGGCTGGATGTATTCAACCACAATTAATGTAGCAGCTGGCTTCAGACAATGAATTTGCCTAGTACAGGTATTACCTGGGGTTTTTTTAGAATTGCCTGGCTTGGTAAGGAAAGTTAAAAACTCGGAAAGACAGAGGGAGAATTATAGAGACCACCCAAGCAGCTCAAGTGGAGATACTTCCAGGATGGGCATGCAGCCCAGGTTCTCATGGGGAACCACCCTGACACCTACTGGAGGGACAACACAGCCAGGAACACACAGTCCAGGAGATGCCTGGAAAGCACTGACAATACCTTTCTGATACAGATGCAGCCAACGAGGAAAGATGTGCTGCTGGACGTTGTATAACTAACAAGGAATGTCTGCTTGGAGATGTGAAGGTTGGGGCAGCCTTGGCTACAGTGTCCATGAGATCATGGAGTTCCATATCCCACAAGGTGAAAGCAGGGCAATGAATAAGATTCCAACTCTGGACTTCAGGAGAGCTAACTTTGGCCTCTTCACAGACCTTCTTGGAAGAATTCATGGGAATTTACCATAGAGGGAAGAAGGGTCCAAGAGAGCAGGTGAATATTCAAGGATCACTTCCTCCAGGCTCAAGAACAGTGCATCCCCATGGGCAAGTGAGCAGAAGGGGCAGGAGACCCGAACAGGCTTTTGCAAATCAGCCTTTCAAGGAAAATTTCAAGAGTCTGTCACTAACACACTTTTAAATAGAAAGGTAAGCACTTTGTGTCTGTCACAGGAAGGGCAACGTGTCTCCAGACCAGGAAACTTGGAGTGCTCCAGAGAATGTGAAGTGGCTGCTGGTGATATTTATCACAAACCACTTCAGTTATTCTGTGGGAATAACTGGAGGGTCACAGCTTGTTCCCCAGGCTTGTGCCTCACACCTTCCAGATCACTGAAATTTCAACTGGATTGTAACAACTGCTGACAAAGCAAGAATTACAGCAGCTTTTGTGCCTAAACTTTACAACTCCTATGAATGAAACACAGAGAGATCTGAAGCTCTGTAGCCACAAAGAAAATATGCAAGAATAATTTACACCAGAGGATCTTTTTATAGAAACAGAGCTATCAAAACCCTGAAGCTGTTACAGCATTATGTACATCACATTTCCCAGTGCCCTAGATTTCAAAGAACAACAAAGTGAAAAAATATTCATCACTGCTCATGTGAATCTTCTATAGTTGAAAAGGGGTTTTTTTGACTTCTGTTAACAAAACAGGACTGCACAAATTTGTGTCTCTTCCCTATGTTGTTTTAGTCTGATGTTGTCCACAAAACCTACCCCGAGCTATATGGGTGGAAAAATAAAGCTATGCAAATGAATGACAGGAACTACAGGAAGAAGCACACCACGCTTACTGATCCACCAAAGCCTCATAAAATACAAAACCCATAAATTTTGATCATTACTAATGTGAGCACTTTACATACATATAAATTGCAGAATATGTGTACTTCTTTAAAAAAATAAGCAAATTACCACTGAAAAATAAAGAGATTGAATTATTAAACAACTGGTGCAAAGACAGCCTTAGGAAGATAGGAGTGTCCCAATACTTCATCTGATTTACAGTTCTGGCCTAAAAATTTCACCCTGTTGCCAGTCAACAACACAATCCGAAAATTTGGTTAATTATTAGAGCCAGCAACAGAAGTTGTCAAATAGCACCATACACACAAACCCAGGAATCCATCATGCTGCTTCTTATGAAAAAGGAGAAAAGAACAGCACTTTCTACACAGAGAAGTAAAACTTGAACCAAGTCAGTGAAACTATCTGGGACGAAGAGTTTATTCACTGTTTAGGACTTCCTGTTTAAGACACACAACTGTTCCCAACCAAAAGGGCCTGATTTCCCTTCAAAAAACAGCATTAGCATGATTTTAGTTACTGTTTACTTTACATAATGAATTATTCTCTAACACAAAGTTAGAATCAGCCAGAACCAATATCAGAAGAACTTATGTTTACTTTCTTAGGTTTTACCAACATCCCTCACTCAGGGAGGTTTTATGCAAGGCTCACTCTAACAGTAAACAGAGGGGGAAAAAAAAAATCCCAATCCACTTAAAACAATGAAAGTTCACATAGAAATGTCACCAGATAGGGAAAAGGTCTTTGAACATAAAAAGCATCATTTTAATGCAGCTCAATCAATGTTTCTTAAAGAGCATGAACCCATACCATCTTCTGTCACTTCCATAATTAGCCCAGCTTGGGGAAGATTTTATGGCACATGGTCACTAAATCCACAGAACTCTGAAACCTTTAACCTTTACTAGGCAGAGTCTGGTTTCAGAAGTGACCTTACAGAATCATCAAACCAGTAACTGCATCAGAAAGGTAATTAATAGCAGATGACTGAACAGAGAGAAAAAGCCTGAAGGACTATTTGAAAAAACAGTGATTGTTAAAAACTTGAGCTACTTTGCATGAACATTTTCATTTAGTTCCAGCTAGGCTCACTATAGGAAACACCACCATCACCCACACAAAACTCTGAAGTTGTAGCAACTGATATGCTCCTAAATAAACTATCACAATAAACCACAGCCAAACAAACAAACAAACAAACAGTACAGGAAAGGAACATTTTCAGTTGAAAAGAAAAAACAATATTCTACTGTAAAAAACACCCAACAAAACAAACACAATACAAAACCACCTCACAATATTGTAAATATAGGGGATGATTAAAGAGATGTGTTTGCATTTCCTCTGGCACAAGAGATAAGCCATGTAAAACAGGTGTAGGAATTACACGTACTGCAGCAAGTGAGTCAGTGTAATGTTAAATGGTCACTATGAAACCTGGCACTACAACACGGTATCACAGATGATCTAACTCGGGACTGGAAGAGTCTTCTATCTTTGGCAGATATTGCACCTCTATTCGTCTTCAGTGGGGATGAAAATGAGGGAAAGAAACGAATTAGGACATATCTATATTTTAAATTAACTCTCTGCTACATAAAGGCAAAACTGGCTTTGTTTGAGAAAGACACAGCAAAAAGCCAACGTTCCCTAGAAATGTTATCAGCTCCCTACACAAGAGCCACTGGAGAGCATTAATATTCCAGGACACAAGTGCAGCCCCATGACACTGAGCACTGTTTGAGGTACTTGCGTGGGACAGCAGCTTCCTGGCACTGTGCATGGCAGACCCACATGACCTCAGAGTGGAGGGGATCACCGAAGCAGCCAAGAACTTTCAGGAAAGACTTTCTTAATTGAAAAGGCTGAAAGAACTTGGACACAAAGGACAGGATCGGGCACAAGAAAAATACAACATACAACTTACTGCTGCTTTCAAATTCTGTAGTAACAGAACTCCTCAGATATTTTAGTAAGAGTAAAGTAGAAGCATCTCTCTTCCCTTGCCTTGTCCCCATGTATGTGAAGCAAAATCACAAAATACACACAGTTCTGGAAAGAAAAGACAGTCTATGACTCTAACTCAGGCCATTCCATAAATAACTGGGAGTTCACACATTAAATGAAGAACCTATGGATCCACTTTCAAATCATGGTGCAAGACACTACAACAGATTGATAATGTGAACAATGTCACAACACAATCTACACCCTCACCATACAACTGTGCCAAAAGGACTATCAACAGCTGGAAAGTTACTGCACCAGCTTCCCACTTAACTAGATGATATTTATCACTGGTTCCCAGTCTTCTACACATTTACTAAAAGTGAGGGGCAGGGTGGAAAGCAAGCTCGTGCCCTGTGTCAGCAAAGGGCCATAGAGCAGCAGACTGGGAAAAGACACAGGTCAATACCTTAAATCCTGATGCTGAAGGGAACAAATGAGGAAGTGACAAGTAGAGATCAATAAGAAGCAACAGGGAAGAGGTTGGAGAAGAAACTCAGTAAAAATTAAGCTAATTCCAAACTTCTACTGTAGAAAGTTACTACTTTTGGAGGAAAGAAATTATAACTAAAGTGAGCCCAGTAGATGCTTAAATGATGAGAAAAGTATTTTTCTAAACCATGAACAGAGCAACGCAGACAATCAAAAGTCACCTACAGTTAAAAGGGTGAGGCAAAAACCATGTAGTTACATGCAGTGCTCTTCAAAATATTCACAGAGCACACACAGTGTATTGCATAAAACCAGGAATTTATCGAATTTCTGACTGAATAAAATTTAAGGTGAAGGACATAATATGTGGGTTTTTTTCTCCCTTTGATTAAATTTTAATTAAAGTTCAATACTTTGGAAGTTCAGAGTAAGAACAACATATTCCTTTTTCCATTTTATTTCTTTATATATCAGTCATACAGAGAAGCTTTACTTCAGAGAAATTCTTTCCAAGGTACTCACCAACAGTGGTGACAGGAGGCTGAGAAGGGTAGTACTGAACACTAGTGGTTGCTGGAAATGGAACACCACCTGGATAAGGATAGTTTGGGTAGCTGCTTCGACAAAGAGAGATATGCTAATGTTATGCAACTGTTAGTAAAATATCACCCACCTGTATTATCTTTATTGCCACCACGCTAAACATTCATTTACATAATAAAATGTTAAAATTGCAGGTCTTTTTCCTGTTCACATTAACATCTTTCACAACTGGTATTTCTGGTATTATTTAAGATACCTTTTCATCTGACTTCACTCTATCTTCTTATTGCCTGGTCAACATTTGGATAACAAATTCTCCTAAATCTCTTAGTCTTGCTATACGAAACCCTACAAGTATCCAAAAGAAATTATTCTAGCTACAAACTCCCAAACAGCAATCTCAAATTAGTAAGTTTTAATAGGAGAAGAGTTAAAAAGATGACTGATGAACTGCTTTATGTAAATCTAAAAATGCTGTGCAAAATATGGTTGCAGGGTGAAACAAACTCCCTCAGAAATTCTCAGTCCTGCTCCGAAGGACAAAGAAGGCAAAAGTATTCATTTGCTCACTGAAACAATTATGAGATGACATATGACAGTCTACAACACCTTTCTAAAATACATTTGCTATCAATTAAAACAAGGACACAAATTAGTACTGGACTGACAAACACCTGCATGCAGCAGAGTATTAACTATGGTTATAATTAAACAAAGTGGTCCACAAACCCATGCAAAATATAAAATAAGCATATTCTGTCTCTCTTCAGGTAACTGCAAATTTAATAGTTCTTAAAACCTTCCTATTAATTCATAAATTATGTATTTTAAAAACAGTTCTTCCATTACTTTTGTGCAAACATTAAGAGCACTTTAAATAAACATATTTAGGAGGAAAAAACATGCTGTAAGAACTTAAAAAAATCCTAACTTTTTTTCTTTTAAAACATAACACTCCCTGTCCTGTCCAATCCTCACAGGTGTGTACATTTAAAATTTTTCTTTAAATCAAAATGCTCCATATTACAGCAATGTCTCATATGCACCTAACACAAAATCAGGACATAAGGATATTAATAATAAAAACAATTCATCATGATGTAAAAACACACTAGGAGGCAGTAGTCAACACCTCACTATTTACTGAGACAGATCTGCAAACTATTATTCCCAACTATTCCAAACTATTATATAGAAAAAACCTTGGTTAATATTAATAAAAAGCTTTTAAAGTAACTTTGTGTCCTTCAAATTCCCTTACAGTGCTCTGAATTAAGTCCACATTTACGCTGGAGTCAAGGTTTGTATTAATTCAGCAATGTTTTGTTCAATTTTTGAGTTCCTAATTAAATCTCGACTTTTGGGGTACATTTCTTCCTATGTCATGTTAATATATCAACCTCATAAAAATACATGAGTGAAGGAAGATAACAGCTGGGAGTTAGGTAATTTCAAAATCTATTTATCACCCATATATACTTTATTTGAAGCAACACTAAGAAAGCTAAACCTTCATCCAACTTTCTTCTGGCTACTGAATTCAGCCCTCACTTTTAACAAACCCTGTTAACATGAATAATTATACAACAAATACACCATAGGAAAATACAATTATGATTAGACATTCTTCAGTGAAACTCTCTATCAGGTAAATGATGATGGTGTAAAGGAGCTCCTACCTTGGGTTTGGAGTGCTCGATGGTGGATAGGGAGATATTCCACCTGGAATTCCCGGCACATAGGAAGCTAAATAAAACAAGGATTTAGTGTATTTTTACATTTCAGAGGTTAAAACCCTCAATATAAAGAAGTTCTTCCTCCATATAAAAATAACCTTACTGTTATACTGATTTTTTTTGTTAATCATTACTTTAAACTAATCACTGCATGGATAAAAATAGGTATTGATTTAAAAGTGCACAAGTAGGTGTACCAAGAAAAAAAAAGAACCTGCAGCTAGGTTCAGGAAAAAAAAAGAAGCATGTTATTAAATGAGACTCTTCAGACCCACCTGAAGAGCTGTCTCCATGTTTTATACAATAGCTGGAAAAAAGAATTTAACCTTTCTAGCCAATGATCTTTACTCACTAAATAACAAGCACATAATTTAAGGATCTCCAGAGTAGCTGACTACCTGATTAATGATCCAACCATGTCCTTATCCAGAAACTTCTGCTCTTTAGAAGTTACATTTAAAAATTTGTTATCAGCACATATAAATGTTTCAACCTTTAACAGTCTTAGCAATTTTAAGATTTTTCTTGAAAAGCTGACAAAAATAATGTTTTGGACATACTTATTCCACATTTCTAGCAATCTCAGGAACATTACATCAAGTAACACTTTTTTAAGAGCTTAGCTATTTCCACCCTTCAATGCTTTCAAATTATTAAATTTTTTGTCAAAGGACTTCATTTCTTCTTAAACAATCTATCTAGAACTTGAAAAAAACCCAAACATAAATGTCTGTAAAATAGGGAAAGTCTGATTACACTAGTAAAACTAAGTAGCTATTAATAGTTTCAAAACCCTGAAACATTTTCACTAAAATTACTTCAGCTACGAAGTAATTCCTAGTACTTCAGTTCAATTCAATTCAAAACAGTAATTCAAAGCACTTCAGCTTTGAGTGACTACAAGAGTAATCAAGCGTGGTTCATTGAAGGTTTGTCCTTAAGGCACAAGTCACAGTCTCTGCTAAAACTACACTTACACTGACCCCCACTGTTCCTGGAAAACCAGGACAATCCAATCATCTGGTGCTCTCACAGGCAGAGCAACCACAGACAAGCTAAAAAGTCCCGAACACCTGCCTTTACTCAATTATTCCTAATGGTCCCATTTATGTTTGCAGCCCATTTTCTCACCGGTTCAGAGCCTTAAACCTTGCTAAAAATGGCTTCTGCTGGAAATGGCAATGAATAGCACTTCAGCTTCTCAAATTTAACACTGATCAAGTGAAAGCCATATTTCGATTGAAAATGGACACGGCCTTAAGAATCCAACAAAAATAAATAACCCCAAATAAACCTACTCTACCATTAAATTCATGTGGAACTGCTATAACATCATTAAACAATCCTCACCTAATCTGCTTGCCCTCCTCTACTGTCCCAGTCTTTGGCTTGAGGAGGTCTATGCTACTGGTTTTTTGGGTTTTTTGCACCCAATACAGAGTCTCCTCCTGGAAGAATTTCTAGGATTTTGTTTCCCACTTCCTCTTTTATCCCTACCTACCTATCCTCAGTCTTTAAAATAAGATGCCTCCAGAACTTTAAATAAAGAAATGATTTTAAAAGTCTTGAGGATTTTTGCAAGAAAGTAAGAAGGGGTACCAAGTCAGAACACCAAATCAACACAGAAAAAAGAATAAAAAAATCACAAGGCAGGGTTTTTTTAATATTCAGCCACCAATTTGAGAAAAAAAAAATTAAACCACACAAACAGGAGTGTGGGCCTAGGAAACACAGGCAGCAACCATGCTTGTGCTTATGAAATCAATGGTTACTGAATACTTAAAAGATGGGCTTGTATTATTGGAATGAAAAAACTGAGATACTAAGTTATTTGAGTAATCTCTTTTTAAGTCTAATCTTGAAATGTCGACAGGACACTGGTTGTTTTGAGGAGCTTGGGGGTGTTTGAGTGTGTTCTGCTTTTGCCTGGGTTTTGCTTTGCTGTAATACAAACTTGAATTTTCCCCTCCAAAACCCTAAATCCCCCACAAATTCTTAGACTCACAGAACCTTTTAGATTGGAAAAAACCTTTAAGATCATTGAGTCCAACAAGGTAGACCTCAGGTGAATTCATTAGCCAGCAACACAAAAAGCAAAATGTATTATTTGTGGGCAAACTGTGCAGGGCAACAACCCCTTTGAAATACTAATATGATTAGTTGCAGAAATCAGTAGTGATGAGCACTTACTTGTTGGTGGGCCTGTTGCCTGGTATGATGGGTAGCTGGAGGAAGCAGTAGGCCGAGAAAAGACTGGAGGTTCCTCTCCAAACACAACAATCATGACCTGGATCAGCTCTAACAAGTCTGACTGGGGCTGGGAGGGAAAGCAAATCACAAGTTTCTCATTTTGCTAACAGAGAGTTTAACTGACTGTAGCAACAACAGGATGCTATTCCATCAGCTCTCAAAAGCATTCCTTTTATTTGTGGGTTTAAATTTTCTTAAAATGCATATCTCTATCTGTATACATATGTGCAGAATTAACTTCCTTTCTGGGTTCTCTTAAAGATACCAAACCCAGCCAGCTTGTACTGATAACCATAAAGCAAAACACACCAGCAGCCACCTTTACACCCAGAATAAACTGGGTAATGCATGGTTCCATATCAACTGCAGGACAATAAATGACTGGGTACAAATGTCCAATGATGATTTATAATAATATTTTAAAATATTAAATCCACCCTCCAACATGAAAACCATATAGATAGTTTTTTAGATATTTCAATTTCATACACCACAGCTTTTGCTCCAATTCAGGATATCTCAATAGGAAAATAATTTCTAATATTCTAACCCACTAAGACACAAGCTTCTTTTAAATACAGTTAAACCAGGCTTCTCTGTTTATAACTACTTAATATAGGCATGATTTCATTTTGCCAAAATAAGAACAAGCATCATGAATGCAGCACCAGATTAAATATCCCAATTCCAAGTTTACTTAGCTCTATAATCCACTTACTTATTTTTACCAACCTCTCAAACTGAAAGAATTCTGTATCACCTGTACCTTAGATGATCCTCTTGCTTGTGCAAGACCTGCATCCTGACCTGGGCAGTCTTTTTCCACTATTACCATGCAAGCACAGAACTACCACCCATCCTCAATCAACTCATTCCTGTTAATCTCTTTTTACAGAACCATGCATCTTGTATCATTTTTCTATTCTTGTCAACACAGTTTATCTTCATTACAAGTCCATGTTTTGACCAAAACTTCTATGAGGCCTGGAATGCCGAATGCCTCCATTTCATTGGTAAAGCAAATATATCCAGTATACGTGAGGGTCCAGGAATGTCTACATAAAGAAGTTCAAGTGCTTATACTACAAGTCTATATATAAGTATACAGCTATATATATGTATTATTATGTATATAAGTATATAAGCTATATATAAGTCTGTTTAAGTCACGGATGTTTTAAATAAATTTATGATTTCCCTTCTGTAAATATTCTTTTCTCACAAATCTTCACATCAATGTCCTGCCGGGGAGAGGACACCTTACACTGCACTGTGTAATCAGACAAGTTGTAACTAAAGATGCAATTACATTAAATAACAGAAACATAGAATCCAACATCCTGAATTTTAAGACATTCAAAAAACACCCCCCCAAGTTGATTTTATTAAAAAATAGTTCAATACCTCTAATAAAGACTATGTTTTCTATTAAAAATGATAAAACTATCTTGAGGAATGCAGAATGAGCAGTTTGAGAATTTCAAGTTCCCCATACTTACATATTTCCACTCATGCAGGTAGGGAAGGTATATCTTTCCATTTGCATTAACATGCTTCCCAGTTTTTATTGTCATAGAGCTAGTGGGTTTAACAAAACAAATTGGGGGGTTGAAAGGGTAGGTGTCCAGCAGCCACAAGCAAATTGGGATATTATATGTGTTACCTAGAAAAGATATTTTGAAAGACTTTTAAAGTTATTTCAATTCTTCAACTGTCCTCCTGTATTCAGATTCATAAAAAACTCCTAAACCCAGTAAACTCAACTGTACAAAGTTAGAAACTGAAGCCAAAATCTACTAATAATATTCAATTAATAGATAACACTATGGACACAAACTCAACATTTTTCAGAACAATTTAACTTTGATTTACAATTATTATTCACCACTAATACACAATCTCATTTGTTCTACAATGCAACATCACAAGACTCTAATCTGAATTGTTGTTAGCTGCAGCAATAAATGGTTTGCAACCCTCATTCAACTGACAAGCTTGAAAAAATGTGCAATACTGAAAGGAAGATGTTACAAAGCTGTAAAAGACTGAAGAAGCAATGCTCAGCATTCAAATTTTATCCTGCAGCAAAAACCAGAGAACTACTTCTTTAAAATACTTTACTTTGGACAAGTAAAGGATTTCAAAAAAGAGTGATCACCAAAGTAATGAAGTTGAATCAGGAGAACTGTAAGTTTCTTACGTAATTTGGGAAAATAATGGAGATGATGAAAATTGTAATAAATGCATACCTCTGTAAGGCACAGGAATGGTTCCACTGAGGCTCATCAACTCTCTAGATGAACCATCATTAAAAACTGAAAGGGAACAAACAGTATTTTTAAAACAAACGTACTGGTTACGGTAATCTCTGTTCAGGTTACACCCCATCTATTTATTGGCATTCGTCTTCACAAGTTACACACATATAAATAAAAACTCGGCCTGAAAGGTTCAGCTCTTGCACATTTATGGATTAACAAATGATTGTCCACACTCAGTAACTCCTTATGAATAACACACTGCTGAGAAATGAATGACTAATCATTGCCAAACTACCTTCTCCATAAATAAAACTGTTTCCTCATTCACTGACCAAGTGAAATGTTGGAACCTTGCAAACTGCAAGTAATGCAAATTGCTGCAAAGATAATCTGAACTAAAATTTAATTTAAAAAAAACCCCTGTCATCGGAGGTTTATAATTTCTTACGCTTTCTTTAAAAAAACAGGTGAGCAAGAATACTGAAAATTACTGGGCCACAGGCATTTATTACAGAATCAGTAAAGGTAATTTAACCACACAGTAACACACTGAAGAGGAAGAAAGAGTGCTTGACTCTGCCAAATCTTAGTCTTAGTCACAAACTGCACAAGAACTCTGACCTGAATTTACTGAGCTGCTGTATTTAGTTTTCTCACACTTTTAATCCAATACATTATTCTTGCCTGAATAAATCAGCTTCTGTTGAGGAGGCTTTTATCTTCCTAATTCCACCTGAAAGTTTCTAGCCATAATTCAAATGTAGGTTACTGTGCACAATTATTGTGGTGCTGATGTTCTGCAAAGGCAGGTAGAACATGCTGGGACTTCAGTAGAGGTATATATTTCATTGTTAATATGAACTTGAAAACTATCTCATTAGCAATGCAATCATTTTCTTGCAGCTGATGTCACTGCTACAATATCGATTATCTGTAAGTGATTCCGTGCTTAGCCTCTTTCAGGCAGCTTAAAGAGCATTAGGGAACACAAATGGCTGCAGCTCAAGGATATCTGGAATTGTGATCACCATCCTTATGCAAACTTGTGCAGCCATTCCAGCCCCAGTCCTTTCACTCCTGTTTTAGTTCTCCAGTAACTGCATGGATTTTTATTTATGTGACAGCTGCTGGCTTGCAGCTACTCAAGTTAAAACTAATTCATCTTTTATCTGGTCATGTCCCTTCTTAATACTTCTCAATCCAGATAATATAATTTAAAAAGCAGAAGACTTTAAAATTTTTGATGATGTATTAGCAATATAAATTGATCACAGAGGAATCCCACAAGTAACAGTTACAAGAAGGTGACCATAAGAAGGCTGTTCTCAGCAGCGATGCTGGCTCACTGTACACTGTGAAACCCTAGATATCATCTTCATTTAACACATTTAAATTTAAATAACTTAGAGACTTTAAAACAGCTAACAAACAGTGATTATCCTTAATAACTTACGTAACAAAACCCTCATGCCAATTTTCTATATATTTGACTCTGTTTCTTTCATACTCCTTAAGGATTACCACAATTATTTTAAATGAAGCATTTCTTCAGTGATTTACAGTTCTTCCTACATGGAATTTTAAAAATGTCTTTATATGGCAGCAAAGCTGAATTTGTAAGATACCAGCAATCTCAGGACACCAACTGATGACATCAGTGAGTGATTAACTAAAAGTTAAGCTGTGAAAAATGTGACACTTCTTGGCACATTTGATAGTTATTTTCTAAAGAAACCTTACTGTGTTACTGAGTCTGTGTTTCTAAAGAAATTGATGTCAAAGACAAAAAAGAGAAACTCAAGTTAATGTTTTCTGGTTTTAATCTTCTTTTTCCCCCCACGAAAACTCCACAATACGTCTAAAACACGAACAATTCACCAACAAAAATTTTCCCATGCACGGACTAACCATATGAATCCATGACAGGTTTGAGGTCCTTGTACTGAGTGATAACACTGGTTGTCTCCTGTATAGTTAGGTCTCTATACTTATACTGGAAAACAAAAGAGAAAGACATTACTTTAGAAGCTAAATTTTTTGTGTAATTTAATTCAATGTTTTATTTTACCCGATAGACAGTATTTATGAAAAGTTATATCTATATATGGACATTCTTCTCCGCTCTTAGTTTGGAATAAGAATTTATTTGCCCATATTACTTAACTGACCACTGCCTATATAACTTAGTGAACTTTAACAAGGTGTTAGTATGTTTTTAGTCTTAACAAGGGTCTATGCATCGAGTGATTTGGGAAAAGCGACTGCATTTCCTTTCATGTTCTACCATAACCAAGTGTACCAGAGAAATAGGTGCGAATCTTAAACAAAAAGAAAAAAAAGGCATCTCCAAACAAATAGAGTGATGTTTTGAACATTCCTGATAAACAGCTATCTAGGATCTGAACCACACAGATACATTTCATAGCACTTTTCAAAGCAACACTATATTTATCAATCATTATTAGCATTTACATGTATTTTATCAACTAGAAAGCAGACATATCAAGGCACAATATTACCAGTAATAATAAATAACTGGTTTTACCCCTTTCCTTTCATCAGGAGCAGGGAATAACAGCACAGATGACCTGTCAACCACAGATACACTACTACAGAATTCACCAGTTTCAGAACTATAACCCACTGACAGCAAAGAGGCTCCTGGGCAACAGAGAGTTGGTTCACCACAGAGTGCAGCTCTTTAGCCTTTTGGTCATTCCTCCTGATAGTTGCCATTAAAAAGAAAAGCCAGCAATGTGGTCCCTTGACAATTTTTTTCATCTAATACAGCTTACAAAAATTGCAGTCTTCAGATATCTTAAGGAACACAGACAGCAACATTTCACTGAACCATGGTAGGAAGACAAAGGGCCCAACACAATGAAATGTCTGATATCCAAAGCACATAAATGTTAACATCTGAACAAACTAATTCAGACATTATCCAAGAGCAAACTGTGGTGCCACAGATAAAGGTCACCTTGGCTCTGATAAACACTCATGAGTTGTGAAGCTTAGAAATTAACTCTTCCTCCCATCACCTCTAGAGACTGACAAGGGTGCTCCTCCCGGGCATGACAACTCGGATTAACTGAGCAGAGATGAACCCACCATTCCACTTCCCACAATGCAACCTCAGCCTATAGAAAACTCCAGCACCTCGGCTGATGCTGTGACTGATCTTCCTCAAATGACCAAGGACAAAACAGCCACATGGTCTGCCTGCAAAACGCTGGTCTGTGGGACAGAAAGCAACCCCTCCAGCAGGGATTCCTGTGCGTGCAGGGAAGCACCAGCACACAAGTCAGTCAGCCCCTGGATTCTGTTTTGGTGGGAGGGCTGCAAAAAAGCATCTCAGCCTCCTTTGGGAAGTGGGTGTGGGATTGGGAGTGTGCAGCACGGGCTTGACAGAGAGACAACTCTGTTAACATTTGAGTATATTCCTCCCTCCCTCCCCAACACTTGCCAGAAGCAGGAGCAGGCACTGCTGGAACATGGAGGAATTTTCATGTACACCAGCCAGAGACTGGCGGCACATACCCACACCACTGCATGTGTCACTACAGGACAAATGACAGCTGGTCACCAGCTACTTTTTAAAAGGTGGTGCCTTTTCATAAGGAACAAACCTTATGGTGCAGGACACTGCCTCAAGAAGATTGGCATAATCACTATTAAAAAGACAACTGGATTCTGCTAACAGAAGCTCCTAAAAAGCCAAAGGATCACAGAATGGTTTGGGCTGGAAAAGACCATAAAGATCATCTTGTTCCAAGCCCAAGGCAGGGAACCTTCCACTAGACCAGGTTGCTCAGAGCCCCATCCAGCCTGGCCTTGAACACTGCCAGGGATGTTCAACTTCTCTGGACAACCTGCTGCCGTGCCTTACTATCCTCACAGTAAAGAAGCAAGCAGAGACAGGCTTTAATTCCACTTTCGGCACGTGAACCTCAAGTCAGCTGAGTCAAGGAACTGATAAAACAATGCCTGCCTGGTCAGCAGGCACATTGTGAATCTGGTACATGGTAGTTATCAGGCTGATAAACCACGAATCTGGTTATCTGGGGTGCTTTCAAAAATTAGGCACAACACCTGAACACTAGGCAAGCTTTTTCATGTTTCTGTTAAAACAAAGAAAAAGAATATTCTTGCAAACTGTTTTTACTCTGAGTGACAATTACTTAATAGAGACAGTTGTATGATTCCAGCTACCTCCACAAGCAAAATTAAATGTTAATTTCAGCTATTAGTCTCTGTACCTAGATTGATTTCCAAGAAATGTAAAAATCTCCTTGAAAAATATAAGATCCTAGTGATTTCTACTAAGGCAAGTAAGACTAACTAATTTGAATTCTTAATTTCTAGACTTGTTTTTTCCTCCTCCATTCTCAGATGGCAAATGCATCCCCCTCATTTTACATACCAGGAAACAGACCACAGAAAGATTAATCTTTTCAAGATCTGACAGCAGGTAAATACCTGAAGTTAAATTAAGCGCCTGGGTTCCCCCAGACTAGGGTCAAGCTTTTTTTATCCCATACACTGAACTATTCAATATGGGAAATATCACTAAACCTACCTCTCTAGAACAGAAAGTGTAACTACTTCTGAAAAATAAATATAATGGAACAGCATCTTCAATTTTCATCAGCTACAGAAAGTCAGATGGGAGTATAAGATGAACAAGTGTAGGGAAACGAGGACATTGGACTACCTTAAATTCTATGTCTCCTATGGCATAGCAATAACTAATTTAGCAAAGACAGGTGTATACAAATACATACATGACTTCATTTGCTGACCCTGACTAAGTATTCAATACTCATTTTCAAGCTGATAAAAAAATCTGCTTATGACTCCAGGTGAATGTGCCTTTGGTTTTGATCGGATTCTCAACTATTGTGTTTCATTTCAAAACGCTGCAAATATGACTAAATGTTGCAAAAAGGTTCCAGAATCCCCCCAAACGAACCCGTAACTCCCCCTAAGTGTCAGCCTTGAGGGTTTTCATTCCAAGCTGCTGGACAAAGCCCAGTTTTCACCTGAAGAGCGTCACGCATGGTTCTGCATGATTCAGTGGTTAATAATTGGCTTTCCAAGAGATCTTCCCGTTTCCTTACACAGGGGCAATAACAAAACCCACCCCGCCCCTGTCAGTGATGCCGAGCTCGCCTTCCCCCTCCTGTAACCGGCGAGAGCAAGGGCCGTGTGCCCCCCACGGCGGCTCCGGCCCCGCCGGTGCCTGGCACCGTCCCAGCCCAGCCCCGCAGTTCGGCACGACCATTTTAGGCTCGGAGCGCCGTTTCTCCCTTCCCGACCCAACTGCCCGGAGCCTCCCGGCGCTGGGGCCCGCTGCCGACGGCCCGGCCCGGCCGACCGCGCCCGTACCTTAGCGAGCATCTTCTTGAGCTGGCTCTCGGACACCGCCATGGTGCCGCTGCCGGTGCCGCTGGTCCCGGTGCCGCCGGTGCCGCCTGCCCGGCCCTACATAAACACAGGAAGCGGCTCCGCGCCCGCTTCCGGCGGCGGCGCCGCTTCCGCGCGTCACGGGGCGGGCACCGAGCGCCGCGGGCACCGAGGGTCAGCAATACCAGGGAGCCTCTGAGAATGGCTTTGCAGCGCAGTTTATTGTTAAAAGGCCTTTCTGGGACCTCATCGCCCGTGCTAAAGCAAAGTGCCGTTTCCCACCACGGCCCTTTTCCCACCGCGGTTATTGTTCCAAGGAATATGACACAAACGCAAGATCAGGAGCATTAATCTACGAAACACACCTATGAGAGTTGCCAGCATTTTAAGATTAAAATTATTACAAAAGCACCAAACTAAGTAACTTGACTATTCGCATGAAAAGAAATGCTCAACAGATGAGAAACAACACCATGAAAAACAACGTAAAGCCTTAAATTCATATAGTCTTTTTCCAAAGTAAGTGAAAAAGAACCCAAACCCCAAAGTGCAGCTTTAAAAAAAAAATAGCAGCAAAGTTGGTTACCTGCAGCCATCACTAATTTTGCCCCATCATTTACCACTACTGTGAAAGAAATCTGGGTATTCCATAAAAAAAAAAGGTATGAATTACTGAAGGTTTTTTTCTTTCTATTTTTATCCCTGTTCTGAGATCAGTATACACTCAGAACTCCCTGAGTGTATACTGATCTCAGTGTATACTGTTTGGCTGGCTCTTTGTGAGATATAACTGGAAGGCACAAAGGATCAGATCTTTTGCTCTGCCAGAGATCCTATTTTTGCGTAGAAAGCTTCAACAATATTTAACCAGTTCCCCCTCAAAGCGTAAATGTGGAGTGACATTCCTAAGCTGCACACTGCACGAGTGCAGCCCACCTCTCCTGTGCCTGCCATGTGATGCTGAGGTATCATCAGGAGGAATACAGTCTTTTTACCAGTGCAATGATTCAAGAGGTTAGAACCCAAAAAACCCCTTGATCTCTAAAACATCTGGTTTTTATCTAAAAATCCACATCCTGCCTTTTCATCACATCCTTGGCCTCCAAGGAGGAGGGTTACAGGTTCTGTTGCCTTCTCCTGAGGCTGATGTAAAGCTCCCTGCCCTCAGCTGGCTTTGGATTGAGGTCTGAATCAGCAGATACTCCTGCATTGTTTAACTGCCGGATTTTATCCTTTATTTGAAGCGCAGCCCCTGTTCCAGTGCTGCATGTGTGTAGTGAGAACTGCAGATGCTTTAGTGCTCAGAACGTCCTTACAAAATAAAAGCAAGCAAGTCATGACCAGAGTATTGCAGACATCTTTAAGTGTGAACAGAAATCCATACCCAGTAGTTCAGGTTTGAAGGATACTGTGAAGATCACGCTCCCCTAAGTAAATGGCAGGAGTCCACTGACATAAGAGCATCTCCAGCCATGAAAGATGGAGCTATGGAACTGCATCCCCAGTGCCCTGAGGACCTGGAGCGTGACTGTTCCCTAAACAAGCCTCAGATGCAGCATTTAAAAGCCATGAGGAAGGGTTCAACTGGGCTTTGCACACTGGAGTTTCTGCAGAGGTGGGTAAGCCACCCTTCAGGACTGCTTCCTAAGGAGTTGCAAAGAGCTAAGAATAAACCAAGAATCAGGCTATAACTGGCAACCAAAAGCCACAGGCAAGTGCCACCTGAATTTAGGTAAAAACATTCTTGCATGTTACCCACCTCATTTTGGCTACTGAAAGTGCACTTTTCAAGGAAAAAAATTACTGTACCGTGCAGTATTAAATTATTTAAACCTAAACTGAGAAAGCACTTTTGGAAAGTAAAGTAACAAAGCTTCCTGTTTTCTACAGGAATCCATATATATGAAGCAACCTCTTCTGCCTCGCAAATCTCCGACTTCAGTGAGCAGACACAGAGGCTTCCCTTGTGCTTCCTTTACAGTCTCAGCTGCTGCTGAAGGTCATGAATTGAGCCTGCACTGCTTTGCAGTTTCTCTTGCACCAGCGGGTCTTCCTCCAGTCTGACCATTTCAATCACTCCACTGGTTCCAAGAACACATGGGAGACTTAAGAATACTTCACTGTTTATATTGCAGCATCCCTGAAACAACACACAAAGAACACTGTCACACACACAATTACTTATTTCTGCTGCAACTCCACAAAAGCATACAACACCAGAAAATTAATTGATTATTTAAATTAATGAGGATATTCCAACAGCTGGCATGTTTGGATAGGTCAAATTCCATTTATTTTAGATACTGGGCAATGGGTTACTGTATAGAAACTGTAAAATATTACTGTGCAGATAAAAATTTGTGAACCATGCCACACTTGGGCATTTTTTCCAATATAGATATATCAGATCTCTATAATGCAAGCAATGTTTATACCACTAAACACCATTTCTTAGGTAGAACAAGCAGGCACACTTGACAGTACAATCTCATTCGTTCTTTTAGGACTGAAAAAAAGAAATTAAATAATGCAGCCTAAGAACTGGGGAACATTTTTCACATATTGATCCCATATAGATTCTGTGAAAGAATTCATCAAACTTACATCCCTATAATTCAAGTTTACATTGTAGATTGTGTTTATTTCTGGGATCTGTCTGGGAAATTTTACATTCTGTAGTTACTCTTCAGTTTAAGAGACTTGTCACTCCTCTGTATCTACATTTAGTTCAGGAATGATTAAAAACCTCACTTGAAACATAATGATTTAATTAGGTATGTGCTTGTACTTAATAAAATAAGCAGCCAGCTCAACTTCCCAGCACAGGGACATGCAAATTGTCCTTCTGAAGGCTCTAAATTGAAGTGACAAGTAAACATTTCTACATGGATTTTCTTGTCATATGGAATGACCTAATGCTTTAATGAAGCCTCTTAGGAGAAACTTTAAACAAAAGTCAGTCTACAATTTTAAGTTAACTATTGCTTCGTAACCCTCTCCCCTTAAGTAAAGTACTAAGGAGTAAAAAAGGAGCTGTTTCAACCTGATCAAATAAAATACTGGCAGAAAATACATTTTATACTTTCAGAAAAAATACAAAATTCTTTTGGCCCCTAAAAAATCTACATTCAATACTGAGCACTCGGGAACTGAAACTCCCATTTCATTTGCCAAATCCAGCTATTCCAGGGGTGCTGGTCAGCAACCCTAAATGTACTTTCTCTCTGGAGTTTTATTTTTGGGAAAATAATCCACTTTTAATTTTGGTTTCAGATTACAACAGTAAGTGATTTTTGCTCATTTTTGGACTAGAATGGAGAGCTGTTGGAAGGAAGTAATGGCAGTAGCACTACTTCAGGACACTGAGATGTCTGTGCTGCTAAAGTTTATGGTCATTCCATAATAAATAATATAATTACAGTGCCAACCAAAAGGTATTAATAACACATTTACCTTTGCCAGAGTGGATACAGAATGAACCTTTCTTTTATCTTTCAGAATGCTGTCAGCCAAATCAGCAACTGAGAGCCCCACAGACCAAGATCTCTGACCTTTTCCCTTTAGAACTTCCATAGCTCTATATATAAACCAGGGAAAGGAGAAAAACATGATGTTTAGATTTTAATTATTCTTATTTTAGTTTTTATGTAAAACCCAAAAGACAGGCTGAAGTGTACCATATCAGGTAAAATGTACTATAAAAATATGATTCTCTGTTTTGGAAAACAACACAATGGAATAAAGAATTGCTGAAAAGAATTTCCTTACAATACCTTTTATCTACACTAGTAACAATTCTCTTTTCTGTCAAGAGGTGTAATTGATAATTAAATCAGGTAAATTCATCAAAATTGGTGCTTTGCTCTGAAGCAAATGCTTCCAACACAAGCTCTGGGAAAAGTGGGCCAGAGGGCTTGTCTAGTATTTGTTTTAAATACACAATCACTGATATTCACACAAAGCTCTGATATTCCAGTGTAGACTGTGGTGTCTTCTTACATCACCCCAGGCACAGTGTTAGTAAGAATTTCAGGAAAACAGTGGCCATATACACATCCATGAAAGTGAATGACAACCTGACCTACAATTTCCTATAAACTCAATGTATGAACACTTTAGAGCAAGCTTCCCCCACTTCATAAAGAGCTGAAGAACAAGTAAACATCAAGTGCCTAAACATGAAGGAAAAGAAAAAGATTATAATAGTGTTAGTCGTTAGCCACCTTTTCCCTTGAGTTACGAGCAGCCATTGCTTCTGCTTGATTTACAGCTACATTACAGCTGGTCCATGATGGTACTAGGTAGGAAAACCAAAAAAACCCAGCATTTGAGATTGTGGTTTGTCTTGTTTTTTTTCCTTCCTGTGACAAATGTCAAATACTTTTGCCACCACTCCAGGTCTACAGACTTTGGTACCCCAAAACTGTATTACTTAAAACCATTACTATGAAAATTTACCACTCTCCTTATTACTTTTCTCATTACCTTCATTACTTTTCTCAATTTTTCTTTCATTATTCAATTATTTAAGCGCTGCCAGGACATTATATGCTCATAGTCATCATAAAGCACCACCTTACCTTTGTCTTCCCCTTGTTCACCAATAACCCAGGCATCTTTTGCCAGCACCTCTGCTTTCAAAAGGTTTGTCAGGATGTACTGAAATCTCTCAGAATCAAGGTTGGCACCTACTCCAATTACTCTGCTTTTGGGAAATGAGCTCAGCTTCCATGACACAAATGTCATTATTTCAACTAAATGTGAAAGAAAAAATATGTTGCCAATGAAGGACCACTCAAAATGCCACACAACTGCAAATTATGAATCATCATTACGAGAAACTCTGGACTTCTTTACTTTAGAAACAGCATAAGCATGTAAAAACATATTGGTAATTTATTTCAACCTAAAACACCAAGTCAGGTGGGAAAAAGTGAAAAAATAAGAACAATAATGGTAAGAGAGTAAGAAGGGCTGTCTTCCAATGCATTACAGCATAGAGGCTCACACGTCTTTCCCTTTTAAGTAGTGATTTTGCTTTGTCTTAGTTCACAGTATCACTGAGCTGGAAGATTTAAACCTTCCACCAAAATCTAGCTGCAGTATTTAATATCAACACTACACTTTGTATATGAGTGGCCTGTGCGTGTGATCATATGGCACATAACACACATGGATCTATCCTTCCTGCACAGGAGAAGTGTGCCCATAAAACTCACAACTGACAAGACAACAGCCAGTGGATGCTAATGATGCAGACACGGTTGAAACTACGTACAGAAACATACAGAAATACATACCTGTTACACAAAAAAAAGTACACTATTTTCTTTATCTTGATAACAGTAAAGAAAAAACCCTCAAAGACAGTGTCCTGCTCAAAGCTGAAAGGGAAAACATCTTTCAGAGTAGCAAGAATTTTTGACTGACTGGGTATAATTCAACAGTAACATACTTTTAAAACAGGGCAAAGAAAAAGCCAGGTGAGGGACAGAACATTATGCAAAGTACCACCATACCTGGATGAGAGGCAACAAGGAGAACAGCATTCTGACTGTAGTGTGATACTGCTGGAATGATTCCTCTGAACAAATCCACATTGCTTTGTATGACATCAAGGTAAGTCTGAGCATTACCCAGAGAATTAACTGTAAGCACCACAACTTTGGAATCAGCTGAAGCAGAAAAATCTGAAAATGTAAAGAAAACATATTTTTGAAATTTATGTCATTCTACTGAGTTTTGGATGCAAAACCAAGAGCTGTTCTAAAGGTTGAACTACAACATCCAACTTAAATTAGGGATTCTTTGCCTCCTGCCCCTCCATATCCTGTGTGGAATTTGGGGCACTTCCACAGCACCTATAAAACACATCTCTCCTACAGAACTACTTTCCTGTTTCATAGTTGCCAATCACAAAAGGCAGACTACAATTTGTCCAAGGTTACAGAGCAGAGACCAGAAAACACCTAGACAGCTTTGACAGATAAACTTTTCCAAGCTGTCTTAGCAAAACAAACAAACAAACAAACAAACAAAAAAACCACCAAAAAACAAACTATGAAAAGGCTCCTTAACTTCTATTCCAATTGCTGAAGAAGAGGAAAGACTTTTACCCCTTATATGAGGCTTCTATAATTTTTCATCTTATTTCTCAATCAAGGACATGTAGACAACCATGAAAAGCACTCCAAAATTTATTAACTCGAATAAAAGACAAATTGTATTTATCAGCCTACAGAAACACACAGCCACGCTTGCTGCAGGAATCTGTAAGTCAAAGCTGCCTTGAGCAGGTATCTCTGAATATCTGAGTGCCACACAGGTGATCAGCCTGGACACAGAAACAAGGTGATCTGACTGTTGCACCATTTTTGGAACCAGCTGAAGCCAAAGCAGAGGCCTCATGCACTGACAAAACCATACTAAGCAGAATATAATTAACACCAGCTTGCCCCAAACCTAGATATAAACATACTAAAATAGCAGGTGACAGTATATAAGCATTTGTAGTGTTGTAACACTACCAACAGCACAGCCAGCAACAGCACACAAGCTTCTTACACCACAGCTAAATGTACACATACAACAGGCAACCACAGAGGCACAAACAGATTTGTGGTACAGTTGCACAACCAGGGTTCAGGAAAAAAGGTGTGCTAGCAGTAAAACTTGCAAGATAAGATCAAAGAATGTACAGCAGGCAATGCCAGGTGCAGAATAAGCCACAAAAATGTCTGGGGGAACCAGAACAAGTCTCTGTCCCCAAAATAAGATAAATTAAAAGAGAAGCACAAAAAAACCCCCTCATTTCATCTTGCAGAGGGTGTAAGGAACATAGAAACATGACACATAAGCAAGGAAGAATGTTGCTCAATAAACTTCCAGCTTTCCCTGTGGAAAAACTTCTGAGCTGCATGCCCTCAACCTCTGCAACCATCAAAGACCATCAAAGACTGTAACTAATCACTAATTACAGACACATGGCATTGACTCTGTTGAATTGTATGCTCACAGCTGACTGAGGACAAGGTTATTAAGAATTCATTGTTTGAATATGTAGTGATAGTGATTGAGGACTCACCACTGGCCAGGTGCATGTTTAATGAACATCAATCTAGGAAAGCAGCATTTTGAAACACACCCTTATTTGTCAGCCTTTTGAACACTGCTTTCACAGCCTTCACTAATTTCTATGCATATATTTTTCCCCCTCCCTTCCCTCTCTCTGCCCATGACAGTGAAGTTCTAGCTTGGCTTCTGTGCATTTCTGCCTGAGTCCAATTTCAGCATTAGCCTGTTACCTGCACGTACAGACTATTAAAAAAAGACAGCCTATGTGCCTCTGTATCTCCCCAGGTGTCCTGCTCTCATTAAAACAAGCACAAGCACACACAGTACAGCACTCACTCCTGTTCCAGAAACATCTCATACCTTTGCTGATCTCCACATTTGGCACAGCAAAAATCTCCAAATCCATGCTCCCTCCTTTTGCTGCACCTTCAGAAAGATCCAAAAGAACCACCTTGTCTGCAACATCCTGTATGAATAAAAATAATAAAGATCAACAATAAACCAAAAGAAAACTTGTTCTTGTGGGAGTGAGGAAGAAAAAACAAAATTCCTCCCATTTCATATTTGCAGTACGGTGTACAAATCAAACAAAATTACTGGTCAAAATTACAGCCAAATCACAATAAAAAGGATTTAGTTTAGGAAGTCTAACTGGAAAAAACCACATTACAAAACAAACAAAAAGCTCACAAAGCTGTCTCTGGGAAGTTAAAAATGTTGATGTTACTGTTGGGTCTAACATGCAGCTGCAATGAGTACAGCCCATCTACAGACTATCCTTTTCCAGGGAACTTGGAGATCCCAGTTGTAAGAGGCTACCACTCAGGCAAGAGTCCTTTAAGGATTTTCAAAGTAAGTGAATTCAATATTCAACCCTTTGAATTAAAAAAGCTGACTGAGAAACCAAGGCAGAAAGCTAACACCTCTGCGTGTCCATAAGTGAACTGAAGAACAAATGATCTAAGCAGTGGCAGTTGTTAAAACTGATGAGGAAATCCTTAGTGTGAGATACTAAGAACTAGATTGGAATCCTGTCTATTAATCATCTCTGTCGCTATTTATAATAATTATGTACCTTTGCTGCAACTGCTAGTACACATGCAATGCCAAGATCTCCAGATCCAACAACAGTAATTTTGTTAAAGCATCCTTCATTTTTGCCTCCAATTTTACTCCTTGATTTCATGTCAGTCTCTCCTACAGTTAAAAGAAAACCACAAAATTAGGTGCTGGTCCACACTGTATCAATACAAGTACTGCTGCTTTATAAAGGATCATGGTTGTGCCAGAGTTAAATCAAGTTACGTGAACGTTTTCAAAACAGCAGTCAAGCCTGACCACAGAAAATCCATCACAACTTGCAAGGTGTAAAACACAAATATTCCTCTCTAGATAGGAATGTTTTTTTCACTAAGTAGAAACAGATGAGCATGACAATAGCAAGGAGCTGGACACTAATATCACACAGAGAGCACTCCCTTTGCATCCCATGGACATAAAATTTGTAAAATATAAACCATAGAATCTTCTTTGTGACATCAAATAATGACAATAAGTGAATATATTTTATAAGAACATTAGAAACAAGTCCATGAAAACATCCCCACCTTCAGTAATCTTTGCAATATAGGAGAGAAGTTCTGATTGCCTGGCTGCATCAGAAGATGACAGTGAGTACAAAGGGAGCTCTTCCTCAAACTTTGCAATCATTTCCTTGATTAATCCAATTAGAGTTGATTTAGGCTGAAATACAGCAATACAGAAGACAAACCAGCTGAATAGCAATTTCATATAGTGGTATCAGCTGTGAACTGCCAGAGCCATACAAAATTTAACCAAATTATAAATACTGACACTCCTAACATTTACACAAACACCTACGGGAAAGAAAAGCATCACTTTGAGAAGCTACTTTCCAAACAGGAGTATGGATTAAAAGGAATTTAACAAAAAGGAATTCTAAAATTGAAAGTACCAGTGCTACTAATTTTTGAAGTCATCCATGAACATACAGAAGCCTTTGATATAACCAAATCCAGTATGAGAAAAGGGACAAATCCTAGCTAAAGAAAAGATAGTTCACTCTTCTTAGATGAGCTCAACTGTCTAGAGTTCTGGCAATTCAGCCCTCCTCCAGCCAAAACACACTGTGAAGTCAGCAGAAGCTCCCATAGGAATTTCTGTATCAATAATGTAAAATACAGCCCATTCATTTCAAAAAGCTGGCATTCATTGAATCATTTTTACTAGCCTGGCAGTCATATTTAAGTGAGTAATTTAATACAGTGCATAAAATCATTTAGCAACAGCATTGATTTTTGAATCTCTGTGGTGTTCCAGAGTTCTGCCAAAAGAGACACTCCCAAAAGATAGACACTTTCATTGAACTTTCCTGAGGGAAACTAACTGGTTTCACTATTCATAGCAACAAAGTATCATGAGGCTTACATTGCTTTGTAAAGAATCAGTCCCTTTTTCTCGTTAAAATCACTTCCAACTTCCTTTACAAGCCTCAGACTGCCTGAAAGCTCCATATGATACCATGCAGTATTCCCAAATACTTCCTTCCCCTGTCAGCCACTCCACCTCTTACATGGCTCCAGTTCTGCAGGTAGGGCAAATAAATCCTGCCACGTGCATCAACATGTTTCCCCACTGAAATGCCCATGTTTGCAGTCGGCTTCAGGAAGCAAATGGGGGGAGCAAAGGGGTGAGAATCCAGGATCCACAGACGAATAGGTATGTTATAGGAGTTACCTGTTCAACACAAAATAAAAGCCATTACTAACTTCTGCATTGGGAAGAGTGTGCATTGGCACTAAAGACCAGTTGTGTGTGTGATATGATTCACACTTAGTAATAACAAAGGCAAAAAGCCTGACAGATCACTTTCCAGATTCACACTGGAAAGTATTTATGTTACTTAGGCTAATTAATAAAACCAGACTTGTCTGGATCAACTTGAAGTGCTACTGATTGTGCCTTTCTTAATATAAAGCTTTGTTGTTGTTCTGCTTCCCAGGGTCCTCTCTCAGCCAATGTGTCTCCTTTTCCCAGCAAAGAAAGGTTTCATACATATATTTCATACTTATTTTAACACCTAGTACAAAAAGGCATCTATAAAGAGCTTTGCATCAGACTTCAAAGGCTTTAGGTTGAAAATAAAAAACTGCCTACAAGTTATTTTTGGACACTGCCTATACAAGTGCAAGTCTCAGAGAGTTCACACAAGCTCCATTAGCAGCAAAGAATTTGCCTGTAAGGCCAGAAACTACATAATGTTTTAAATAGCTGATTAATTATTTAATTAATACCACCTTATTTCAGCATCTGTGCACTAGTTTGTGCAGCAGAAGTGGCTTCTGCCAGTTCATGCAAAATCCTTTCTTGCCCCCTTTGAAGACTTAAAGGCAGCACCCAACACATTTTACATTTAGATTCATAACTAGCAAGAAAGTTACATCTGATTTATCTTACCATAGTTCACTGGAACAGTACCACTAAAATTCAGGAGGTCCTTCTGGGATCCATCCTTGAAGGCTGAAATTAAAAATGCAATTAAAAAAATATAGGAACTCCTTTCAAACCTGGCATAGCAATCCCATCCACAACTACAAATATACACCAGTGATTTTTCTTTAGAAATCAAATACACTGCTCCTGAAAGAACCAAGACTGGAATGTTACTAAAGGTCCCCCCTGCCCTTTTAAATATTTCCTTAATGAAATTTTAACAAAAAATTGCATTGGTACAACTAAGCACATCATTAACCTGAAAACCCCTTGTCCTGGGTAATTCTGATGTTGTAGGAATTTCCAGTCAGGCTGATGGATTCTGGAAGTCACACTCTATAGGCTAAAGCCATCAAAATACTTTCAATGTAATAATGACATATGGGGAAAATGGTGTTACATATAAAGAATTTAGAGCATCAATCTTCTATAATTACTGACAAGTTGAAGTAAGATGAAGTAAATGAGTTGCTGAGGTTTTTATGTGTATGCACTCCTGGAATAGCATTCAGGAACAGTAACGTGGCATGAGAAATTTTACTGCAAGTCAAAATAAAGACAGGAATACAAGGGAAACATATTCACATTCTGTTACACAGTCTGCATTTATGGCAAGTTAGAATCCCCACAAATAGTTCAGAGTAACTGCATCATTTCTTACTGTATGTGTTCATGGAGAACGTGAAGTTGGGGTAGGTCTTGCTAACATTCTTCAACTCTTCTATGGTCAGGTCTCTGAACTTATACTGGGAAGGGGAAGAAAAAAACAAGGAAGAAAGTTTCACTTCAAGGGCTTCTTTCATTACAAGAGATAGGGAAAAGGACACTATAGAAGGCAGAAACACAAGCATGGGAAGGTCATAATTACTTGTATTATAAATAGTTTTGATGCAAAATAAATTATCAAGAAGAACTGATTACAAAAAAGCTTTGAAGCTATTGCAGGTCTGCTGTTGCTGCATAAGAGTTCTGAAATTCTGAACATCACTCCTTATATACCATTTCTTCCCCTTTACAGCTGTGTGAGCAGGGGTTCATGAAAATTTAGTCTCTTCTGCACACAATAATTAAAAAGAATATAAAAATATGAACCTCTTAGAAAAAGGAGGTTATTTTCTTACTGACACAGTTAAACTCAGATCCACCTGCGCACATTTCAGAAGAGTTTCCTAAGACGTCCCTTTCCAAAAACATGTTAAATGTAAGTAATTAGCCTCTGGGAATTTTTTTTTCATTTTTATGCTGTCCTTGAGCGCTGAGAAAATGAATCACTGCTGCTTCACTGAGACTGTCCCCAGCCAGTCCAATACCTGAACTTCCAAGAGATTTGCATCCTCCCACATCCAGTAGTCAAAGTTATAAAGACTACAAAAAATTTCCTAGATTAGAGCCTCTATTTCTCGCTTAGGAAACCTGGTGCTGTTTTTTTGGAAGCCTCGCCTAAGCAAACAAAACTGCTGCCTGACAGTGGCTTAAAGAGCTGCTCAGTACCCTGGAATAATTGTCACAAAACAGTAGCTAAAATCGAATTTCTCGTCTGTCACCCTGGCAGCAATGCTACAGCTATGGGGATGGCACAATTATTTCCTACTTGGTACAGGACAGCACAGACCTACTGACAAGAAACACCTTTTTTCAGCTTCTCCCCATCACAGGATGCTGCGAAGTCGTGCAGAAAAAAAAAAAAAAAAAAAAAAAGTTCCCTAATTATGAACGTCGACACAACTTGACGTAGGTAATTTTTTGGAAGCGTTGATACATCTGGTTGTGAAACCAAAGTCATCTTTCCCTAGTTGGCCTCCTTCTATTCGTAATACAAACCGAGGCATTCCTATTAAATAGTTTGTCCTCTTCTAAAGATCACGGGATTTACGAGGTGACTCAGATACACATCTTCCTCATTTCACACTCAAAATTACTTGGCATGCCCAAAACTTAAATACGCCCACCTCAGTTTCCCACATGGAAATTAGAAGGCTCAGAGGGATGCTACAACAACACGTCTGTGCTTCTAAGGCGCGGACGCGCTAACGCGGGGAATGCCACAAAAAAAACCCCAAAAAAAAACCCAAACAATTTTTGAGTGAAGAGTAAGGTTTCACTCGTGAGGCACGGCGTGAACCACGGGGATAAACTGATGCGTGGTGCAACCTAAAGCTCGGCTATAGTAGGACAGCGCGGGCGACGGGATGCGAGGGGATGCGACGGGACGCGACGGGACGGGAGTCCCTCGGCAGCCATCCCCAGGACACCGCCGCCCTTCCCGGCCCGTCCGGGACCCGCGGTCCCTCTCCCGCGCGGTCCCTCCGCCCTTCCGCTCCCTCAGCGCCGCCCGCGCGCCCCCTCCCCGCGCGCCCCCTCCCCGCGAGCGCAGGCGCGCGCGCGCACCTTGCCCAGCTGCCTCCGGAGCGCCTCCTCCGCCAGCGCCATAGCGGCGCGCGCCGCCTTCCCGGCGGCCCCCGCGCGCGGCAACGCCGCCCCTCAGGGAGGCGGGCTGGGCTCATCCAGGGAAACGTGGGATACGCCAGAGGATTTCATCGTCCTTGTAATGGGTCTGCGAGCGGGAGGGTACATAAAAGCTTCGATGCGTTAACCGTGACAGGCCAAGGCAAAGAGGTCGGGGCTGGGTGCCGTTTCCATCCGCCATGGTGTTGCAAAATGTGGTATGTGTCGAGAGTAAAGCTAGGATCGTCTTTGATGTAAGATCGTTGTTTGAAGCCTAATCAGCAGGAAAGGAAACCTAATCAGAGGGAGAGGCAGCGGCCGGCGTCCAGTCAAGGACATCCGTGAGTGAACAACCTTTAAGGATGCAGTAAATCAAGATGCTGTTGGTAGAATTACAGAATATGCTGAGTTGGAAGGGACCCACCAGGATCATGGAGTGCACCTCCTGGCCCTGCACAGGACACCCCAAAAGTCACACCATGTGCTTGAGAGCATTGTCCAAACCCTTCTTGAACTCAGTCAGGCTTGGTGCGGTGACCACTTCCCTGGGGAGCCTGGTCCGCTGCCCAGCCACCCTCTGGGTGAAGAACCTTTTCCTGATAACCCAACCTAAACCTCCCCTGACAACGTGATGCAATTTCATCGAGTCCTGTCACTGGTCACCACAGAAAGAGATCAGTGTCTGCCGCTCTGCTTCCCCTCATGAGGAAGTTGTAACTGCAATGAGGTCTCAGTCTTCTCCAGGCTGAACAAGCCAAGTGACCTCACCCACTTCTCCTATGGCTTTCCTTCCAGACCCTTCACCATCCTTGTGACCATACAGAGATATTATAGGGATGCAGGGATTTCTTCCCTCTGTATTGACAGTATCAAAACTGATTTGCAGCTTTATGGAGTTACAAGTATGTAAATACAAACCTGACATGAATTTATTTCCCTACATTAATCTCTTATTTTTTAAACCTCCCTACCACACAGCAGAGAGACCAGAAAACTGCCTTTTGGAAACTGCCTTTCAACCCTGGCAACATGCAAGTCTGATGGCCAGTTCAGTGGAAAACACAGTAGGTTCAGCAAGGTAAATGGTGACAAATGCCAGTTCCATCCCCATAACTAACCAGACAACTGACAGATCAGATCAGACCAGACCAAGCATGACAGTAGCACGTTTTTACAAGGAGTAAGATCTTGAGAAAGCTCGTACAATTTTTTTCTCCTTCACTGATACAAAGCCTGAAGCAGACAGTAACTAAGGGCACAGGTTGTTGATACAGCCATTGCAGAAAATAATTAGGTTTAGAACAACCTTCATCAGGCTTCTCCATCGTACATATTGTTTACAGATGCTGATTCTGCTTCTGTGCTGAAATTGTTGTGTGTGATGTAATGAAGGATGTTACAGCTTCAGTGTTCAGTTTGGAAAGTAACACAAGATCAGTCCTTCAGGAACCTCATCAGTCCTTAAAAAACATCATTTGCCCAGCAAGCATAGTACCTCTTTGGTTAAACTCTTAACAGAATGATCAGCATGAACATTTCTCTAAACCTTTTAAGAGATAATTTGAAAAGAATGTTGTTTCACAAAGATCCTAGCACAGACTAATGTTTGAGAATAAAACATTCCTTTTAAATTTTTAATCTCAAGCATCTAAATTTTTTATTTCTCATTATTTCATGGTAAAAACAACTGGGAACGTCTGATAGATAATTACAGTTATTAGTAAGTTTGATGTTTGGAAACGTCTTTAAATTCTCTGTGTTCATACATAACCAAAACAATCCTAGCAACCAGGACAGTGACCACATCCCCATGGCAGTGACACACTGCTGCTGGTAGTAGTGTTTCTGTTTAAGGCTTAGAAGTCACCCTTGACTAAGCTTGCACCCCAACTACAGATTCAAATTTCTTAGTACTCACTGTTCAAACTCATTTAAATTCCGAGCTGGGTCTGTGCCCTCTGACTCAAAATCTTCTCTAAACATCATTTGCAGTGACTAACTCTGTATTACATCAACAGATTGTAATGCCATTTAATCTCTAGGTAATGAAATATCCTGCTAGCAGGCTAACACGCAGCCTTGCTGTGCGTATCCCACGTACCCTCTAGTAGTTCCTCTGCTCCCATCACTGGCAACACTCTTCCAAATGAAGCCATAGAATTTTGCATATATTCCTACCAAACTTGCTGTAGAAGTTCTCCCAAACTGGGATTTATCAAGCAATACATCCAGCTCTTATGCTATTACAACTCCTCACTGCATAAAAGCTCACCCTAAGTATTAAAAACCAGCATTTTGGCAGCAGGACAGATTTTCTTCCGGACCAAGATGTTTTCTGTGAGACTTTGTAGAAAAGTTAAGATGGTTAATGAAATAGAAAACAGATTGCAGTTTCTCAGGTGCTAAGGGAGAGGGCAAAGCAAAATGACAGTCTTGGGGTGACATGGATCTTGTCTTATAGCATACAGCTCTGGAATTTTATTCAGCTCTACACAAGAGGAAAACAGCATCATTTCTACAGCCCTAAACTTTCATACTCTAAATCCTCATCTCATCATTCTGCTTGCCTGTGAACATCCTGTATCTATAGGGATGCTAGCTTACAGCAAAGCCAATGAAAAGGGTTCTCAATAATATGTAACTACAATCCAGGAAGCATTTTAAAGGATTTTCTCCAGTGGAGAAAATCATGCAATACTATGAGTTGTCTGAATTAACTTAAGAGTAATGGAATGGAAATTACAAGTTCAACTTGTAAATATTAAATGCTATGGGAAAAATTTGCACTTCTAAAATATGCTCAAGTGATCACCCCAGATACCAAAGACTGGGAAATAAATGCAGACCAACCACAACACAAGTGGCAGGAGCAAGCTTTGTAACAAAACCCAAGCCACCTTCAGCTCTGGAAAAATCATGACTAAAAGCATTATTTATCTCAGTGTTCCCCTTTGTTCTGAACAACCAGCAAGTCACCCATGTGTGTGATCTACACTGGGAGCACTTTATATGTCGTAACAATCACTTTAAAAGCACCAGCCAACCAAGGCTGGATTTAAGCCAGCAGCTATGAGGTACATCAGACCTCACTGCCAACTGTAAAGACAGTGAAAAGACCTCCACAAAATAGTTCAATTTTCTTGCCAGTTTCAGCATCTCCCACTGCTTGTAAACAGGGCTCCCCCTGGCCCTGGGCTGCATCATGCACCATGCGCTGCCATCACCATGTTCCCTTTTTACACACAGCTGGCAAACAGAAGCCAGGCTAATAAAGGGTTTCCTGGCTCCCTCCTTTTGGCTGGGTAAGAGGGTGCTAAGAGCAGCACATCCCTCTGCCTAAGCTCTGAACAGTCACCTTGCATGATTGGGTGCCTGTGTACACAGCATTTACAGTCACATTTGACACCACTGTAGAGGTCTCAGAAACCCTTCCAGAATATTCTGTAGAAATCAAGAACCAGATAAAGTGGATTGAGTCACATCAGTGCCCCTCCTGTCCATCAATAACCATAATCAGTGTTGTTCATCAACTTCAGAGCAGCAGGTCAATCCACAGGTGCCCTGCTCTACCATACACAACATTTCTTTGGTCAAATCTGGACATACTGGACATGTTGAAGGACCACAAGGCATTCATACACCACAAGAGCTGGAAGCAGGTGGCAGGGAGAATTACTGTCTTACCGTGATAGGGAGATGAGGGCAGACCCACAAAAAACATTGTGTGTCCTTAGATGCATCATTCAAGGAAGCTGCTTACCTCTCCTGAAGAAATCCACAAGAGAAGTTTAATACATGGAGAAGCGCATGTAAGGCACTCAAACAGCCGTTTGTACTCAGTGTGTGCACAGGTATGTGTTCAGTTATTCCCACGCAGTACAAAACCTGGAACTCTACACTCAAGTGTTTTTCAAATCACAATCAAGCCAACTCCTTCAACCAAAAAAAAACTACTGAAGCTCTTGATTCTTTAAATTGTTGATTGCCATCAACTTTCAGACACATAGTATGAGAGCTGGCCTCAGATACTTGCCTATTCTCAAGCAAGGAATGTTGAGAAAGTTACATTCAGGATACAAAAAAATTCATGAATTTGCCAGTGGGGGGAGAAGGATGTAGGCAAAACCCAAGACTCCCATAAATCAGAGGAACCCTCAAGCAAATTAAGCGCAAGGTGACGTGGAAAAACAAAAGTATCAGTTGTGGACAGGTAAGTCAGGGCTGAACTGGTGACATGTTTGATTACTTCAGGAATGTCCTCTGTCCTTAATTTCCTTCCACAGAGCATGGTAAGCATGGTACATCAAAGGCTGTTTAGATTCCCAGGCTCATGGAAAAATGTTTCCATATGCATTTCCAGGGGTAAGAAGAGGCAATCTATGGGATAAATAAACTGCAGTTCTATCTTGTAGAATTGAAGTGTTACTTCAAATAAACTACAATTAAAAGCTGTCCTCAAAGAAGGAAAACCTGTAATTACTTTTTTTTCCAATCTGAATAAAATAATTTTACTTCCAGAAGTAGGTTTACTGGCTGGGTTAAGATAATGACTCTATGTAGAACCACCATCCTCCTGAACAGAACATCCTTGCTTTGAAATAACGGCTAAGATTGACTGATCACAGCTATTAAGATACATTAAAAATCTCAAGGGAGTTCCATACAAGGTAGTTCCAAAGAAGATAAGATTTCATGCCTTCAAAAGAAGGTACTCATAAGACCCATTAAAGGCAGATTTGCAGTATTTTAAAAGAGTATTTTTTTAAGCACAGGAGTGTGCAAGCATTGCTGTTCCTCATAAAGGCAGGTGGGCTCACTGATGTGTATCCATTCGGAAGTGGGTCACAGCACTAGCTGATCAAAACAGTCATTTAATTCCACCAGGAAAGCAGAAAACCCTTCCAGAGGAGACAGCCATCAAGGTAGTTCAGACTCCATGCATGGAGTAAGGGAGCTCAAGAAGGATACTGCTTATGAAACTGCAGCATGAACACACTTGGGTATATTATGACTCTAAATACACGTTCCTCCAAGGACCCTATGGTGCAGCCTAAGCTGCAGGAGACACCAGGAACTTTCAGATATTTTCTGAAGGCTTACATGACTCCATTAAAATTTTCACATCTTCTTGCTGGCTGCATGAGAACCATTCTTGGAGAACATTCAGACTGACACTACTGTATGTGAGACCTCAGAGGAAACAGCAGAAAGTAATCCTGATAAATCTCCCATGAAGTAAACCAATGAGAAATAGCAGTAAAATGTTTAATGCCTGTAATTTATTGTAGACATACTCTGCAAAACTTATATGCATTTGGTGTGTGCTAAAGTATACACTTCCTTGACAGCACCAGAGAGCAGTTAAGCTACGTACGAGGTTTTAACCTGATTTGTCACATTGTGTAAAAAGACACTGTGCACACATGATATCCCCAAAGAAAAAAAAAATCATTGGCTAAAACTAGAAGCACCCTTATTTACACACTAACATTTTAATATTGCATCACACCCACTCACCAAAATAAATAGAAGTACATTCATCACAATTTAAACACCAGTCTCTCCATATATTTATTTTCTTTCTGACATGTTTTGGTCTCCAGAAATATGCTATATCTAGAAATAGGCATCAGCTACTAGATTATGTTACAAAATGCAAAAAAAAAAATAGAAAATTAGTTTTCCTGGACAATATTTTGGGCTTTACACAAAAATAAATCCAGATTTCCATAGAGATCTCATATACTACTTGAAAGATTTTTATTTTAAAGCACAGCACAGAGTTGCACACTAAGGCTTCCTGTGATATGCAAAACCCTGGCCTCCAAAAGACATCACTGTAAAGTGAAATAACAGCTCAAGTGTAAATACAAGACATTTTCAAAAAGTAGTCATCGATAGAAAGTGCCCTTCATTTGATTTAGCATTAGCAGTAAAGAAGTAGCTACCTTAATTGTGCAATCAAAGCCAGACCTGGAAGGGTTTTATGAAAAGTACGTCATTTCACACTCTCAAGTTTAAGGATATAGAATCTGAGATAGCAGAAACCAACCTTTTTATACTCCTACATTCATTATTTTTTGACACAATTTAGTAAAAAAGGCACGTTGTCAAACAGTGAATTAAAAATCTAAAGACCAAACCAGAATTTCCTTAAATACAATTAAATCATTAGCTGAACATCCGATCCTGATAAACCAATGTAAGCATTCTTCCAGTTTTTCTTCACCTCAAATTCAGATGCACTTTGGACAAGTACTGAAATACTGTCATTAGACGAATACTATAGATCTGGCAAACAGTAAACAGGTTTTTGGATACAAGGTCAGGAATTAAAAACTGAGTTTAGTTCCTTCCTAGCTGACATACAAATATGCAACAAATATGCAAGCACATTAAAAGCCAAACATTTGTACAAAATAGGAAACCCATCAGCATCCCATGCCAATTACGAGAAAGTACTTCTTGACTGTAAAATTACAAATGTGTCCTTGAATAATTTTTCATATGAAACAGACAAAATTTAAGCAATGATCACTGTGTGAAGAAAGTTATACAGTGTCTTAGGGAGGCTAGCAGAGTACATTCCAGTCACCATCTAAATGACAAAGTGCTTTACAGATTAAGAAGTTTAACTGATCTTGCATGGTTAAATAATCAGAAAGTGGTGAAATAATCAGGTTTTACTTAATCTGTATTTGTCTGAAATGCAGATTTCTTTCCCAACTGAACCAATTTGAAATTAATACATTTCTTTTGCTTCATAAGAGACTTTTTTCTCCCCAGTCAGGCAGGAAGTTGCTCACAGATGATATAGCTGTCTGGGTTGATGGACCTCAAGTCTTTCTCCAGCTAAAAACAATTAAAAAGTACAAACCCAGAATTTGATCATGGTCCCAAAGTTCATTGTCCTGAATGGGTAATTCTAGAAACCAGGAAATCTCCAACAGGATATTTTAGATGGTCCCAATGCAGCAGAGAATACAACACACTTCTAGACAGTGACGTTACACTATTTTGCGTGGTCTCAAGTGCACACACTGAGAAACAGTTTTTGTTAGTTAATAAAGTTAAAACTACAGAGGAGCAACAATGGTATCTTCACCTGGGCTCCACATTAGCTAATACTGAGATAGTTTATAGAATCTATGCCAGTAACTTATATCAGTGTTTTGCTGAGGCAGTGAAATGCTACACCACTGACAGAAAACATCTTAAAAACGCAAATCTGTTTTTTCTTACATTAAGAATCAGATGTTTAAACTTGAGCAGCTTCCAAGACTGTTCTTTACAGGTTGCTATCTGAACTGCTTCCTAGAAGCTGCACTGTTAAAAATAGCCCCAACAGGAAAGGTTCCTTTGTTGTTTTTCCACAAGGTAATTTTTCCTTTTTTCCCCCCCAACCAACATCCAAAGCCCTTTCCATACTTTTAAAAGTATTTCTAGCATTAAAACATAATGGCCCGAAGCAGCTGAAGGCAGATGCTACCAATGGAGTCCTGGAGCTTGAGGCAAAGCTGAGTAACGACACTAGTGAGCTTTGAAGGGCCACTTGGGGAAATCCAACTAGGTGCAACACCAGATTTGAGCTTCAGGTCTCAGTACAACTCCTGTAGACTTACATGAACCCTGTGCTGATTGTAAACAAATTCAGTTACTGAAACAAACAGTCTTTAAGTGCATAGTTAGAAATAATGTGCAAATATGGGCATTAAGGTAAGTAACTGAACTAACTCTCCTGCTATACATATTACTTTAGGTTTTTGGCTTGCTGAAATCAATTACAAGTATTAACTAGTTAACATGATGTTAATACTGAAAAGCTGCAAATGTATTCTAACAGAACTTAATTCTGATGTTCTTTCTGAACAGTAAAACTAATTAGATAAATGACTGCTTCACATTTTAAATAATTTAACACATCAGATGTTTAATGCAAGAAAAAACACAATTTGTAAAAGCAGCAGAAGCTGTTAAACAAATCTGAAGATTTACAGGGCAGGAAAAGAATTCCCAAGCATATGCTTGAGCCCAAAAGCACAGGTTACAGACAACACTAGAAATGCTTGTTTTCAGGGTGTGTGTTTCTCATACTGAATTAGACTGGCACTGGAATTCCAGACAGCAAAAGCCAACATAATCTTTTGGCCATATCCATAACTGCACAGTTTGCAAATAACATGCACTTTTCTGTTTAGTAAAATAGAGGTTCAAATTATTTTATGGGTCCTCAAATGAAAAGATCTGCAGCACTTTATTGCCTTAAACACCTGTGGGCTGTGGCTGAACTTACACCCAAGCTGCTGCTGGTACAGAAGATGACATTTTAACACTTTGTGGCTCATGCTGGGAGACAGGGCAGGATACAGAGCAATCTCTCCAAGTCTCAAGAAATATCAGGGAACAAGAATGCTATTCCTTTCTTTCAAATGAATGCAAGATTGGTTTACTGGTACGTGGCCCACACAGTTCCAAGTCAGTGCATAGCTAGTCAATATTTCTGCTGGCATCTTGAACTGGTTTAATCAATGGAAACGTCTATTAATTTTATTCCATTTAATATGCATTAGTGCATTAATTTCTTCATAAAAAACAACCCTGGCAAGTATTAAAAATAAATATCTTATTTAGGTCAAACTAAAGCCTTGCTCTTCAGTACTTTAATCCCTTTAAATATTCTTTTGCCCTCTAACAAGCAAATGGAAACTGAAGTAGAATAAGAGATGTATGGAGGCAGAGGGGAGCAGAAACATGAACAAAGTCAACACCGTAAGTCAGTTAATGCGTCCTCAGCTTCTTAGACTGTCTCTTGCGTTTCAATTCTTCTTCTTCCCGTCTCAATTCTTCCAAGTCTTCCTGAACACCGAGTCTCAAGCTGCCAAACGAGATTAAATCCTTTACACTGCCACTCAGGACACTTTAGGTTTTACTTCTACACCCCCAAAAAGCAATGCTAAAAGTACTACAGCTGATTTGAAGAGTAATTTCATATCAGATCTTCTTTAATTATAGAATGAATACTGCTTTAAGAAATCAAGATTTTTTTATCATAAGACTAGAATCAAATATTTCAAGGGAAAAATATTTAATACTTCTGTTAAAAAAGAAAGATTGTGTAAAAATATTTAATAAATTTATTACATAAGGTCTTTTTTTCCTCCCAAAATGCAGCTACTGAAACACATCCATTGAAAAGGTAAAACTGAATTTAACTCAAGTTTCTTATCTCCACTTTCTTTATGTTGCATGTGTAGTTAAAAGTGAGTCAGGAATTCAACTCTGCAAAACCTCACTCTAAGATGTCAACAGAGAGTTTGGTTAAAAGCAATTATCACTTTAAAATTCCAGTTATTTCCCCTAACTCCACTTAACAGACTATAGCTTTCCACAGGCTGCAGCTGTTCCTCAGGAGCCAGGAGGAATAAGGACACTCACTATAACTGCAAAGATGCAAGTCTCTAATGCTCAAGGCACCTTCTGAATAACCATACAGAAATTTCAGTAGAACAAAAGAATTTGGTAACTCCATCCATTCCAATATTTTAATTTTCTATAAAAAACCCTTATAGCTTTCATAAAACTTGTCCCACCACTCATTAAAAAACAAAAAGAAAATCAATTTATGACACAAGAACTGTGCAGGCCCAAAGGCCAAAACCAATACAAAAATATCACCTTCATATTTTAAATCAGTGACTACAAAAGCTTGTCAGCATACTTTTTATACTTCTATAGAAATACAGACACACGTGTAGAGATAAAAACAAAGTTTCCAGACCTCAAACTGGCAGAATATTGTAATGTTTGGGACAAATTAAAGGATTTGGAATTTCAACTGAAATGTGTAATTCAAAAAAGATTTTTGGAAATGAATTTGTTTTGGTTTTTATTGGTTCCTAACAAGCAAGAATTGTGATAGATAAGAACATACATGACTTATTTAGAGTATCCACCACTGGCTGTATGAGTTTCCTCTTTACTTAAGCTTTCTTATGAAAAATTGTAAGGCTTATTTATCTCTGCTATAAAAAGCAGATTGGATATTTGCTAACTTAGCCCTGTGACTTCAGCAACAAACAAACTTCCCAGTTTGTATCCAAGTTTAAACCCATGCATACCTCCTAGCTTCTTCTTTCTGTTGCTCTCTCCAGCTGCTCTCCATATAACGTAAGGCATAATCACTTTCATCTTTGTACCTGAAAATTAAATATCCGTTTTTAGCACATTGAAAAAAACAGCTAATGAAGCATATCCCTTCTTAGGAAGAATAATTACTTGGTCTCCTGCTTTTTCTGCACTATCTTAAAATTGTCACTTTTCTTACCTTTTCCGGTCATAACCAAATATTTCCCGAATATGTTTTGATATTTCTTCTTGAGGTTCCCCTTCATCTTCAATGAAGTCATCCATTTCAGAGTCATATTCATCATCATCATCATCATCTATTTGCCTCTTGTAACTAATAGGTGGTCTTCCAAGACCTAAATGATGGGAGAGAAGAAAATACTTAATAACATGAACATAACATTAATTTAACAGTACTTCTCCTTGCTATACCTTAGGCACAGCCATTTTCTGGGCTTCAAGGTGGAAAACTTCTGCCTGGAGTTAACCAGCATTTCTCAGAAGTTCAGCAAAAGGAAATACTTCCTCTGAGTTGTGCTAGAGGAGATTACATATCCGTATCAGCAATGGCATCCTGAGAAAACCACTCGACATTATCTGTTCTTCATTCGGGGTTTTCTAGGCGCTTACTCACTACACTCCACACCGCTTGCTCCTGATCAGAAGTAAATTTTTAGAACTGCTTGTCACTGGTAAGATAAATTTACAAAAACACTGAAATGTAAAACCTGTGACTGATTTTTCATGTAGCTCTTCAAGCATCTGTTATTGTAAGATGCTACAAAGTTTTATAGACCAACTATCAAGCAATGCTGGAAGCAAATCCTTCAATTCTTTTCCTTCTAACAGCATTCATATACCAATATCCATCACAGGCTGCTTAGTTTCCTTTCATATGGTACTTCACGCCACCTGTATTTCAAAAATTGTGAACATAGGTAAAAATAAATAAAATAAATTAGAAGTTGCTATATTTAATTTTGTTTCAATTATTAAACTGTTCTTATCGAAGTTTCACTTTTTCCCAATTCTTTTCCCTACAGGGGGACAGGGCAAGTGAGCAGCTGCATGGTACTTAGTTGCCAGTTGGAGTTAAACCACAACAGTGAGAAAATTCTTTGTTCTATAAATGCATACCTTGTGGATGAAGCACAGGTCTATGCCCTGGAAAAGGTCTCATTCCATTCATCTGTCCATTGCTAGGTCTTGTGACAAGGTTTTTAGAAGAAATGGTTTCTGACACGACAGTACACTTGGGTTTTACAGCTGTGCCTGGGCCGCTGCCTGGTCGCGCAGGTCCTGCGCTTGTGCTGATGCCCGGCCTCCCTGGTCCGGTGCCCAAGCTGCTGCCCGGCCGCTTGGCTCCTGTGCTTGGACTGATTCCTGGCCTTCCTGGTCCTGTTCCCAAGCTGCTGCCTGGTCGTCCTGGCCCTATGTTTGTGCTGCTGCCTGGCCTTCCCGGTCCAGTGCCCAAGCTGCTGCCCGGTCGCTTCAGTCCCACGCCTGAGCTGCTGCCCGGTCGCCCAGGTCCTGTGCTTGAGCTGCCCGTCAGCCTTCCCGGTCCCACACCTGAGCCACACCCTGGTCGCCCAGGTCCCATGCTTGAGCTGCTGCCTGGCCTCCCAGGTCCTGTGGCTGAGCTGCTGCCCAGTCGCCCAGGTCCTGAGCTTAAACCACTTCCCGGCCTTCCAGGTCCCACGCCAGAATTGCTGCTTGATCGCCCCGGTCCTGCACTTGAACCGCCCCCTGGATGTCCAGGTCCTCCTTTTCCTAAGCTGCTGCCTGATCGCTTTGCATTGGAGTTGATTCCATGTTGAAGGGCTGCAGGTTTCCCTGGTTTTGCATGGGCAGACTTTTTCAGGCTGGATTCTTTAGCAGATGGCAGCCTCTGAGTCCCATTGGCCATGGGTTTTGAGGGTGGCACCTGAGAGCTTGAGCCAGACTTTCTAATACCATTGACAGGTAATTTACTATTACTGCTACCAGTAGAGCTTTTTAAGGAACCATTTTGTGAGTTTTTTTCCATTTGATCAAGTCTGGAAGAAGAAGATGACCGTGGGTGTTTTTCAGTCAATGCTGGTGCTTTGGATTTCTTATCAATACCACCCATAGAAAGGGACAGACTGCTTTTAGATGTGGAATGTTTATCTACTGAGCTTTTATTAAGTTTTGCATTTACAGATGCTTTTTGAGAAGACAGTTTTTTTGAAGAACTGGATATCCCTGCAGGCTTAACCTCCTTCTCACTTTTCTTATGCATTTCTACTTTTTTGTTTTTGCGTCCCAAAAACTCCCTCTCTCTCAGTTCTTCTGCTGTTCTGGGCCTTTCTTCCACCTTTTTCACTGGTTTTATTTCCACTGGTTCATATTGTTTCTTTTCAGCAAGTCTCAAGAGCTCTGCAAAGTTCAGAGGTGCTGGTGCACTTTTCGGAGGTGCCTTTGGTTTCACTGCAGCTTTGGATGGTTTCTCTTCATATTCTTCTTGCTCATGCTCAGATTCTGTCTGACTGTATTCAAGTTGCTCAGCTTCATCTTCTGTTGCATACTCAGCCTCTGGGGCCTGAGCAACATTCTCACAAGTCCTCCTCTTTTTAGGCTTCTCTTCAACAGGAATGCCATTATAGCCATAAAAATTATCCTTTGTTCGTGAGGCCATGGCTCTTGCCTTTCTGTCATGTTTCAGTTCAATGCGCCTCGCCAAGAGCTGCTCCTTCTTCCTTCTTTCTTCCAGTGCTGCAAGAAAACCAGGAGAAAGTGATGCAAAAGCACTACTTTTTATTTCTGTATTTTCCAAACTAACAAACCACTTAGGACAGTAAGTTAAAGATAGCTGGCTAACAGCTATCCAAAACAGTCCAGAAAGTGACCACAGGTCTGCCAACAGGGCAGGCTAACCCACCTGTATCAGCTGCTCCAACAAAGGCAAGTAATTAAGTCAAATGCTGTAACAACACCCACTAAGGTTTTTCGAGGGAAGCAGCTTCCCAGGATGCTATGAAAAATATGGAGAATCACTGTATAAGAAGGTACAGAAGTTATGGTATCTCTGGGTAGTGGAGAGAGTTCTGAGACTGAGCAAGAGAATTTTGAGACTGTACAGAACTTACTATCAAATGCAGAAGGGAAGTTGAGCAAGGGGAGGGAATAAGAGTACTGGGAGATAAGAATTTGAAAATAGTCTAAGTGTGTGTGTAGAGGGATATAGGGGAGACAGAAGCAGCTGAACACAGATAAGCAAGCAGCTGGTCATTACACATGTTTGATGGAGCCCTGTGCCCTATCTCCACATCCTTACTGTTCTGGCTTAAGCTGTTTTCTGCATAAGTATGCTCTCTATCTTGTGTCTGTGATCTGCTGACAAGAGTCAGACTGAACTAGCTGGTGAATGAGACATCTAAATGCCAAATACTGGACAGATGAAGGAGTGGAGGCTAAATACCAGAAAGATTCAGAAAAAGTAAAAATTCCTAGAAAATGGCTTGGGCTACTCATACTTTGGGTGCCTATAAAGGTACCATGACTTGTGTTATTCTGTTGTCAAGGGCTGCGACAGCACATGGTGTGCCAGCATGCCCCATGTGGAATTCATGCTTAGTTTTGCTTCTGGCTGGACCTGGCAGTAGGGATAAGGTACAGACTCATGACTGGCCCAGGAGAGGAGGAATAACCTGGGCCATCCAATCCATCAGATTCGGTTACCTTTCACAAAACATTAACACCAGAAGCAATGCAATATTAGTTTATTCTATCGATTACTTAAAGGAAATATAGCAGTAAAAAAATTGTGGCTCAGAAACTCTTTGAAATTCAGACTGTATTAATACACTAGATTAAGACACAACAACAGCAACTCTTCCCATTTTTCACACAGATGAAGCTTTTCAAAGTTAAGCTAACAAAAGTTCAGATCGTTTGTTGTGCTGCACCTTAACTGCTTCTCAATCTCCAAATATAAATGCTAATGTAGCTCATTAATGATTAGCTCCTTAGGAAAGCAAGTAAACATCCCCGGTCCTTACTTAGTTCTGGCTTTCCCTCGGCATCAGTTCTGTGCATAAATTCCAGAAACAGATGTGCAGCTGTAGTTGCAAGAACTTTGAAAAACGTGACAAATACCAAAGAATCCATGAAAGTCTCCCATAGGAGATATTTTGTACTTTTACCTTTTTTTCTCTTTTCTTCTTCTTGCCGTCTGAGAAATGCTTGCACTGCTGCAGACTCTACACCCTTGACTTTGGGAACTTTTTTGGGAGGACCAACGGCCAAACTGTACCTTTTCTGCAAAGAACAATGAAATATGTCAGAAGAATTAAGAAATTAACAGTTTAGAGTTTAAAACCGAAGAGTTGCACAACAGTTCTGTACTTGACTTAAGCACAGAGACGGTACAGAGTAAACAATGAACTCCCACTGAAGCTGAGGGTTGTGCTGGATACATTTGACTCACAGTTGTACTTTTAGGCTGACTAAGGAGCAATCAGTTCCACATCTTGGGAGAAACTTGCAAGCTAGAAAGCATCTGGTCCAAGGGAGTAGAGGTATCTTGGAGAAGATTTTGAAAGGTGGTTTCATAACCATCAAAAGAGCAAGATAACCAAAGTCCAGAACAAGATATCAGCACTAAGATAAGGACATCTATCTTGTCTATACCATTGGCCAGCAGCCAACTACTTCACCCTATAAATATTGCCACCAGGATGGGCCTGATTTGATTTCTGCCTGAGCTGCAGCTTAACTGGATGCCAGGTGAACCCCTTGAGCAGGGATGCCTCTCAGGGTTAGAAATTCCTTACCTAAAACTAAGAGATTCTTCCTTACCCAAGGTGGAAAGATTCCTTACTCATGACAGATCCTCAGTAGGTAACAGAGGATGTTGCATTAGTATTATGAAACTATATAATCCATCCACTCCATATTATTACAAACACTGTATGGATAATTCCATTACACATATACTACTGATCAAGCCTGAGACTAAGAATGGATCCAGCCACTCCTAGGCTCCAAATAGTTTAGAAAGCAAGGAGTCCACGCAGAACCTTTTGCCTCAGCAGGACTGTGTCTTTGCATTGCCAGTCTCTGAGAATCATTTTAAATGAACTCAAATAAATTAATTTGAACTCAACCTTCTTTTTTGTATGTTTCTTCCGTTAATTAATTAATAAGATGAATCCTGCATTAAACTTTTTAAACCACATCAAACCACAGTTAAATTTAGTTAAATTCCAGTGAATTGTCAAATCGTTATTTTATCTCAAAATACATTGCTGCCTGTCTTTTGAGCATGGTACATTCCACTCATCCACAACAGGGGCTCACTCGGCTTTTGGAAGGAATGAACAGGAAACCAGAAGCCAGGTAGGGAAACAAAATGAGTGAAATGCACTGGACTAATAAGGAATGCGGTGGCTGCATTAGTAATGGAATAAAAGTATTTCAGTTCAGCCTCCTCTTAGACCAAGAGAAACCAAAAGCAAACTACAGCCCAAGCTGCCAGAGTAAATTAAATTCCAGACTACAGGTTTACAGCTTCATTTTCAGTCTGCTTGTGGACACTCATTTCAGTCTCAGGTTACCTAATTCAGCAAAAATAAATAAATAAACTCAAAAATTGAATTATTCCAAAAGTTGGATTGGACTTCACCAGCATAATTAATAGGTTGATGTAAAACCAACAGTACTGATTTACGTTCCTGATGGCAGTGACCTTAAACACAATACTATTGGACATCAAGGAGTTAGTGATCCACACACCAGTTGACCTGAAACAGTGCAGGCCTGCACTCTACTTATCACCTGAGATCAGTGTGACCTCAGCACTAACTGTGACAGAATACACAGCCCCCACCTGGCAATTACAGCCCTCGCACGGTGTAATTTGTCAGAAGAAGAGAAGGCTCCAGGGAGATCTTGTTGCAGCCTTTCAGTACTGAAAGGGAGCTTATAAGAAAGATGGGGACACTTTTAAGCAGAGCCAGTAGCAATAGGACAGGGGGTATTTGGTTTTAAACTAGAAGAGGGAGTTTCTGACTAGAAGTTGTTTGATGGGAGTGGTGAAACACTGGCACAGATTGCCAAGGGAGGCTGTACACTCCCCATCCCCGGAAACATTAAAGGTCAGGTTGGACAAGGCTCTGGGTGACCTGATCTGTTTAAAGCTGTCCCTGGTCACTGCAGGGGACTTGGACTAGATCACCTCTGATGGTTCCTATTCCGTGGTTCTGTACCTCATTATATACTGAGATGAAGCTGCATGTTTTGATATAACATCCTTTTCCTTGGCAGAAGAAGTGATAAATTGAACTACTAACTTGCCAGGACATACTGCAAAAGCTCTAAAGACTACAACACTGCTCCATCTGCAACACAGACAGGATTTGCATGGCCTGAGGTCTGTACAGTGCTGTTCAGCCTGGGCTTCCAGGAACTGAACAGATGTAAAGTTATCTATGCTACCCCCTTTTCTGCTTCTCTTATATCCTACAAATGTTATTTAAATCAATGTTAAGTGCCCAAGTGCCTCTTACTGGGTTCTATAACAACCACTCGCACTAATGTGCTACACATGTTCAGACACTGCCTTTTACAAATGTACCAGATTGTGCCTAAAATGGGAAAAAAAGAGAAACTTTTTTGAACTTCTTCCCACAAACAATACAGAAGAAAAAACAAAGCAATGAGAAAGAGACAGTTGCAAAGATAAATACAATAGAAGGCAGTTAAACCCAGAAGCAGATGGAAAGCAGAATACATTTAGGAACAAAAGAAACCCAAACCCGAGGTTTGAGAGGGTGGGGTTTTTGTTTATGTCAGAAGTAAGCCGACAGATTAAAATCCAGACCACGATCTCCCACATGAGACATTAGGATCCTCACCAAATGAAAGAGATGTGAAAAACAGATCCAAATAAAGAAAGTATCACTAAAGAGCCATACAAGTCAGCATTTTTATAATTATCTTCCTATCCTCATAGAGCCTTATGAAACTTAACTAAAATAATTAAAATAAAATATCTGGTAAGGAAACCTACATCCAAATGTTTAAGAAGCAATAATCAGGCAGGCTGGCAGCATAACTCCCTATAAATGTCCATGTCACACAATGGAATCCTTCATTCTCATTTCTGATTAACTGATCAGCAGCACATGAATAGATCCTTGGATTACTTTAATTACTAACATGCAAACCCATCAATTAGCTTGAATATGCATGTGCTAGGAAACAAGGTTTGGAGGCTCATTTCCCAAACTGGCTCCAAGAAGGGCAGCTACAATACCAGCCACTTGTAGTCTCCCTGAACAGTTTCTGAAATGACTGGAGCAGAATTACAAGGGTGCACCATCCACATACATTGCATATTAAAACCTGCCATGTCACCTCATCACATTAAAGACCTACTACAGCCAAGCTCATTTACTGAGCTTCACCTCTCTGCAAGGAAGTTTACCACAATCTGAGAACCAATTTTCTTGTTTGTACCAAAAAGATTTCAAGACATGACTGCTCAGGAAACCTGAACTGTGATGCAGCATTGCCTCTCAGCTTTTGCTCAAATGTGGCCCATAGCTCTGTGTCCCAAAAGAAATTTGGCTTACTCCATTTGAACTGGAACAGAGAGGCAAAGCAAACCACACATTATCAGACAAAATCCTGCCAGAAACAGGTTGAAGCTAATTAGTACCTTAGAAATTATTTGCAGTCCTTTGTAGTATACTCATCTTAGTATAATGATGTCTATGTAAATTATCTTACAAAGTTAAACACGTCATGTTTTGCCACTGGTAAACTAATTTGGCAAAGCTTCATTTTATTCCAGTTCAACTGTGTCCTCAGTTTTGAAAATTCTGTTTTAAAAACTGCAGGACTCAAGCATCTTTTCCAGCCTAAATGATTTTGTACCTAAGGAGCACCTTTGAAAGCTGCTAAACAGCAGGGACAAATGTGGATTGATCTATTCTGTTAGGAAACCTTATAAAGAATTAAAGTGATGGGGAAGCAGTTTTCAGGCTTTGTTTTGCTGCACTGTGACCAACAGTCCTATCCAGAGCAGGTTTGTAAAGCAGCTTGACAGACAACCTCTTTTCTGACTGGCCCTAACATGACAAATCACACAAAACTTAAATTAAGTCTTCTTATCAGTAGCATTTCTTAACAGCGACTAACAGCTGAAAACACAGCAAAACAATTAATAAATGGTTACCCATTTTCTGTACTACTGCTGATACAAGTTTTGTTCACTTTCATTTAGTAATAGCATAAAATCACCTGCTAAAGTGTAGTCTTTTTAAAAGCACTAAACCATACACATGTTCCACAAATACTAATACAGTGTTTTATATACATGCAAATGAATATACATCAGATTGCAGATAAACTGGGCAAAATAAGCCAGCACATGCCACTATACCATCCAAACAGCAGCTGCACTCTTCTGGGTTTTAATAACTATTGCTAAGTTGGTTAAATCAACAGAGGAATAGAAATGCTTAGCCTTTAGGAAAGAGCAGGTCAAGCTGTTCCCAGAACACTGCACTATTCAAGTTGTAAACAGTGACTATTTGCTCTCAAGTCACTGACTTCCTTCAAAATGTGGCACATGATCTTGATAGAGCTGTAGCTGCTTTGATGTCAGCATTCAAGTACCAAATCTCGGACTGTAAAACAGGATTTATGAAATAATTGTAAACTCTTTGGCACTCAAATGAAGCCCTAAGGGGCCTAGACCAAATACCAGCCCCAGAAGTAATAGTGGTGGTATTGCCTTTAACAACGGTCAACATTTACATAGGTGGCAATGCAAGATCAATGCAAGTGATCAATTCTGCCAAGCCTGATTCTCAAGTAGAGCACCTGTGCAGCTCACTTATTGCAATGTGCTTGCACATGCAATGCAAAGACAATTCCACCTGTGTTATCCACTACAGGCAACTTGCAGAGGCTCTCACAGGCTGGGGATTCTTTTATTTGCTTGTTTCTCACTAGCAAGTTGTGACCCCTGTACGATGTTAACAACACTTTCCCTGCTCTTCCTTATCATTTGCTAAGACATGTAACCTTCTCCAATGGGAAGTCCCTGTTTCCCCCTAAATATTCCTCAGGGAACATCAGGAATGGTTCGTCCACCACATACACCCTTGTTTGTGTCACTCCTCTTGCAATGCCAGTTCCTCGGAAGGCAGCTTTCCACATTTTAAGTGGCCATTTGTGTTCGCTGCCCACAGGCCTCTGCTGTTCATCCTGAGCTGGTATTTCCAAAACTTCTGCTACAGACTGACCACTGAGTTCCCAGCAGCTGACTCTGCAGTGAGACTGTCTTAGAATACACGCAGGATGATTTCTCAACTGCTGCTTTCAATATCTGGTTATGACAAAGTAAATAGTAACAAGCATGTTTAAATTTGCTTCCCTTCAGGTCCTAACAACCCCTACCAAGAGACAGTTAAAATACTCTTATTGGTAAAGCCTATCAGCTCACACTGTTCTCCTCTCCCAAAACCAATTCAAGAGGTTCATACATTTCATTCCTAAAAAAAGGAAAAATTATTTTCTTCCAGTTTTTCAACTGCTGCCACAGCACTCAAGCAGAGACATTAGCTGTAAAAAAAGCAGAGATTTCTTCTATTTAATGTTGCTTCACACAGGATAGAACCGGAACAGATACTTTATGCTTTCCTTTCTGTAGTGATATGTTGGTCCCCATTTTCATCTGCTTTTGCAAAAAAAAAAAAAAAAAAACCCCAAAACAACAACAACAACAAACAAACAAACAAAAAAAGACAAACCAAAAGAAAACAAAAAACCAACCACCAGGAATAGGAAAAGCTGAAAATGCTACTAGTCAGCATTTAAACCTTGACAGTCTGGAACTTTACTATCAGGTCAGTCAAGCTGAGAGTAAAAGCCCTCCTCATCCCTGCCAACATTTCACACTGTCTATCTTGCAGTTCCTCCTGTGGAGGCTGATGTAATTCAAGGCATTTTAGGCCCTGTTTTGAGGCAAGTTTTAAGCACACAATAAATGCACACTCATCAATCGATGGGAGTCTGGTCCTACAGCAGCAATCTGCACTTCACAGCCATTCCCATTATTTCACATGCAGGGCTTCTCTTGCCTGTGGGCAAACGCTCAATAATTTGCAGATTAAAATTCGATGGGCAGGCTCTGTAACCCAAGGTCCTCTGAACAAACTCCAGGATTCTGTTACTGTTTCACTTCACAAATACTTAATTCCTTGTGGCTACTTGCATCTGTCAGCTCCACTGGAGGCTGCTTTCTATCAGTCTAACTTAAAGTGAGACCTCAGCGAGTGCTGACGTGGATGACAAGCTCTTTCACTTTTGTGTCACCTCTTTGTGGTTAAGTTGTTTCAGATTTCTGTAAATTCTGCACACCAGTTTTGCCCTCAGTTAAAAGGAATTGGGAGCAATATAAGATGTTTATACTGTCATTAATAATTTATTAGAAATTAAGGTGAAATAAAAGAATGACTTGGTTCCAACTGTCCTCAGGGTTTTGGGTATTTTTAAAAGCTGCAATAAAATTTCATATTTTAAAGGATAGCTACAATAAAAATATCTGAAAGTGCTTCACCATGTCACATGAAACACGTGGCATAACAGAGTAAACCAATTTCACCAAAAAGAGTGACACAATGAATTTAAACCTTTCTAAAGTTGACATTAAATCTCGTAACTATTATAATGTCTAGTCAAAGCAAGACCACACTGAAAATCTAATGAACTGCTCATATGAGCACAGGTAACAAGATACAACAGTGAAACCTCTATGGAATATTAGATGATAAAGCCTGGGGCTCTACTCAGAAACTGCTATGAAGATGATTAGCAGCACATTAATAGCTTAGACAGTAGTTCATATATGTACTGTTTTATTTAGAAACAAAACCTGATGCAACTAACAGGGCACCAAAAGGCTGATTTCAGCAATGTTCCTTTTGAATCTGGATTTCCATAGGGAGATGAACAAGCAGATTCGTTTTCACAGGGACATGATGTAATATCTGCTTTATCCAGGCCCCTCTTTTACAATACAAGGCCACATTATTTCTTAGAGTTTTTCTACAGTTTCCCCTTTGAACTAAACACTACCTGTATAGTGCGTATGTCTATTTATATACATTTTGAATATACACTACTTGTTCATGTCACTATTTTTCATTACAAAGGGCATGGAGTATTTAGTTTAATGAACTGTAAAGTTTAGAACAAACTTCTCAGAGAGAAATTCAGGGGATATGCTCTTTAATGCAGGAACTAACATTTCTGAAAACCTGGTAATTTTACATACCAGTAAATTGTGTAATTAGTCTATATAATGTTTTTAATGAAAGTATTTTAAAATAATTCTATTCTTCTTATATAAACACATTTAATGTATTCGCTTTAACATAGTGGAGTTGTTTAGATGTCCAGTGATTGTAAAATCTCCATGGGCTCTCTTTTAAAGCCCAGCAGCTGCAAATGACCTCAAGCAGTGCCAAGCGCAGCTCTGCTTTTGCTCAGAGACCGGGGCCAACTTTGGAGTTAAATGCTGCACCACTAATGTGCTAAACCAAACTGTTTCAGCTATGGATTCATCTGCACTCTCACTCCATGAGTTAATCAGGAATTAGCAAATCCTAACGCTGCCTTTTCTAAAAAGAGTAGCTAAACCCTCATCCATTGCACAACAAGTAGGATCCCCTCCCCCTACCATCACATCTGCAATGGAGAGAACACGGCATCATCATGGCTTGAAACTACTTGTGACAATAAAGTAGTGGCACACACAGTAAAGCTGCATGGGAAAACTGAGACTATACAGAGAAGCCTTAAGCATCTAAAATAAGAATTATAATAGGCCAGTGACAACTTAGTGAAACAGCTTAAGACTGATAAAATGGGCATTTAAATATCCTAAAATATTTCTATATTTGTTGTTGTATTATTTATGTTACAAACGAGATTCCTATGTAGAGTCAGAGACAAATTAAATGTGCCTAAATATTAAAAAAGTATATTTTATAAGATTTTAAACCCACAGTGGAATCTGATTAATTTCACATCTGCCATATGGTTGGTACATATTAACAACTGGTCACGCTATTAGTGAACATTACCCAAGTTTTACTAATGATACAGAGACACTGACATACTCACTAGGTCTGACACCACCAAAATGAAGACACTGTACACTTGAAAGTATGTATTTTTCTGGTTTTCCCACAGTTTTTGCTAAAAACAACTACACCTCATTTACACTGGGTTTAAGCAAACTAATCATAGAAACAGACCTCTGGCACTTTGTCGAAGAACAAACAGAAAAAGTGTCTCCCTAGCGGGTGGCTACCAAAGAGAATATATTTTTTACCCAAATAAACATGCATGATTTGTAATTTGGGTCCTCCCAGAGGAACGAAACCCAGGATATTAATGTATGAAAAGGCCACGTGCCCTTCCTACTGCCAGACTTCATCCAGGCAAGCCAGTGGGTTATTTCATACGGAATCCACATGTAACTAATAGCTTGAACTAAAACACAAACTGCTGAAGTACAGACTTCAGAACAACATTAACAACATAGCAAATGCCTTCCACCGACCCTCCCCACAGCGCTGTTACATGTTATTCCTTCGCGGTGCACACAGAGCCCTCAGACAACGCAGCCCATTCACCCAAAACTTGTCACTTTGTCTCCGACCCGCACTTGAGACGTGGCAGACTTGTGTTTTCAGAGCAAACAAAAGGACTTAGCCGACTTTTAGCCACTGCCTTGCCCCGCACCACCGCTCTGCTCCCGGGATCTCGGCACTTCCAGACCGGGAGGCGCAAGCTGCGGGTGCCCGCTCCCAGCCCGGGGGTGCCGGCATCTGTTAACAGGAGGGGCCCCGCTCGCCCCCTCCCCGCACACAGACGCTTCTCCAGCCCTCAGGAGCGAGCAGCCCCGGCCGGCGAGGCGAAAGGCCCGGCCGAGCCCGGCCGCGGGCNAGCCCCTGCTGCTCCGAGGCCATCACGAGAATGTTGCGGAAATCCATGGCCGGGCCGGAACACGGGGGGCTGCAGCAGCCTCTCCGCTCGCACCGCCCGCTGCCCCCCGCCCGCCGCCCGCTCGGCCCCGCTCGCTTCCGCCCGCTGCCGCCTACCCTTTATATAACCTCGCCTGGCGCCGGCGTCACTTCCCCTGTGGCGGAGCCTCGCCACGGGAAACGGAGCTGGGAAAGGGGAGGGAACGGGGAAGATGCCTCTCGGAGCCCCACGGGACGGCGGGGCCCGAAGCTGTGGCGGGGGGGGCCTTTGAGACCCGCGGGGGAGGCCCCCCGCCGNGACCAGCGGGGCAGCCCCCGCCCTGCCCCGCCCGGCCCTTCTGGCCGCCCCCCGCTCACAGCTGGCGCCGATGCCGGGGATTGTCCCTCCGCCCACCTCGGGTTCGCCCCTAAAACGCCTTGGAGAGAGGCTGTTCGCGAGGGCATGCAGTTACGGGGCAAGGGGTGATGGCGTCAAACTGATGGAGAGTAGTGTCACGAAGAAATTCTGCACTCTGAGGGTGGTGAGGCACTGGCACAGGTTGCCCAGAGAAGCTGTGGATGCCCCATCCCCGGCAGTGTTGAAGGCTAGGTTGGATGGGGCTGCGAGCAGCCTGCTCTAGGGAAAGGTGTCCCTGCCCACAACAGGGGGGTCAGAACTAGATGATCTTTAAGGTCCCTTCCAACCCAATCCATTCTATGAGTCTATGATTATCATCCCCGACCTTGGCATGGGGATGTCAATAAAACTGCAAAAACTCCCACTTTTTTCTTTTTCCCAATAGCAACTCCTCATTTTTCAGTGACAATGAGAATTGTGGGGTTTTGAAGGGAAAAAGCCTTTTTGGGGCAATGGCCAGTAGCTCCAACTGCACCCTGACACCTGCCCCCATCCCTTCTGCATTCCCAGCTGCTGGCTCGTCCTTGAGTGGACATCAGCCAGGCAGAAATCCTGTAACAAATGAGGAATATGGATTAAGTTTCCTCTGCAATCTTTCTTGGCTTATCGAGGCTTCAGGGCTGGTGCTTGGCTTGTAGGGGTGTCATAGTTACTTCAGCAGTGTGCTCCTAGCTGCAGGAATACTGTCTGATAAACAGGGCTCCCAGGAGCAATGCTGACCAGCAGAGTGGCCAAACAAAATGATCTGTGTGTCTGTGTATGTTCAAATATTTTTCTAAGTCTGACAAACCAGAAAATTGTGCAAGAACACCAGCTGACTGAAGACTCTTCCCTTGCAGTGGTTATCAGCTCATTTCCTGGATCTGTTATCTGAGATCCATCTGACAAAACTTCCTCTACTCCATGCTGCTTCTCATAGAAACATGAGCATTGAAAGGCAGCTTTTTCCCTTCATTTAATCCTTCTTTAGCAGAAATTCTTTAACACAGCTAGCACTTGACAACTCTTCACTTTCAGTCCCTCCAGTTCCTTCCTGCCTTTTCCAGTTTCCCTTTGCCTCTCCAGTGCCCTTGCTTTTTTGTCATGTCTGATATTCCTGTCTGGGCATAGCTATAAGTCACAATGCAGCCTGGTGTAAAGATGCCCAATGAGGCCTTAGCTGAGGGGAGGGACAGGACAATTTATCTGAGCCAGGCACTACACCAGTTAATTTGCAGGGCCTTTGCAGTTCTTGAGCTATAGGAGATCCAAATTGTTCCTGTAATGCTTGCTCCTGTATCTCTGCTTGGCATCACTCTGTGCAGGGTGGACAGTCCACCTGACCTACCACTGCTTTTTCTTGGGACAGTCCTGATTTAATAAAATAAGTGAATAATTTTCATGGTGCTGGCACCTAACCAGTGTCAAACCGCCACACCCCTTCTCCTGTAAGAACTTAATCCTTCTATGTTTTCCCCTTTTTATTCTCATCTCCATTCACGGACTTTTTACTTCTGACTCAGAACTGATCACCTCTTCTGATTCCTGCCCTCTTTGTATTATGACTTTCTTAATTTTAAGACTTCATAGTTGCCTCTCTTCACAGGCAGTTAGTGGTTCATCAATTTTCTTCCCATTTTTGGTATTGTATTTCCCTCTGTGCTACTGTCTATAAGGTTGTGATGCCATTTTTTGCAGTCTTATCTGCTACCTCATCACTGCTCTGGTGCTTTCATCAGAACTTCCCTGCTCCAGCTTGAATTTCTGGTATCTCCACTGTGCCCTTCCTTGAGAGGCTCTTAGTATGACTCAGGTTCCTGTATGACAACAATCACTGACAGTGATTGTTGCTCTTTAACTTTTGTGCTTGCTTGCTTTGGTCCACGTTAAGAGTTGGCAGGAACACTTGGCTAAAAGCAGTCTTCATTCTGCTGACTGCAATCCGCAAGATGAGTGGAGGAAAAATCTCTCCCTGCATCTACAAGAGGAGTTACAAGCAGGCCAGGGAATGGCACTGCAGCTGTCTGTTGCTGTCACTCTTTGGAAACCCTTAACCACAGTTGTTGCCTCTTCCTGTTAATGACAATACTGTGACATCGCATCCCTCAGCAGAGGGGATTTACCTCGGTGTTTCTCCAGTGGGAGAAATAATAGCATTTTATGGGGCAGTGGCAAGTGACGAGGAGCGGGGATTCCCAGGCTGCCCCCGTGGCGTTTACACCCAGATCCAGCACAAGTTACACGTCAGCACAGCGCCTTGATGTGGCCCAGCCTCTTCTTCTGGCAGGCATGCAACAACAAATGGGAACCTCCGTGCTGTGTGTGCCTGCACCTCTGTCCTCCGAGCGTGTTCAGTCGCTTCCCAAATTGTGGTCACTCCTCACAACCTCTGCACACATTTACAGTGTGATGAACTGATCCGGACTAGGCTTGCCAGGACTCCCAAGTCCAGCTAGTCTGTCAGCAGCAAGAGAAGAAACAACTTTGTTCTTTCAAGCCAAATTAATGTTTCTATAAAATACAAACCAGGAGAGAAAATGTTTCTTCCCCTTTTTGTAACTCTCTGCTCTGTCTGATTCTGTGCATGTTTAACATCACCCTGGCTTTTGAAAGAAATGTACAAGTCTGAGAATTTAAACCTACATCTTCCAGAAAACCAATACAACGCCTCTCAAATCTTCCATCTCTTCTCTCAAACCTCTAATTTGTGCTGCTGAAAAAGTTCAGACAGATTTGTTCTTTTTGTGTGTACATTTTTAAGCAAGAACTTGGCTAAGTTTTATTTTTATTAAATATCTTCACTGTAGGATATTACTTGGGACTAGAACTGTTTAGAAAAGACTTAGACAATATAAGATAATATTCCATCAGAAAGTGTCTGCAAGTTTTTGACCAGCTGTGCTCAACAATAGCTTAGCCCCAGCCATGCACACTTCAGGCATGTGACTAATCCTATTAACTTGAAGTGAAATGTATTAAAGTGTTTAAAGGATTATAGTCTTAATTACAGGCCATCTTCAGAGGTCAAATATCAAAGGCTGTTCAGAGCCTGAGTTTTAGCATTTTCTGAATGAGTGAATGAGTAATATTTGTGTTTTCCCCTTTTCATGCAGCAGCCTTTCTGCAGTAGAGGGAAATGGGTGTTCCAATATGGCCTTTATTAACTGAGCTGAATCATCCTGGTGTCCAGCAGTCAGGTCTCCAGATCATCCAGGTTTAGACATTAGCAGGGCTGCCATATATGCTCTAAAGAAGTTTAGGACCTGGGAAACATGAATTTGAACAAATCAAATTTGCATAATGTGGTGCCAGCCTACTTTATGGCTGCTTCCGATTTGAATTATTAATCACTAAGATTTTTTTCCTTATGATATATTAAACACAAATGGAAAGGAAGAGACTTGAGATGGTGATTAGCTGGTATTGACAATGTATAACTTAGACATCTAGCTTAGATGTCTAAATTATGGTCTTTGGCTTCAAACAGGAATATCAGACAAACGGGGATGGAAATTGCTTTCTTTCTCCCACCCAAAAAGCAGGATCAATTCCATTAGGTAATTTCTGACAGACACTTGTTCAATCTGCATTTGAAACTGAGAAACCAAGGCTGTCATTCCCTATATTATTCTCTCACTCTTTTTTCATCTACACCTTGAGAAAGTTGTTTCTAATATCTAACCCAGATCTCTGTTGCCCCCTGAGGCTTTTCAGCTGATGAGAAGACTTTATTTTCCTCTCCTGTAGACATACAGTGCACATATTTAGGGCCCTCGTACTAGGTCTCCCCTTTCTCTGGGATAAACCACTCCAATTCCTCCAATGCTTCCTCATAAGACCTCTAATTCTGTATTCTATCCCAAGCACTATACAATTCCCCAACTGAAGGTTTTCTAGCCCCAAGCATGACAGAAGAATGGTTTCATTCGCCTGGCAAACAATATTCCTTTTTATGTAGCTCCCAGTGCTCTTTGCCCTTTTTGTAGTGGGATGGCTGATTCCTGTTTGGTTTGTGATCCATGCTAACCACCAAGACAGTTTATACAGTGATGCTATCAGACCAGTAATTCCACAACCTGCATTTGTGATGTTGGTAATTCTGCAGAGAGTGAAAGCACATGTTTTGAATTACTTCCTTTCCCCTACTGTAATTTGCCAAGTGTGTCGAGACCCTAGCCCTGCCCTCTAATACTTCCTGCCCCTCCCAGCCAGTGGGGCTGTAAAGAAAGTGGTCTGTTCTGCCATCCAAAATATTTAATGAAAGTATCAGATTGGTGATACTCCTGCAGAATTCTGCTTGCTGTGTCCAACCAAGTTAACAACACGCTCTTGTTAAATATTCCAGTCCAGTTTAGAGCCAGTTCTGTACTCATCCATTTGTGTTTTTCTGGACTTGCTTGTGAGATGGATGGCCATGTAAGACAGTGTTAGGAGCCTTTCTAAAACCAAGAGCTGGAAATGAGCCTGCTTGACATAATTTATTTTAGGTAAAGTAATCTCTGTGACATTAGTTTCTTTTCTAGGTACTTAAATGTGTCAGTGGAGGGAGAGGTTTAACTCTAGCACTTCATTGTTTAATGACTCAGCAGGTCACAAAACAGGTACAGCTTCCTAACATAGGAATGCAAGCAAGAGAGAGCTTGAATTCCTCTGTATGTGATCGAAAATTGTTGTCATCTAAAAATATATATATCTCAAATCCAGGACAGTCAAAAAATACCACTTTTACACTGCTCTGCACTGGTGACAGAAACAAACTGTCAAGAAAAAAAACTTCCCCAGTCATTAAAAGTGATTTTAAGTAGCTGTCTTGGATTCTTTTAGAACAATTTTCAGCCTCATGCTTTAAACAAAGGCAATGAAACTTTTTAGTCTAGGGATAAGTGCAAACAAACACGGCTGCACCCCACCAAGCAGTTACCTGTGTCACACTGTGGCTGCCTGTGAGCACTCAGCATGATAAATTACATCATGAGAGTGAAGAAACAGGCCCTGTGGACCACCCATCAAATCAGGACTCTACTGATGAAAGTACTGACATCTTCATGAAAAAATCCCCACATGAACAAAATGTAGATCTGGCAGAAAGTGAGGATAATGGTACTGAATAGCATCAGCTGGTGGGATAGCTGTATTTGCAAAGTATTCTCCCAATCAGAGAAGAAAGAAGATTAAGAATGAAAAAAACCCAAAAACACCCAAACTAATTAACCGTTTAGCTTATTCAATATTTAAGTTAACCAAAGTATCTTTATCTTTTTGGCCTGTTGCCAAAATCCTAAAGGATAAGTACATGGAAAATAGACCAAAAAAACCCCCTGTGTAATATGTGGCCATGTTGTTTTATGAGAATAACCTCCTTTCCCAAGATGCTAAAAAGAAGGCAATGAAAAACAACCACCATTGCAGTAAATGTGGAAAAAACAGTATTTAAATATGAAAAGTCACGTGCCCAGATATTATAGAATTAATAGGAAAGCAAGCAACACATGTAAGACAGACTGCAGAGCAGTAAGGGCTTTCCTCTGTGACAGGATTAGGCTGATTTTAGATTGCTGGGGAAACATGAGACATCAGGAAGAGCATCCCAGATGAGCAAACAGGGACTGAGAGACAACTGCTTCAGTTCAGAAGCTGTTTCCAGCAGGTCCGTCATTCAGTGCTGGCAAGCTCTCTGCCCTGGAAACCACCCTGAACCAATCCCCCTGGCTGCATTTCATCCAAGCTCCCAGCTAAGAGACCAGCTGGAATGTAATCTCTGGGAAGCGGGTATTCCAAGAGCACGGAAAGCCACAGTCAGCACTACTGAGCAGCTGTGAGTGCCACATGTCCATACAGAGATATGCATACAGGCTGGCCGCGCAGCTGCTTTGGCAAGGTGTCCCTCTCTGTCCCCATCTCACATGGCAGGCAGCATTCCCAGAAGGATGTCGTGCTGTTTTATCTCAGAAACTTCAAGGCAGGTCTGTGGCTGGAAGGGAAACTGTGTGGAGAAGCAGCAGCCACTGCAACAAGCCGTGTTGATAAGCAAGCAGGAGCTCCCTCATGGCATCTCTTGCCCACCTGATCTTTTAGATGAATCAAATAGCAGAGGCCACTTCCATAGAGCCGGCAATAGGAGTTGGTTCCTCCGGCTGGGCAGCGAAGGAATAAATCAGAGAGAACTGAAAACAAGGCTAGAAGTGATGCCGTTGCAGTTGGGAAATGAAGGCTCCGTCCCATGGGAGCCGCTGATGGGCAGGGGCGGGCGGGCTTCTGCCCCTTGTTGGCGCTCCCTGGCTGGGCTGGGTTGGGGACAGCAGGTGGCGGTCGCGTCCTTGGTACAGCGGCAGCTGGAGCCCGCACTGCGCGGGGATGCTGCACAATGGCGTGTTCAGAGCAGCATCTCTGACCCTCTGCCGGTGCCAGCCGTGGCTGTTCACGTTGGCGGCTTCTCAGGCGCTTCCGAACGGCGCAGAAAGGCTCAGCGGAGCCCTCCCCAGCAGCCTTCCAGGAGGAGAGCTTCCCACAGAACGCTGCTGAGAGATAAGTAAACAACAAAAAGAGCATCCCAAAGGTTTATCTATTTCATTCGAAGCTCCTCATAAGCATACATGCCTGCGAAGCTGAGAAATGTGTCTTTGCCACATGCAGTTGCAGATGGTTGTGGCATCTGAAGCAGATCAAATGGATTGTACATTTTCTCATTTTGCTCAGAAGCAAAAATATCTTCTTTTCTAACTCACAGAGAATTATTTGGATTTATTTCCCAATTGAGAGCCTGATCTGAAGATCTACTTCATTTTTGGGGAAGGGCTGTGTCATCTCTGAAAGTTAGGCTCCTAGATGTTTTTACAAATCTCTACTATATTACACATGTAAATAAAAATAATATACAAAGCTGCCAAATGAAAGCAACCTAAAATGGGCTGTTTCTTCAAACTGTGCTACTCTACCTATTGCACCTCTTCATCTCATCCTCTCTGTGCCTTGAAGAAACTCATGCCCTGATCACCAAATACCACCCACCCATCCAAGATTGACCCTTGCACCTCCCTAGCTGATCAGGTTGAGTGTTTTCTTTGCTTATGTTTGGCTAATGTAGCGAAGTTCAATGCAAAACCAGATAAAAGGGGAAGTTTATTTTATTTTAATCTGATTTCACACATACGTTCTCTCACAGACTGCTTTCACTCCTTCTTTCTTGTGTATGAGGATGGAGATGGTTGTGGCCGTGCAGCCTATGTGGTGCAAGTCAGGAGCCAAGGGAGTTCCAGCACAGGCAGTGCCTTCAGCGACTGGGTCCAGCTCCTGAACATGGCACACAGACCTGGATACTGATAGCAGGGTCCATCAACAGTCCCAAACCAGACAAAGTTAAGGAATTAGGTCCGGGGGGCATTCAGGAGTAGCAGGAGAACAAGGGCACCAGAGACAAGGCTTGACACAAAGCTGCAGCGTAGGTCCTTTGTCCACCCAGGAGAGGGGGCTGAGGACAAAGCTGCAGCCTAAGTCCAGGGTTCACCTGGGAGTCACACACACATGCTAGCTCCAGTATGGATGTAGGAGTCAGGACTGGAAAAAAACTGCCTCCAACACAGGTCTACAATTCACCCAGGAGGCAGCCCACCCAGGTTTTCCAGCCCCCGGTGCCTTCAGAAGCTCCACATGCCATTCCTTTGCCCATTCATGGTGTTTCCTGATGATTTCACACTTCTACACCGCCATTCACACCCCATTCATACCAAGCTTAATGTTCCAATGTCAAATCCCTATGGCTGTGGTGCCGCGCCAGAGTAGGACATTTTACCTGCTCAGGTTGTAAACGATTCAATGCAAACTGCTTCAGTGGTCATCGGGAAGGTCATCAAAAGCTGGTGCAGACTGACAGCAGCAGTGTAAGACGCTACCTGTGTGAGGCAGATTGTAGCAAACCGGCTGCTGCCTCCTATGTGAGCTCTGTGTTTTGAGCCTAGCCCCCATATCGAGCACTTCACAGTAGCATAATCTCACACACAATTTTCTCAGCAAGGTTCTCTGCAGGCCTGAGCTGTATTTACCATGCAGTTAGCATAGGCAAACATGGAGAGCGTTATATTTAAACCAATAAAATAGATTCCTGATTATCATCTCCTGGTAAGTCTGGCTTTGCGCAGTGTGCTGAGTCTCAGTGCAGGGATTGTGGACTTAGAAATAAAGAACATAAGGTCATTTGGAGCAAAATAGGTTCAGTTAAGCAAATGTAAGGGTATTTTCATTCCAATACACTCTCAGCAAATCATTTGGTTTTATATATTTAAGCTTTTATACAGTTTCTTGTTAGCTGAACTTATTTAACCTCTATTCTGCAGATACAGCTCAGATTTCCTAGAAGGAGCTTGTCATTCGTGGAACATATTGTACTTGTTTGGTATAACTTTGAGAAATAAAAACCATGTGGCACTGTAATGAATGATATTATAATTTCTGACATTCCGTCAAAAAACCTATCCTATTAACAGTACTACATGGAAATAGACCACCATTTTATCCTGGCACAAAAATTTAAGGGAAAAGCAATCCATTTTGTCAGAGCCTACCTTGGTAAATCTAATTCCATTCCAATAAATGAACAGTGCAAAGAGGATTGGAACTTACCAGGAAACACTGAACGAAAGGTCAGATTTGCAGCAAGCATAAATCAACATTCTTGCATGGCTTAATCGGATTTATGCCCATATATACTAGTCAAGAATCTGGCTCATTAACGACTGGATGAATTACAAATAGAGCATCAAGCAGGAGTTTGAGTCTTAACACCTATTTCCTTGACTTGGTAGCTTAAATCAGATTCTAAATATTCTGAAGACTTTTTGTTCACCGAGGCTGAGGAGCAAGCTAGTGTGGAATTTGGTTAAATTCCCTCTCTTGAAAGCCATCTTTTCAAGCAAGGTCTGTGCAGTGCTTCTAAACAGCTTGAGCAGAATGAATTGTTGTCAGCTTTTCCAATCCATACATTTCAGATTTTGAAATGTAGCCTTTAGGGCAATTTAAATAACACAAAACCAGTGGATTGATTGTCCAAGGTTGCGATGATTCGGTGATGCTCAGCAGGAGATGATTTGGTGTTGCAGACTCACTCCCCTTTGAAGCACTCTACTCCAGATAGTGCTCTGTGAATGTTTAAAGAGCTGCAGCACACGGGAATCGAGCAGAGGAGGAGTACAGGGAGGAGCAAGCCCATGCTAGGATTTGTGCAGAATTGCAGGAGACTGAAAAATCATCTCAGAGGGTTTTACATTCGACATGGCTGTGCCGAGCTTTTCTTGGAGTAGGCATCCCACAAGTATTTGTGGATGGCCTAAGCCAGCACAGCTGCTGGGAGAAGAAACCTCTGCTCAGCCTGTATCTCTGGCTTATTTGTGTTGGCATCAGGATTTGTAGAATTGCACAATAAAGCTGACCGGGAACCATCCAGCTGGAAACAAACCCAACAACAAGTTCGTTCCCCTGAGGCCACGGCTTTCAGCAGGGCAGCCAGACTTGTTCATTGAACTCTGCTCTCCCAGCAGGCTGGAGAAGGAGGTTAAGGTCACTGCTTTGCAGAAGGACGCCTACCTGCCATTTTCCCTGTCAGACAGGCTCGAGTGCAGCTGGGACAGTGCATTCCAGGCCTGGAACACTTCCTCGGCCCGCAGTAGGGTGTGAGGGAGGAGGGAGAGGGGACACACAGGAGAGACACCTGGGCCATAGGGAATGTCTCTGCTGATCGAAGATAGAGGAGATAATAGATCAAGCACTTCACCCTTGGGATCTTTGCCAGGCCCTGGCAAAGTCAGATTTGGTTTGCGAAACCCAAAAACTGCTCACAGATTTCTTCCCCGGGGTATCAACTGATGAATAATGAATGCTTTTATGCTGTGCCATTCTCTCAATTTCCGCTGTTGTTACTAAACTTGTCTGACTTAGACAGGTTTTGTTCTGTCACCTTGGTGTCTGTAGCCAGATCCTCCAGGAAAGTCAAACTCTTGAGTATCATTCACTGCCACAGGAGGTAAAAAAATCATAGTGTTTACTGCACATTGCTAAAAGTGAAGAAAACCTCTGAAAAGAAACACCATTATTGATCAAAAAGGTCCTTTTTAACTCGCAGAAGTGCTCAAAAGCATTTCTACAGAAGCATTTGCAAGAACATGCATATGTAGGAGCAGAATAGCCTAGTTGCAGGATTGTGCTATTTTATCTCAGAAACTTCAAGGCAGGTCTGTGGCTGGAAGGGAAACTGTGGAGAAGCAGCAGCCACTGCAACAAGCCGTGTTGGTAAGCAAGCAGGAACTCCTTCATGGCACCTCTTGCCCACCTGATCTTTTAGATGAATCAAATAGCAGAGGCCACTTCCACTTGCAGATGTAAAATCTCTCTTTCCCACAACCACAGGAGTTTTAGTCTTCATGTCTGTCTTAGTTAAATGCTCCTACTAATTCTGTTTCACTTTTATAAATTCCCTGGCAGTTTTCAGTTCAGTTAGTTAAATAAACTATAATTTCCTGCCTGAAATGTCAACTATTGTGGCCCAGGGTTCCCTAAGGGTCTCGCTGCCTTTAGATCAGCTGCTTCACAATCTGAGCACATTCACCTCCTTCTTTAAAGCATTTTCTCTGCTTGTTTTTAACATGAGGACTTCCCCACACAGGAAATCCAAGTTTTAAAAGTAAAGATAATAGAGAAGTCATTCTCTTCAGCATCAAAGGGATTACAGGAAGCAGTGTAACTATGGCACCGAATTGTAGATTCAGCGAGAACCAGTTCATGTCACTGAAAGGAGACATCCTTTGGGGTGATGGGGGGTGGGGGGAGGTTCAAATGGCTGAGGGACATTGCAAAGTTATGAGTCAAGATTTGTACTCTCTCTTGGAAGTTGGAAGCCTCCACCATGTTACATCATCTATTCTGGCCTGTATTCCCAGGCTGCCTCCCTATATGGATGTCTGGACTTCGGCTTTTTGGTAAACAACCCCAAAACCTTCTGAAGATCTTTGGACTTTCCTCTACAGGTGAGGAGGTCAGGGCTCCTTTATCAGCCAAACTGCTGACCCAACAACAAGGTGCAAATAGCCGCAGATTTTGAAGCTGCAGTCACAATTTTAACTCTTTGCTGCAGTCACAATTTTAACTCCTTCCTGAGAATTAGCACGCTAGAGGTGGGGAATGCATACCCTCCTTCCTGGTAAGTAACAGCTGACGTAACAGTCTCTCCTACACATTGCAAATACTACTCAGCACTCACTTAAATAGATAAATGCAGCTTTCTACCGAAGTGCTCCTGGAGATGCTGCAGTGTTTGAGCAGTGGGGCGAAGGAACTGATCCCTTTGGGGTCGAGAGCTAGAGAAACGCGGTGTCTGACCCAGGCTTATCACTCTTGAAGCAGCTCCCAGTGCGGTTGTTCGGTAGTGCACGGCCCAGCCGGGCTGCAGGTGCCCTCTCGCCCCGCCTCCCTTCGGATCCGGATCCGCACAACCTGAGCCTGGGAGCAAAGGCCACAGAGCTGCTGGCATGTTTTGAAATATGATACAGGCAGCAGCATTAATCCAAACACTGATGGCGGTTCTTACGTAATGCAGCAGTGACACTGCACGCCAGAAGCAACAGTATCTCTTTCTTAAACAGGAGAACGAGTGACTCTTGGACATTTTTCCAAACGCTCAGTTACGTGAGGATTCCAGGCAAAGGCTGTCCTACGGAGGGACCTGCAGAGGGCTTGGGGCCCTGGCTATAAAGGTGGGCAGCTCCCCATCCACCTGTGTGGTAGGATAAGAAGGACTCACCCTCAGAGAAATCACCAGGCTTGGGTGTTGCCAGAATGGCCGCTGCCTGCTCCTCACCCCCAGGTCCTTTCTTAAATGGGTTCAGTGATGAGTGCAGACAAATTGTGATGGCTCGTTTATACAGTCAACATGTTCAGAATTAAAGGTCAAATCCCAAGGTCCTTAGTGAGGCAAAGCTCTTGGCCAGGGGTGTGTTTCACAACCTAGGCCACACTGGGTAACCAGTTTGGTAGTGGGAGACCTCCCCAGTTTCTGCAGTTACCTGAACAATACCAGACTTAAGTCCTGTCATTGTGCAGGGTCCTGTCAGGTGCAAAAAGATGACCTTCTTGATGCCTGCTCGGTATAAACTCTTGTCCTGAAGTTTTCCCAAAGCCCCCACAAAAGAGCAAGACACGGGATCTTCTAATTTATGCATTTTGAATCTAAACCAATGAGAGTTCCTGATGTGCAGAGCAGAGTGTCCTCACAGGGCTGGGGAGCTCTCTGGGCCTGGCCATGCCTTCTCCTGCACTGCTCAGAGGAAGGGAGCTGTTGCTCTTTCTTCGCTGGTTTCTAGAAGAATTCAGTTTTCTCTACCTTATCGTAGTTGACTTCAATTTTATGTCACCTCCTGGCAGTTGTGAGCTGCTGTGATATTAAAAAAAACACACTCCAGTGACATCATCTTTCTTTCCAAGCTTGAGTGTTAAAGAAGGTTTGCAGCTTTTTGAATTTTCGGTGTCAAAAAAAACCTCACCAAAATCCACTTAGAAGCCCTCCCACTTTTGCCTGTAGAGGAAAAGATTTGAGGCCTTATATTGCTGTCTGAATGAACATTATCAAATAAAAACTTGGTACTATTTCTAGTGGCATTGAAATTCAAGTCTGTGTGGGAGTCTTGGCTTGAGAAGTACCTGTAAGTACTTAGGGAAAATATTTATTTGGAATAAAAGGAAAATGTTACCACCTGGCTTTGTGACAGAGAAGTTTATTTCTGGAACTAAAACTGCGCTATGGACTTGCTATTGTCATCTCTTCTCACTCATCTTTTTACCTGAAATTTGGGGGAGAAAATCACTTACAGCCAAGCTGGGCCATGTTCAAGCGTTTGCTGATAACGCCTGGGGAAGATTCACAACTCTGACATTTAATGAGCACAACCGATGGCTCTAAGAAGTTTGACTGGCTGCCAAATTGATATGTCTGTGTATCCCAGCAGTGGCTGTTTTATCTCATTTGGGTTTGTTTTTTTTTTTTCCTCTGATCTCTGTTAAATTGATTTTTAGCCAGTTTGTTTGGCAATCATGCTGAAGCACTGCAAAGTGGACACAAGATAGGAACAATGCTAAGCAACCAGATATAAAAAGACTGGAGCAATAAGAAAGCATATTTGTTTTTCACTGTTTAATCATGATTTACCAGCTGGGAAACCATCTTGCAGGATATACTGCAGTTCCATTAAACTAATCCAGAGCACAAACACATCACACAATGTGGTCTTACAAGCATGCCTCCTGCAAATACCCCGGCATGCAGGAAGTGATACAGCAGGAATGGATTAGGTGACAGTCACTGGAGATACACAGATGGGAATGAAGGACTGTCTAGGAGGACTGGGACATTATGAGACATAAATCAGTTCTAGGTAGGGCTACTTTTCCCCACGTGTAAAGGATCTCCATCCACCTGTCAGCAGCTGCTCTGAGATCCTGTGGTATCACCGGAGCACTGGCAGACCCAGATCAGAGCTGGATGAAGAGAGAGATGAGAAAAGTGCCAGGAAAGACATGCTGAAGACAGGACTTCAGCTGATCAGCCGGAATATTGCACAAATGCCAAATTTGTGCCATAAGCACAAAATTGGAGGCCCTAAATACAAAATTAAGACCCTAAATATAGGCAGCTAAAACCCCTAAAGCCCTGCTGTGGTGGATCGTGACAGATATTGCATTGTTCACAACTGGAGTTGCAGAGCCTGGCTGTTCTCAGCTGTACTGTTGGGCTGTCAGACAGCATCGCCCTGCTGGCCTCCCCTACAGTAGCCAAAACTTTCTGCCTCCCTGCAGTGATGAGGAAGATGGGGACTGTCAGAGAGCAAGGAAATACAGCCTACCTTCTGCACCACTGTTGATTTTGCTGATGAAGCTTCTTGGACAAGTAACTTTAGCTCAACATCACTTGAAAAAATTCAGAGAAACCCATTAATGGCAGAAGTCTCTGTTGCATCTCCTCCCTACTGCCTGGCATCCTTCCAGCCAGTAAATCAACAGTAAATGTTGCCTTTCCTTGCCAAATCCAAACCCTTTATGCTTTTCATATGGAAGCTTCTACTTTTCCTGGTCTGAGAAAGAGAACATGACAAGCAGAAGAGTGTAAATTGCATCCTCAGGTGGGATAATGTCTGACCTGCCAGTCAGGAAACTGCTCCTAGTTACAGCATTAGAAAGTATCTCCTGAAGCAACAGGTCATGAATTGACCTTGCTTTGGCCTCTCCTGCATCTACTTTGACACATGTCCAAGATCAAACACCTCCACTGCAACTATTTTAGCCCTTCCCTTACTCCTTCAGCCTTATCCCCACCTCTTGAAGCTGTCCTGTCCCTCTTGGCCCAACACCCTTGCTTAGTAGCTGCTCTTCTGCCTCTGCCAGACCACCTCTTCAGCTCAGTTATCCAGAGGAGAGCAAGGAGGGAGTCAGGAAAACACTGTCCCTGCCACAGCCAGTCCAACTGGAAAGGTCCCTGGCTGCCCCCTCACCTGCCCCCTGGGCAGTGCCCTCTGCTCAGGGTTTGCAGACCCCACCTGGAGCTCCCCTGACCCAGCAAGGTGGGACAAAACCTGTACAACACAGCCCTGGCTTCAAGGGCTTAGGTGAGGTTACTTCCACCATCACTGAGTTAATAGATCTTCTCCAGTGCTGTTTTATACCTGACGGTCAGAAAGTTTTAGGGATAAAAATGGCTATTTCCCCACTCTTGGAAAGGAGAGAAGTTTTACTTTGCTTTGTAGGATTTATTTCTAGGCTTGTGACTTTGCAAGAAAAAAAATCGATCAAAAGCACATGGTTCTGGTTCCCATCACATCCTTTTTGTTCTTTTCCCTCTTGACTTTAGAGCCTTCTATTTTAATAACTGTTTGCAGTTGAAATCAATGCCATGCAACACTGAAAAGGCTGAAATCCTATCTTTCCTGAGGGAAACCATGTCCCCACACATCCCTATGGGAGAGATCAGAGTTCAGACACATGCCCAGCAGCTTGGGATGATTCTTGAAGATGCTTCATCTTGTCTCCTTCCCCATGTTGCTCTGGAGGTGGTAGTTCACAACAACAGCCTTCCATGCCTCCAAATACAGGAATGTGACGAGGTACAGGGACTCCAAAGAGCTGAGGTACAGGGGAATGTGGTGGTTAAAGGCTGCTGTGTGTTTTATGTTTCCCTGGTCTATTTTTAGCAGCTGTGGTTGCTGTGTATTGCAACCCTAAGCCACCTCTGAACTTACAGTCACAAATATGAAACTGAAAAGCAAATTAATTGGATCCACAGACTGGCCAGAAAGGAATCCTCTCTCAATGTTTATGGACCAAAAAAACATAAACAACTATAAAAATGTCTTTTTGTTCTCTGTGGCTAAACACTGGCCTCGTCTGCTGCTGATCCTTTGGCAGTAGAGTAAAACGTCCCAGCATCTGTGCTGTGAGTGGTCGCTGCTGCGACTTTGAGGTTTTTTAGGTTAGCCCCACAAAAATGTTACGGCTTTTACGAAGTGCTAGGGCTGACTGCCAGGCTTTGCACCTCCTCTTTTGTGCTTGAACCCTTTTTTCATTTAAATCTTTGTTATGTCAGTGTACCTGTGCTGAAATTAGTTGCTTGAGCGTAGTTGCTCGTGATTTGCATCAGTGGAAGTCAGAAGAGCATCAGTCCACTCATGCCCTGTTTTCTTGGCCAGCTTGAAAGAGAGTCAACCCAAACCAACACACATCTGTAGCTGGTGCAGCAATGCCGTATCTCATCTTACAGGTTGCTCTGTTCCTTTTGTTCTTTGCTGTCTGTGCATGCAGAGAAGCTTTTTCCCACGTTTGATATTTGATTTTATGTTTCCTTGTGCCCAGTCTGTTCGACTGCCTTTGCTTTTCAGTTACTGTTTCTCAAAATGGCTCCAACCCCTCTCTTTTGCCGTCTCAGAGGAAAGGCACAATGGAATTATTGTACTGAGTGAATGCATTTTCTCATACATGTAGCTGAATGGGAGATTATGTAAATATCTTAAACACTCTCCTAATTGGAATAATGACGTGCTAGGAATGGGAGTGCGAGGGGAATTTATATTCAGGCTCCTGAATTTCAGTGAATGAGTAATCAACACTCCATTACTTCCTGCAAGGTTGAACAACTTTTTTTTTAAAGCAAATGGTTACTGTAAAAACACCATTTGACTGCACCAAAACAAACAAACAAACAGAAACCCAAGTATGTGTATTCCTGGTGATCTTTAGATCACGTGAGAGCTTTGTGGATCCCTTGGCAAGGGAAAGGCTGACTTCAAATGCTGCCGGCTGGTGCCTCAGGGCTGCCCACCGGCCTCTGCCCCGTGCTTGCCCCATTCATCCTGTCACTCCTCACCTTGTGCTTTCCTGGTGCTGGTGTCAACACCAGCCCTCCAAAGCCAATGCTCCGAGCCAGACTTGGGGCCATTTGGGTTAAAAAATAACCCAGCAAAGTATGTTTGCTTGTCTGTGTGTGTGAGTGTTTGAGAGGCTCCATTTCCCCGTGTGATTCATGGAAAGGCTGCACCAAGGTCTGTGCTGGCAGAAGGGCAGGCAGGAGCAAGGGGGAAATGGAGCAACCCCAGGGGAGGAAAATCTCTCTGACTGAAATTGCTGCCAAATATTGTATCTTCTGAAGCCGACTGCCTTAGATCAGAGCAGTTGCATTGGTGCCTGTAGCCTGTACCTTAGCAAGGCTGGCCTGTCTTTACATCTTTGCTTATTCTAATCAACAGGCTGGTCATTTTCTTGGACAGTTTATTGCTATTTATAGCAATAATATAGTCAATTACATGCAGTTACTCAGAAGTCAGTGTGTAGTGGTCCATTGTAATCTATTTTATATACAAAATCTAATTTTCCTGTCATCCTGCATATTCACAATAATTACGTAACACTCTTAATCATTTACCTAGAAGAGCCTTTAAGCAGTTCAGAGTGATTACGCATTGTTGCCACTACTCTCTTCTGCATCCTCCAGTACTACTCTTTTCTTTTCATTGTTTCTTTCCTGCCAGTTGTTTCTGTAATTAGTTTCATTGGGCTTGATCAGAAGCCCATGGAGGTGAATGCACAGACTGTCATTAACCTGAACAGGCTGCAGATCAGACCTCCCGTAAAAGCTTTAATAGGCCCAGGTCAAGGACTTGAAGTGCAGAACACCTGTTTTATTCTGTGTTTCTGTTGCTATTTCAGCTTGCTCCATCAGATATTTATGCAGAAATGCAAACTCTCCGAGGCACAACACTGGCAAGTAGAAGTCTACACTACATTTATTACAGCAGTACTTAGAAATGCCCTGTGCCTCACTCAAGCACCCAGCAAGAGACAGATGGAGAGAGAGACAAACAGGTTTGTGGCAGAACTGAGGCCTAAATCCAGGTAACGTTAACTGCAAGTTTAGTTAGTGTCTGTTCTCCTCCCTGCTCCCAGTTAGGCCTCTTGTTCTGCTGAGGCACAACAGCACATGGACCTGTGCAAGTGCAGTATTCTCTAATCCTGTCTGCCTGATAAAAGGACACAGGAAGCAGAATATTAATGCAAAAGAAAGGGCTGACTCTTGGGTGTTTCTGTCAACCCTGGTGCTGTTTGCTTGCACAGCAGTAATTATGGACTCTGCCACAGACAGCATGAATGAGTCTTTCCAGTGTCTCCTTGATAAGAGGATGCTGGAAGAGATCATGTGCACGTCTCACAGAGCTCAAAGTTTCCTAATCCTTTTTCCACCCCGTTCCACTTTTCATCACTATCAGATGCACTGCAATCCCCAGCCTTGGAGGAGCGGCTTGAGCTGAAGGGACTTTTGCTGCCCAGTTTACACGATCCTGCTCGAAAGCAGCCATCCGTGACCAAGGGTAGTAAAAACATAAAAATACCAGCTCAGCTTGGAGGGAATCCTTGTTCCCACTAATTACTCAAAACAAAGCATGAGTGTGAGTGCACTGTCCCTGCTGGAAAATATACCATGCTCTCACATTATGAGAGTTAGCTACACAGTTCAACTGCTAAGAGAGTTGTATTTTTTTTTTCGCAGCAGCATCATGAACACACATGAGTTATCATGAGATGAAAAACAGGCACTCAGCAGCAGGCCCTGAAGTCAGCAGTTCTGGACAGACATCTGAGCTGAGATCAGCAAAACCACATAGTCGTCTTCTGACTGTTTCCACCTCATGAAAACAAATGCATGTCAACCATCCAGAAGCTTTAAAAACTAAAAGCTTTTTTTTAAAAAAATCAAACCCTATTTTTAGAAATTAAGATGTCTCAAATCTCTCCTTTAAGCTTCTCAAACATTTGTAATTCACCCATTGGTCTAAATGCAGATTCAGTTATTTATGCTGAATTTATTGTGCATTATGCTCTGGCCACTTACTGACTCTCTCTCAGAGACTACATGAACTTTGGTGACAAACAAAGCTTCCTCTGTGCTAAACAGGAAAAATTTAAAACTATTTATCTGATATGACAGTATTGATAATAGCACAGAGAAGCACTTTGGACTTCTCCTAAAGGGCAGGCTGATCTTCATTATCTTCTGTTTGCATTTGTTTTTGCTCCATGGAAGAGAGATTAGGATACAGCCAGCTCAGCTCGGTGTTCAGCAAGAATATAGAAGATGGTAACTGCAAGGAGACATTATTTACTTGATCAATAAGAGTGACTTTGGAATGCAGTCTAACTTGCTTTCTGAATAATTGTCTTAGACTTCAGTTCCCAAATGCTGCCTAACTCTCAACTGCCAAAATAAGGGTTTTTAAATTACTTGCCTCCTACAGCTGGTTAGTAATAGGGACAGAATTTTGTAGGCACCATCCAGATTTTCCTTTGTAAAATAATTGCCCTTCTTTCACTAAAAATCTTCAATTATCTAAATAAAAATCCCAGCATAACCACCTCAGTCTTGCAGAAGGTGAGGCACAGGACGAGAAAAAGGATGATGGAGATCATACAGACTGTGCGAGGTACTACTGTTGTATTCTTTCCTAAAATGAAAAGTGCTTGCTAGAAAGCAGTCATCTGGTAAGGCAGTGAGAGACACTCAGGCCAAAAAGGGAACCACCAGTAACCAGATTTTTATGTTTCTCAGGGCCTGAAATTGTTTTCCAAAGACATCAGTTAATGTCAGCTTTGCCTCCTTCTGATCTTGTTCCTAACATTTCTCTGTATTTCGCCCACAGACAAATGTTTGAAGCTTGGACATTTTTAAGGGATAGCTCTAGAGGAGCTGGAAAAAATCCCAAATGACTTTAAAATATTTCCATACTTGAAAGAACAAATAATAATGATTGAATTGCCTCACATCCCCGAGTTCCTAGAACAGAGCCTTTACAGGGCAAACGTGACCCTGCTGTCCTTTCTCGGCCTGCTGCCGTGGGAGTGTGAGGTGTGTTGGGATGCAGCCCAGTAGCCTGGTGCCAGCCTGGTGCTACCACATTGCTGCTCAACCTAAAACCTCTTCCTGCCTTCACTCTCTGCTCTTGGCACCTGTGCTAAAGCCCTGGTGCAGGTGGGAAGGACAGGTGCCAGCACCAGCGTCTCCCCTTCCCATCAGGACACTCCTGCCCTCTATTTGCAGCCCTTGTGTAGATGTGGGAACCACAAACTCTACAGTGCTTTGAAGTCTAATGGCTTGGTAGCACAGTGAGATGTTAAAAAGCACACTAAGTCTGTCAGGGGAAAATCCTTGTCTTTGAGGCTGCTGTTACAGGTATTTATGGTAAAGAAATCTGGCCTGAATTCAAGGCTATGCCTTCCAGATTGGCAGCTGAAAACAGGTGAAGCACAGGGGCAGCGTGGCTGACCAAGGAGCTCTTCCCAAGCTTTTGTACTGCAGCACCTAGGACATTCACAGACAGAATAAAATGCTATTACAGGTAAGGGAGCAGTGCTAATAAATATCCTAAGCACCTCTCCAGTCTCTCCCAGTGAGTTGGCATACTGGCACTGTCTGAAAGGAACCAAACATGGATCCTGCCTCACTTCTCTTTTCTGAACATCCTTCAGATCAGAATGAGCAACGAGTGTCACCCCAGATGGCTGCATGGGTGTGTGTCTGTCTGCACTCACCTGCTGAAAATGGCCACCATGCAGTTCTGGCTGGAGGAGACCGGAATCACCATGCCGGGAGCAGGAGTTCCCAGGATGGGGCATGGCGTGACCAGCAGTGCTGAACTGCACTGCTGGCAAAGTGCACAGGGCCTGACAGCCCAGGAGAAGAGAAAACCCTAAGGGAGAGAAAGCAAAACAGACCAAAAATAAATTCAAGTGCAAAGGCTCCCTTACACTGGCTGGTAGCTGCTGGCTCATGCCTTGATCCAAGGCTACCTGGGGCTCAGAAGGTCCTTTCCACCACTGATTTTGTCCTCTCCAGCAGCCCATGTCATGCAGATTCCTGTCTGCCATAGAGACAGTGTGCTGGTCTTGGACAAGGGACAGCCTCTGACATTTGCGCTGGGGATCGTCCCTGGGCCGGAGTCTGCATCATAATTCTGCACACGAGCAGGTGTCTCCTCATTGCAATGGCACCTTCCCACTCACAGTTCTCCCTGGGCTTCTTGCAGGCTCTTAGCGGAGCTGTGGTGGCAAGATGCTGACAGAGCAAGTGGGAAGGGATGGTGGAAAGGCTTGAGAGGTCCAAGCAACCCAGCATGGCCACAGGATAACAGACCAGCAGTAAGTTTGTTGGAAAAACCAAGCCCAGTTGCTTACTTCTACTGGTTTTACTGGGTCAGATCTAGATGAGTTTGTAGCATTCTGCTCCTCCATTTCCTTCTCTTAAACATGAACATTTTGTTTCAGGACATGAAAAGGGAGTGGGGTTTGGGTGCTGAAATTTCAGAAAGAAGGAAACACTGTGCCTTGTCTTTCCAGTTCTTCATAATTACTTGGCTTTATGGGTCTTCCCTTGGGGGACTCTTCACTTCCTTCTGCCAACTGCATACAGAAATTAATTACTCTGATTCATATCCCAGACCCTGGCATCTGCTAATTAGGTGTCCATGCGGGCCACAAGTGGGTATGTCCTATGTAGGGCTTCCAGAACTTATCCCAGAAATGTAGTTAAGTGAGGATTTCCTTTAGTGCCAAAGTTCACTCAAAAACTTCCCTCCCTCACGTCTCTACCTCAAGCTACTCATTGCCCTGCTCCTGGACCTCTCTGGCCCCCAAGTTTTTCATTTTAGTACAGCAGAGCTCCACAGAGACTTACATGGGCACAATTATGAAATAAAGGAAAAGAAGCAGGAACAGCAAGGAGACAAGTGTCTGTCCTCACTGAGCCTCTGCAAAGGACTTTTAGGTTCCAGTGATGTGTCCTGGGCTCCTGTATCTAAGCTTTGGCAAGACTGTAGAGAACAAGGCAATTCAGAGAATATCTCTTAAGTGTTTAATGCTCTCCCTGTGGCTGTCTCCAGTGGGCCATGGAATGCAGGAGGCACAGACCACTCTGTGTTACTTTGACACTGGTTTTGGTTCCTCTCAAGCTATTCCGGGGGTCTTTCCTGCTGACTCAACAGCTCTTGTGAATCTTGTCTGTATCTGTGGAAAAACCAGCCACTGATTCAGCTGTGGCTCTCTCAGGAAGGGGAACCTGGGTCTGGGTTTTGAGGAGGCAGGCCAGCCTCCAGGAGCCTTCGCCTGTTCCCAGGGGAACCCCTGAGCCAGGAATGAAGACAGCTCAAGTTTTGGTTTCAATTCTCTTTTTAAAACTAGTGCCTTTTCAAAAACCAGTTTCCATAGTGACAGGGGACTGTGGCACCATTGTGAAGGTCCAAAAAGCCCCAGCCGGGTATTAGCCAGAAATTCAGCAGTGCGGCCAGCTCCGGAGCAGCCTTCCCCAGCCCCTGCTGTGCTCACAGCAGGGCTCTGCTTCAAACACCTTCCTGCCCACCAGCCACACTTTTAGCTGCCTGTGGGCTGTGCTGCTCCTGAGCACTAGGGCTTAATCACAGGTAAAATGATATTTGTCCAAAAAAAGGAATATGCTTTGGTTGCGTTTAGCCCTTTCCTATAACGAGAAAAGCCAGATTTGAAGACAGCTTTCAACCATTGTTCCCTTTTGCAGAATGGTGCAGAAACCATGAAATGTGCTCGTGATAATCTGTTGAGTCAGCAGAGGAGCCCAGCTGAAAGCCCAACTCCTATTTAATTCTTATTTATTAGAACATGCTGCCTCTCACCTTCCCTTTTGCTATCTGTCTTAGGGGGTACTTCCACCCGTGCTATAATCCAGACTTCCCAAAAGGGCCTAGGAACCCTCACACAATCATATTGTTGTCCTGGTCCTCACCACAACACACAAGAAGCGTGCCAGAGAGAACATCCTTGCTGCTGGGCTCAGTGCCAGGTGGTGGAGGTGACGGACACCACCACTTCCTCACGGCATTCCGTGGCCCTCATCCCTCGTTATCTGCTGGATTATGTTGCAGCCTGTGGTATGCAAAGAAATACAACCACAGCACTCTTACAAGTTAAGTCTCAGGTAAAGTTACAGGCACCTGCCAAGTGCTTGTGTTACCTGTGGCTTTTAGGTAACATGCATCATGTGTGTGTAGGAGGCAGAGGAGAGCGTGGTTGTGCTATTTGTACAGATCTCAGGAAGCCTTCCAGTAGGTCTGGACTTAATGCCTTTCCTCAGGAATAGCCGTGACTGCGGGCTTCAGTGAGGGTGTCTGTGGCCTGTGTGCCATCCAGAGTGCAGACCCAGCCTGCCAGGTGGGGTGAGGATGCCTGCCCGAGGGGCACAGGGATGTAAGAGCCCCGGCAGGAACCACTGTGCATGTGGCGATTCCAGAACAGAGCCCTGGCACTGAAGGCAGGGCACCAGCCTGACTCAAAGCATGCACCAGCCACCTCCTCCCACCCCAAACCAAGCACTATAATCCCTTTCAGTTTTATGATAAACTATAATTTTTCTTAAACATGTAACAATCATTATTCCCTTCCTACTCCTCCTATTTTTGCCTGCGTATCCATGCGACACTTCTGGAGCTGAGATCACATGCAAGAAAACAGAGTGAAAATGGCAACTAACGTAGCTTTTGTGAGAGAGGAATGTTTTGCATGTTGCTTCTTGTTAAACCATTGGAAATGGCATACCCAAACAAGAAATTGTCCTTCTGGTGCGAGACTTTAACTCAGACGAAAAAGGCCAAGTTCCGTAGGAAAGAAAAAAGGAGAGGCATATTTGGACCAGTTTTTATGCCAGTATTTTCAGTGTCAGGGTAGATGTACTGCACCAAGCTGAGGGTTTGTCTATCCTAAGGCTGCCAGTGGAACCCCAAGAAGAGGCCACGAGGCCAGACATATTTTCTTTGTATTTCCCAGCTTCCAGCAACCAGCAGCTCAGGGAATTCATCAGACAGAGGCGAAACTGTGCCTATATTGCCAGGACAAGCTGAATAAAATAAGAACTGTTTGTGTCTTGAAAATTAATCATCAGGATTCACCAAAACTTGAGAAGTGCACCACTCTGACTGTGTTGTGATTGGGAGTGAGGGCACTGTTTTAGGGAGGTACTTCCTGCGAGAGACAATTTTTTCCCTTGCCTCCTCAAGACCTTCAAGTGACCCCACTAAATTGTTAAAATGCCATTAGAAAGTGGCTGCTGGGAACATGTGCAATAAATAGCTGCTAAGATCAATGGCAGTCTTGCTGATTTAAAATCAATGTATTGCTTGCTGACGGTGCTGGCAGTGTTTTCCTTTGGGAAATGTAACAGCAATTGGCTTTAAATAAACACAGTGGTAAAAAAATTTATCTGAACTCATTAGTGACTCAGACTGATTTTAGAGTAATCCAGAAAATGCCTGTTGCCCACAGACAAGACTTGGAAGTGATGAGTGACTTTGGATACTGCCATTTACGGTGGGCCACTGGAAAGCATCCTGGAACAGAGCAGAACTTCTGGAAATGCTCTCTGAAAATTAGATACTTAGGGTACCTAGACCATGCTCTGAAAGCAACCAGTCACTTTTGAAAACATGACATGAACAGCATCAGGTTACTATGGCTCTAATGACCACCATCCACCTTTTCCAGGCCAATTCCTTGTTCCCCTCACAGATTTTGGCTGGCCTTCATCCCATGTGACACCACGCATTCTTGATGGAAATGAGCCCACCAAAACCTAAAGTGCCACCACAAGTTGGTCTCACCCTTCAGCCACCAGCAAGCAGCTTTGGGCTGAGCTGGGATCCTCTCCCTCTTCTTCCTTAAAGCTTCTCCCCCACCAGGAGTAAATTTTTCTGTCAGAGACTCAGCTAGATTGCTTCAATGAAAATAGGCATGAAAGCATTTGTCCTACCTACGTTCTGTTTTGTAACCTAACCATTTAATTGCATCATGCTTTTTCCTACAAATCATCTGATGATGATTCCCAGGACAAGCCTTTACCTTCTTTTCCTGTATGTTTTAATACGTCAGCTATTACTACCCCCTCCTTGTAGATATCACTAAATCACGAGGGGATTGGTCACCAGATAAATCAGAGCTCTTTTTGATGAGTTTCTAACCTGGTACCTGAGTGAGAAACAGAAACTGTAACCACATCAGAACTCTGCAGTCAATGCCTACAGACTGTCCAGAAGGGACAGGCAAGGACAGAGGGCAGGGTGTTTGCCCTACGTGTGAAAGAATAGATTGAACGCACAGGACTGTCTTTGAAAACCAGCGATCAAGAGGTTGAGAGCTTGTAAGTAAAATTTAGGGGCAAGCCAACAAAGGAAACCTCATGTTTGGTCTTCCTGCAGGGCACCAGAGCAAGGCAAGGTGTTGATGAAGATTTTTTACTTTCTCTACAGGAAACACTGTGCTCCCATGCTGTGGTCCTGCTGCGGCACTCCTTGATATATCTTGGAAAAGCAGCACGGTAAGCCGTAAGCAATCCAGGAGACTCTTGGAGGGTGTTGAGGATGATTTCTTAATCCAGGTGACAAACAGCTTGACCAGAGGAGAAGCATTACCAGTCCTGCTGCTTATCAACAGGGATGAGCTAATTAGAGATGACAAAACTGGTGATAGCTCGGACTGCAGCATTCCCGCCCTGGTGGAATTCACAGTCTTGAACACCTCTCCTGTGAAGAAAGGCTGAGAGAGTTGGGGTTCTTCAGCCTGGAGAAGAGAAGGCTCCAGGGAGACATTATTGCTGCCCTTTAGTTTATAAGAAATATGGAGAAAGAGCTTTTACAAAGGCCTGTAGTGGTAAGAGAAAGGGCAGTGGTTTTAAACTGAAAGAGGGTGGACTTAAATTGAATATACCGAAGACTTTTTTTTAATGATTAGAATGGTTATCAGTAGGTCCAGAGAAGCTGTGGATGCCCCATGATGGGAAGTGTTTGAAGTCAGGAAGGATGGGGCTTTGAGCAACCTCATTTAGTGGAAAGTTCCCTGCCCATGGCAGGGGCTTTGGACTTTGGATGATCTTTAAAGGTCCCTCCCAACCCAAATCATTCTATGGTTCTATGATAAACCGCAAACATTTTAGATTTTAGATTTTGTGATTTACATCCATGTTGTAGAACAAATTTTTTTTTTTTTAATGGAGACTCTTTTTCCTTCCCTATTAATGTTTTTTTATAAGATTATAATGTACTTGTTTTGATGGTGACTAGGATAGAAACCAGTCACAAACAAGCAAACTCTCAAATGGCCCTGCACTTTGGATCCTCCTTAGCTATACACACGCTCATCCCCAGAAATACTAACATTTCCATAAACATGGACACACACAGCATTGCTTAAGCCCAAACAGCAAAGTGGTTTCATGCCTGAGAAGAAAACTTTCAAATACAAAGCCTATAAATAGATGATATGTTGCCTTTCTGGTTCAGTAAGTAGCCTGAAAAAGTGCTCTCAGGAGATGTGAATTTGCAGTGTCCCCCCTTTATTTCACTGGGATGTTAATTCTGCTATCTAAATTTAATACTTTATTGTCGGTATGGGAATTGCCATCACGAGGGAAGCAAAGGCACTTTCTGCACTTCGTTAGGAATCAGGAAATAAATCTGTACAGAAAGAAAACAGCCCAGTATCTCCTCACGTGCAGAAGAAAGCACCAGGTTACTTGACATGAAAAGCATCAGGAGCTTGAGCAATGACCAGGACACAAACCACAAACAGGCCTAGACAAGTTGGATATGACAAAATAGAAAGCCAGACTGGATGTATCCCGCAGCAGCTGACATGGACACTGCTGCCCCTGGAACTGGGAAGCTGTGCTTGGAGCAGCCAGCAAGAAAATGGCTCAGGAGCATCTCACAGAGATGAATTCAAAGAAAACTTCTCCAGCCCTTAATGGCACACTTGTTTCTGGTTCTTGAGTAGTTTAATTCCCAGTCACTTTTGTATTAATAGTAAATCTGAAAGTGCAAAACAAAGCATGTGGCTCTATGACCCACTGACAGAGGACATTCCATCAGAGGGAGAGAAGATGTGACCCCTCATTCCAGAGGCATCTGAATGTGAGAAACATTTTGCAGCTTTTCCAGCCACAGATGGGGGTGGGACAACCTCCCTGTGTAATAAACAGATTTCTCTTGCTGTCTTTTCTCTCCCTGGCACACCACAAACATGGCCCAGCAGAAGTATTTTCAAGCACAAACATGCACAGAAATACTTAATGCTTTGTGTTGCTATACCCAACCCCCATAAATTTATGCTCATGCAATTACTGCTCTCTGTTTGCCTGCTGATAGCGAGTTAAAAATACCACACACCCCCCAAATTAGAACTGGATTCTATTTTTTGTTAAATTCCTGCAGTTGATACAGAAGAAAATATTGTGATGAGCCACATGAGATCCCTTTTGCCTGCACTAGTCAGGACAGGAGATTGCAACACTACCAATAGAAAACCCCACCAAAAGCATGGCATGCACAGACCAAGACAACTTTGAGTGCGTTATGATGGGATCAGTCCTGTATCCCCTTTCCTTTCCTCATCTGATGCTTGGCATTTCTACAGTGGGAATGGGATCTTTTCTACCCCATGAGCTGGGAACTTTTCTATCAGAGCCTGCCTTTAAATGGAATGTAAAATCTTTCTGCAATATCCAGATTCCTAGTTTATATTCCAAGGTACTCCTAACATAGACTAAATGTAACATATTTCCATTATTTAGATAAAATGTAAAGTGATATGCAAACCATTTCTGTTCTATCCAAATTCCTAATTTATACTCAGAGGTGTCTCTCACTTACAAGGAACTGCTTACATTTGATGTAGCACTTATTTTTGTAGTAGAAATATGGACATAATCCAAGAATAATCTTGCAAGTCACATGAAATTAATCTAATATTAAATAAACAACAACAAATTTTCCGCTTATATTCGGTTTGTAAAATTCTTGTCATATGAGCCATCTCTTTATTACATACAAGTACCATATTTGCCATTTAAGCTTCTGAGTCTCTATTTTTAAAAGCTTTGTGGAAGAAACTGTCTGCAAATCCCATAAGGTCAACCCCTTCCCAAGCAAAACTAATGAGACTGAGTTTCCCAGTGCCTGTTTGGGGTGGGGAAGTCAGGACATGCACACAGTTTCCCCTTCACTTCTGACAGGCTTCTCTGAGAAAATAACATCGCAAGAAAACCCACCCTGAGCTGTTAATGTATTTTGAATGTTTGTATCAATGACACAGAGAAACACCTTTTATGTGAGACCAGGTGAAGCTTCAGCTGGAGGCCACTGGAGACAGAAACTGCGTTAGAAAAAAAAAGGACTTAAATAAAGCTGCATTCTTCCCAATATCCTCTCACACTTTGGAGCAGCAGAGACAATACCAAACGTAAACATGCCCCTGCCCACTGCACAGGTCTGGATCATCACAGAGAGGCCAGGATAAGCAGATGAACAGTTTGGCTAAGGACCAAGGAGTAGATTTTTTTTTAGGTATTGAAAAGCCAAGACACAGTCAAGGTACCAAAAGCAATTAGGAGTCCAGGTTCTGTGAGTCCATTGGTCCTTCTGAAAATCCTGTGTAGTAGCAAATGAACTGCATCACAACATCAAAATACCTCTGTGCTTGTGCTGCTTCTGCCAGGGACCTTTCAGAAGGGCAAAGTCTTTATCACGAAAAGGTTACAAATTTCTTCCCCTTCTTTAGTTCACCTAGCTTCCCCCAAAATGGGAAAGCTTCTCCTCCTCCTGCTTAATGAAATTGTGATTGCCTTATGAACTATTTTAACTGAAATTGTAAGATCAGTAAGAACTGTAAGAAATCAATCCCTTGGCTGTGGCCACTCGGATCTTTGCTTTACACAGAACAATTTACTTTCATTTGATTGAGGTTTACCTGCCACAGATTTCACTGCAATGCCTCTCTGATCTGATAGCACAGGGTCTTTTTTTTGGGCAGAAATCCCCCTTGGGTTGGTAAGTGACACAGAGGTTGCAGCATCCATCCTGGTGCCATCAGATGGTGGCGGGCCAAACGCTGCCCTTTCTATTTACACATCTCTACTGGCAGGAATCGTGCTGCCCATGTGGGACCTCGGGACTGCTGTTCATATGCATCTTGTCCTCAGAAACATGATTCCAATCTATTGCACAAAGACTGCGAAATAATTTCACTGATTTTTTTTTTTTACTTTATAGAAGAAAGTGTTCCCTCAATGTGATAAATACTGAACATGACTTTTGCTCAGGCTGCAAATAGCAAATTACTTAATCATCTACTATTTAAGTACCTGTTTGTTTTGTCATGAAGTGAAACTAGTGAGCAAGATTGTATTACATGTAAAGTGGCTTCCTGCATCCTTAAATATTAATCCTCAAGTAAAAACAAACTGAAGGTAGTCCCAGGGTCACTTTACTCTGAGCTGATGCATCCCACTCTCTCGTATCCCACATTAAATGTTCCTTGCCTGGTCTTTGTGCCAACACCAACATTTTTGCAGTCTCCGAATGACCTTGGAAGACGGATAGGGATGGGGAGGTAAGGTGGGAGGAACCCAGTCCTGGGAGGGCACAGGGGCCATTACCAGCCACTGGCAGCAGGAACAGGGCTGGAAAATACAGCCAGTCCTGCAAGGGAGAGGGCGTGCTAAGGACTTGTAGTCTTAGGATGGAGATGATGGGAAGTGTTAAGGAGGCAATTGTGAAACGAGAGAAGCCCCTGAAAAGGAAAAATATGGAAACATGAGGTGGTGGAGAGTCAAGGTGGAGGAGAAAGAGTGGAAGGTCGCAGGGGACTGTGAAAGAAATAGGGATGTGAAAGGAAGGGCAGGAGCGGCAGGCGTGAAGCTACGGGAAGGGAAGGGAAGGGAA